>SJYT01059048.1:256045-268931 GCA_006410635.1 Cephalophus harveyi
AATATACAATGGAGTAAAGACAATCTCTTTAACAAGTGGTGCTGGGAAAACTGGTCAACCACTTGTAGAAGAATGAAACTAGATCACTCTCTAACACCACACACAAAAATAAACTCAAAATGGATTAAAGATCTAAACGTAAGAACAGAAACTATAAAACTACTAGAGGAGAACATAGGCAAAACACTTTCTGACATAAATCAAAGCAGGATCCTCTATGATCCACCTCCCAGAATACTGGAAATAAAAGCAAAAATAAACAAATGGGATCTAATTAAAATTAAAAGCTTCTGCACAACAAAGGAAACTATAAGCAAGGTAAAAAGACAGCCTTCTGAATGATATATGACTTTTAAAATGTTCTAAACTTTTTGTATACACCATTTTCATTGTTTTTATAACAGCTTATTTTTATTTGTCAATGGTTGTGTTCTTTTGTATTTTTCCTTTAACCAGCATGCATAGCCTCAGTTCCCTGACCAGAGATCACACCCTCAGTCCCAGCAATGGGAGCACAGAGACTCAACCGCTGAACAGTCAGGGGTGTCCCTTCAGTAAATGTCTATAAATACAATAGTTTTTTGGTAAATCATTACCTTTCTCAAGAGAAAAACCCTTTAATAATTCAGTAGAGACTTTTCCTTTTCTGTGTGTGTGTGTTGCTCAGTGGTGTCCAACTCTTTCCCTTTCACTTGCAGCCAAATCACACATGTAGGTTCCACTTCAGATATCCTCTTCATCTCACATGAGCCATGTTTCAAAGGCATAAATCAAACAGTCAAATGTTATTGTTAATTACTAAAACCTCACCAAAAATTCAACTTGGTTGAGCTGGTCATTCTATACATTGGGTAGTGATTCTTACAAACCTTACCAAAAAATGAAGTGTAAGATCCAGAGATTTTTTTTCCAACACAAACACATGAAAATATAATGAACATTTCCCCATGAGGCCTGCAAAGAATAAACTGTAAAAGACAACGCAGTTTATTATTTCAGAAGTAGGGGAAAAGAAAGTGAAATGGTATATCACGAAGCACAGTCTTCATAGGCAGGCCTTTTAAATGGTCGTTAAGAATTTTACTGCTGTCCTTGTAAGAAATGGAGTGTGTTTCCTCTTTTGCTCCCCTGACTCTAGTTCAAGCATTATACGTGGAAGAATTCACAAAGGACAGGCTATAAAATTAGGGTGTTTTACTGCTCTTCGTGGTTTGCTGGTTGGAACAGAGTAGAAGATGCTGTATATAAATACCATTGTCATTATTAGGAGAAAACCTAGACAAGAAGCAGTTATTCTGCTTACTGTTCATGCAAAGAATATCTGGTGCTATTTTGGTTTCTACAGTTTACAATGCTGAGACTAAATTTGGGCCTATGGCCGAAAAATAAGAAAAAACTATGCAGAATAAAATTGAGAATTTACATAGATACTCCTGCATATTACACTGTCCTACCACGCAAACCATTATCTGTAAGGGGAATAAAACCATGCCTCCCTTAACATCCCTGGTGGCTTTCCTGGTGACTCAAAAAGCAAAGAATCTGCCTGCAATGCAGGAGATGCAGGAGACACAGGTTCATCCCTGGGTCAGGAAGATCCCCTGGAGAAGGGAATAGCAACCCACTCCAGTATTCTTGCCTGGAGAATCCCAGGGAAAGAGGAGCCTGGCGGGCTACAGTCCATGGGGTCACAAAGCGTCAGACACGACTGAGCGGCTAACATTTTCACTTTTACCTCAACAGCAGTAGCTTATATGAAAGAAATCTTATTTTTCCATTGGCAACAAATTCAAAACCCATTGTCCTTCAGATGAGACTGCCAAGAAGTTTAAAACCTTGGAGTTTAATTACTAATAGAAATGTGACCCAGCACAACTGATATGTATATGATAATTGATACAAAATGATAATTGAACAAATTGTTATACTCTGTACTGGTCATGCCATATCTGAAGCATTGTGCTTAAGACTGGACATCTTTCTTGAACCAGAGAATATAAATGAGAGGATGAAACCTTTAGTGCAATATGTTGATGGCTTCAAAGCTCCTAAACCTTAAAAAATAAAATAATAAAGCTTCAATGGGGCCCCCAGTGGGAAAGTTTCTGTTCAGAAAAAACAAATTGAATAATTAGAGTCATTCACATGGGCTACCTTGTAGGAAATAAGTATAGCTATATTACATTAGTACATTACAGTACAACCAGTATGTTACATTAGTACATTCATAATGAACAAACAAAAGTTCATCATGTTTAACACCAAGTGTTTTCTTTAATCTTTACAGCTTCCCTAAAAGAGAGACAAAGCAGTGATTGTTCCCGTATAATAGATAAGAAAACCAAGCTAAAACAGATTAAATAATTTGCATAAGATCATATAGCAAGTAGGAAACTTATGTCTCAAATAATAATACTACAATAAGCTGTCTGTACATTGAAAAGGCCCCGATGCTGGGAAAGACTGAAGGGAAAAGGAGAAAGGGGAGGCAGAGGATGAGATGGTTGGATGGCATCACCAACTAAATGGACATGAATTTGAGCAAACTCCAGGAGATAGGGGAGGCAGAGGAGCCTGGCGTGCTACAGTCCATGGGGTCACAAAGAATCAGACATGACTTAGCAACTGAACAACTGTACATTAGATGAAATAGTCTCTAGTTAGTGTGATATTGTTGTATGAATTAAATTATATATGTAAAATCACATAGCACAATATTAGACAGTATAGTGGACAGAAGAAAAACAGAGACAGTGGACACAGATTATCTCATTTGTGATCTGTGTCCCACCAATTAGTAGCTGTTTCATCATTTTTGAAATGGTGTTAAAACCACCAACTTTATGGGTATTTGGAGGTATAAATGAATTACAATGTTATAAAGTGCTTTGATGTAAAAGCTCTATCAGTGTTAATGAACATAAAAATCTACTCCTGTCTGGCACATGGAAGACATTCAAATAGCTGCATTAGCTCTCCAACATGGGAAATGTTAATTCAGATAATAAATTAATATATTTGTCATGTTGCAGAAGATATTCCAGAAATGCAGCAAATGAGAGGAGGGTGAGGAATGTGACCAAGCAAACTCCTGAGTTCTTTTGTAAAATCCTGTGAATCAATGTTTTGTAGAGAGTCATATGGAAGTTCTCTTCCAAACCAGACATGTTCATTTTCCATAAATTCACACCCCATATGTGTCTAATCTGTCTAGTGTGCAATTAATTGAGTAGATAAATTTGCAAGCCAGCAGAGGCCTCAGTAGATGAGAAGCTAGTCACAGCTGTATGTTTCTGATTTCCTGTTATAGAAATTTCAAAACCTACCAGTTTACAGGAATTTGTATAAATCTTGTTTGCTTGTGTATGAAAAATGTGATCTCACCACAAAGATTTTCATAAAATACTCAGTTTTGGATTTAACATCATTTCCAAGTTTGCAGATTATGCATTCTATACTGGTAAAAATCAATTTCCCATATTTGTTTTGATGTTTACAGGGAGTGAAATTCACAGGGAAAGATCTAAGCTTATATATTTCACTAGTACAATCAAAACCAAGATGAATTAGATGCATTTTTTTTTCCTAGAGGCACTGGAGCAAAAACAGATGATAATTTAGTTACAGTACATCTCTAGAGGAAATTACAATTTGCAAATATGTCATGATCTGAGAAAAGGTGGATCCACTATACATATTTTACAACTATAATACTGTCTTATATGTGCACAAATTTATGAGCTGGATCTACTGTGTTCTCTGCCAGATTCATGGTCTTATCTATGCCATGATTTATTCCTCTCAATATGAACTAGTGAATGATTACACAAGGCTAAGGGAACATAACCATCTATTATAAACTAACTCCAGTAACCCATTACCATGCTGGTGCCTTGAACAGTAAGTTAGAAATTTTTCAGGTTGTTTTACTCTTTTGTCAAAAAAAAGGCAAATTAATATCTAAGCTAATGTAGAAGAAAAAGACGCCTGTAAATTATTGACAATGGAAGATCCTATATAAATTCTACAGATCTATACTATGTATTAAGTGAACTGTTTTTCATTTCCAATTTTTTTTTTCATTTTTGGTGGCTGATCAGAACAAGGTAGTTTTCTTGCTCTCTTATTCTTCTTTTATCACTGTTATTCCGTTATTCTTCCTAATTTTCTACTGCTTGTAATGCAGCTGTTTTCTCACACATATTTATTTTTTTTTCAATAAATGTACTGAGGCATAATTCATATATAATAAACTATAAACATTCAAATATTAAACTTTGGTAAATGTGACCAATATAAATTCTTTTAAAATTACCACCAAAATTACCACCATCAACTTTATTTACTTGTGTCTTTCGCTTGGCTTGGCATGATTTTATGATCTAATCATACAGTGATCGATTCTAGCTTAGAACATAAGAATGCCGGGCCAACACATACCTTCTCTGTACTTCTGTTTAGACCCTGGGCAGATAGTACAAGGTGACAAGGTGAAGTCGCTCAGTCGTGTCCGATTCTTTGCGACCCCATGGACTGTAACCTACTAGGCTTCTCCGTCCATGGGATTCTCCTGGCAAGAATACTGGAGTGGGTTGCCATTTCCTTCTCCAGGGGATTTTCCCAACCCAGGGATTGAACCTGGGTCTCCTGCATTGGAGGCAGATGCTTTAACCTCTGAGCCACCAGGGAAGCTCATAGTACAGTGGAGTAGTAAAGAGCAGGATTACTAACATCAGACTTTTTGGATTGAGAAACTGGGCCCACCACTATGGAGCCATGTGACCTTGAGAAAGTTACTTAAACTTCTCTCTGTTCCAGGTCCCTCACATACAAAATGGAGATTTAAAAAATAGCTTCTAAGAGAAGAAAAAAAAAATAGCATCTGCCTCTTAATGGTTGTTTTGAGTATCAAATGAATTAAGACATATAATGTTATACACCCACATCTCTTAGATCTCCTGCATTGCCAGGTGGGTTCTTTACCACTAGCGCCACCTGGGAAGCCCATTTATGTATATTTATACATTTGTACAAATATTTGTGTGTTTATTTATTTATTTACCAGTAGCCACTGGGAAAATATTTATCTGTGGCTGTAGGCATCCATTTTCCTAATCGTAAAGGAGATTTTCTGTAGAATGAAACTAAAACAAAGATAGAGTGAAAATTAAGAAGTGGAACCAGTATCGTTGTATAAGCTCCTGACTCCAGCTCTATCTGAATTCATACACAGACTTTGCTCTTTAGTAAGCCAATAAACTTCCTTCATTTTTTGCCTAAGTTAAATGAGGTGAAGTCGCTCAGTCGTGTCCGACTCTTTGCGACCCCGTGGACTGTAACCTACTAGGCTTCTCCATCCATG
Source organism: Cephalophus harveyi (assembly GCA_006410635.1). Classification (NCBI taxonomy): domain Eukaryota; kingdom Metazoa; phylum Chordata; class Mammalia; order Artiodactyla; family Bovidae; genus Cephalophus; species Cephalophus harveyi. Next base: position 261,408 of record SJYT01059048.1, read on the forward strand.
GGATTCTCCAGGCAAGAATACTGGAGTGGATTGCCATTTCCTTCTCCAGGGGATCTTCCCGACCCAGGGATCGAACCCAGGTCTCCCGCATTGGAGGCAGACGCTTTAACCTCTGAGCCACCAGGGAAGCCCCTAAGTTAAATATCAAGCTACATTTGAAAGTCTTGAGAAACACAATAGGTAAAGCTGATAGCGCTGAGCCTAGCACATAGTCAGTTGCCAAAAATGTGATTTTTGCTCTGTCAACGGCACATGTAATTTCAATGAAGAGGAAGCTGAAGATGATGATAAACTTTGAATGATAGGTAAGCAGTTGTCTTTATGTCCAGGTAAGTGAGTTAGAAGGGGTGAACTGATACTGAATTCTCATTTATTGTATCATTGCCTGGGAAGACTGTATCTCTGCTTAAAATAGAAAGGGTCATTCCAGACGAACTGAGGACTGGGACAATTACCCAGATAAAAGAAAAGAAAAGAATGTCTTTTAAAATATATACCAAAAGGGGCAGGGGGAGCAGTGAGTGGATGTAAGAACTGGGAAACTGCAAAGATCTTTACCATCTTCAAAATTTTGCCTGGAAGTAATATAGAGTTTTCTCATCATTTTAAAATTCTCTAATAAGTTATATTGAACTAACTCTATCCACCATCTCCCCATTAACCATATCTTAGCATTATACCAAAATATTCCTAAAGTTGCTTTGCAGCTCAAAAGAAATTTAATTGAATTCCTAATATCTTAAGCTTACAGTACCTTGTCATTTTATTATTATTATTTATGATCATAGAAATTGCAATTTTCTATGAACAATATAATTATTTTCACTTTGAAATTGTTTATGAATATGTAAATTGTAAATGTGAGTACAGATAAAAGCACATATATTCTTTTTTTTTTTTAATTTTATTTTTACTTTATTTTACTTTACAATACCGTATTGGTTTTGCCATACATTGACATGAATCCACCATGGGTGTATATTAGCTCCCAATCCTGAATCCCCCTCCCACCTCCCACCCCACATCATCTCTCTGGCTCATCCCTGTGCACCAGCTCCAAGCATCCTGTATCCTGTATCGAACATAGGCTTGTGCTTCGTTCTTACATGTTAGTTTACATGTTTCAATGCCATTCTCCCAAATCATCCCACCCTCTATTTAGATATATTCTTATAGCAAATAATTCTTTTAGCAAATAATTTTCTGATATATTCTATATTTTGGTTTTCCTAAATTTTAATAAATTTATTTTTCATTTATAAGAGGAGTAAACCAACTTTTTTTAAAGTCTAGAAAATAGAAGCAAGAATTTCATATCCCACTATTACAACTATTTTTCATTTTTATATATTCTCTTATAGCATTTTATATGTATGCTTTACATGATTACCATCATGGTAAATAAAAAATATTATGGTCAGAGTGTTTTTACATAATATTAAAACACTGTTCTTTCTACATAGACTTCATGTGTCTCACTTTATTTTTATAACCATTCATTTATTTTTTAGATTTCACATATGAGTGACAACGTACAGTATTTGTGTTTCTCTGTCTGACTAATTTCATTTAGCCTAATGCCCTCCAAATCCATCCATGTTCCTACAAACAGGAACATTTTTTTTCTCTTTTATGGCTAAATAGTACTTCACTATACATACGCGTGCACACACACACACACACACTCCACATCTTTATCCACTCATCTTTTGATGAACAGTTAGGTTGCCTCTATATCTTAGCAAAAACAAAAATGGTATGAACATTGGGGTGCATGTATCTTTTAGAGTTAGTGTTATTCTTCTTTTCTGACACATTGTTGTGCTATGTTAGTGCTACTTTTAGTTTTTTGAGAAACACTGATACTGTTTTCCACAGTGGCTGCATCAATTTAAATTCTCACCAACAGGGTATGAGAGCTACCTTTTCTACAGTCTACACCAACATTTATTTGTAATCTTTTTGATGATAACCATTCTGACAGGAGTGAATTGATCCCTCACTATGATTTTGATTTGCATTTCCATGATGACCTGTCTCTTCAGAAACCTGTATGCAGGTCAGGAAGCAACAGTTAGAACTGGACATGGAACAACAGACTGGTTCCAAATAGGAAAAGGAGTACGTCAAGGTTGAATATTGTCACCTTGCTTATTTAACTTATATGCAGAGTACATCATGAGAAACGCTGGGCTGGAAGAAGCACAAGCTGGCATTAAGACTGCCAGGAGAAATATCAATAACCTCAGGTATACAGACGACACTACCCTTATGGCAGAAAGTGAAGAGGAACTAAAAAGCCTCTTGATGAAAGTGAAGGAGGAGAGTGAAAAAGTTGGTTTAAAGCTCAACGTTCAGAAAACGAAGATCATGGCATCTGGTCCCATCACTCCATGGCAAATAGATGGGGAAACAGTGGAAACAGTGTCAGACTTTATTTTGGGGGGCTCCAAAAATCACTGCAGTTGGTGATTGCAGCCATGAAATTAAAAGACGCTTACTCCTTGGAAGGAAAGTTATGACCAACCTAGATAGCATATTTAAAATCAGAGACATTACTTTGCCAACAAAGATCCGTCTAGTCAAGCCTATGGTTTTTCCAGTAGTCATGTATGGATGAAAGAGTTGGACTGTGAAGAAAGCTGAGTGCCGAAGAATTGATGCTTTTGAACTGTAGTGTTGGAAAGCCCCTTGGACTGCAAGAAGATCCAACGAGTCTATCCTAAAGGAGATGAGTCTTGGTGATCACTGGAAGGACTGATGTTGAAGCTGAAACTCCAGTACTTTGGCCACCTCATGCGAAGAGTTGACTCATTGGAAAAGACCCTAATGCTGGGAAGGACTAGGGGCAGGAGAAGAAGGGAACGACAGAGGATGAGATGGCTGGATGGTATCACCAACTCGACGTACATGGGTTTGGGTAGACTTTGGGAATTGGTGATGGACAGGGAGGCCTGACACGCTGCGATTCATGAGGTTGCAGAGTAGGACACAACTGAGCAACTGAACTGAACTGAACTGATGACTAGTAATGTTGAGCATCTTTTCATGTACCTGTTGGCCATCTGAATGTTTTCTTTGGAAAAATACCTATTCAAATTGTCTGCCCATTTTTAATTGGGTTGTTTGTTTTTTTGATATTGAATTGTACTATATTTCTTGCTAAAGCATGTTGCAAAAGTGATATGACACGTTCTCAAGTATCAATCTTGTGATAATTTATTATAAGAAAGGACTAGTAAAGTAATTATTACTATCAATAGAAAGGACTTCCCTGGTGGCCCAGCTGGAAAAGAATCTGCCTACAATGGGGAAGACCTGGTTCTATCCCTGGGTTGGTAAGATCCCCTGGAGAAGGGAAAGACTACTCATTCCAGTATTCTGGCCTGGAGAATTCCAGGGACTGTATAGTCCACGGGATTGCAAAGAGTCAGACATAATACAAATATTATTCCATAGGAAATGTAAAGGTTAATTTTAATTCAAACAGTGGACGTTAAATAACAAAAAATGCATGCTATGTTTTTTAGAATGAGAACATTTCAAAACACCTATTGTCATATTAGTATCAAAATATTCATACTTAATTTTCTAATCTGAAACTGAGAAGTGGTCATGAATGTATATAATAAGAGACAAAATTTAATTAGATGGGCTTTGTAGGAGAAAAAAAAATGCTTCTAAATTGCATCATTTTGAATTAAGCCTCATGCAAAATGAAATGACAATGAAATATAAAGTGTTCAATACACCTAAAATATAAGACATATTTCAAAATACTGATGTTGCAAAAAGTATTTTGATTCTAGCAAACAACAGATTCAATTCTTCACTGTTCACTCAAATGTGTAACTCTCACATTTGCAAAGCTCGTGCCACAATTTCAGATGAAAGTCTGCAATCACATAATATACTGGAGGCACATTGACTATAAAACCATAAAATCAGAGTTTACAAACTCTAGATATGGCCTGGCACTCGACTGTCTCATTCCTCTGAACATCGTGGCAAATTCACAACAAATTTTTACAATTAGTGATTTTGTGGCTTGGAATCACTTGCTAATTTCACTGTTTTGTTTTACATATACTAATTATTCTTTAATTGTCTGTGCCATGGGACATGTGCTGGAATTCTAGGCCGCATAAATTAATGGGTTTATCTTTGCCTTAATTGTAAATTTGGCATTTGGAAAATGAAATGAGAGAAGATTTAGAGGAGAGTAAAGGAAAATGACCTCTTTATCCTGAGCTTAAAGGCAGCATATCACGCAGAAGAGAACCAGATGCAAACACAGTGAGAACTGACTTATATTCATACCACATGCTAATATTTTAGATTTCAGTGCTGTCTTTTCTCAGTGTAAATAGTCCACACTCCTGGCCTCATGTTGAGCAACACACCTGACAGGAGAAAGAAAATCCGGAGGCAGATGATCTGCTACATTGCTCATAGCACTTGCTCTGTGGGAAAGCTGCGCTCATTTTGAACTCTGCTGTGCATGAGAAGACAAACCCATAACCTGTAGTAAGTTGAAAAACACACAAAATTAACCTTGATAGGCCAGTAATGGAGAAACCAATCAAAAGACAACATATTAGCCAGTACACTAACTCTGATTAATTCACCAAACTTTTCTCTAACAAGGCATTTATGGTTCTTGTTAAAGTAACTGGCTGCTTTTGTTCCTCTAAATTCACACTTATAAAGCTAGTGTATTTTTAAAAACATTTTATATATTCTTTTCCAAATGTCATTTTGGCAGTCTTCTATGAGTTTTTATAGAATACTTATTTTTTTCCTAGTTCTTCATAACTATTTGACTTTGCATGTTATTAAAAAATTATTAATATTATTATTTACTAATAGAATAGTATGATATGTTTTATTATTACTACTACTACTTTTAAAATAAATGGTCATTATTAAAGAACCATCTCAACATAATAACTATCCTATTCTATAATAGGTCAACATAAGGGGAGTCTACAGTCTCATTTCCTAAATTACACATTTATGAACTTCTTTCATATTCATAAAATTCTTCCTTACATCAAACCTAAATTGTTCCTATTATAAATTAAAAACCATTTTCTCTGGGTCATTGGAAATAGGCAACAGCTGGTTGCATTTTCTGTACAGTGATATTAAGAGTGAAATTCTTAGAGAGACATTTAAATTTAGCAGATGACACATGAATCAGGAAGACTGGAGATATCCCAAGTAGTCACTGTCTTATCCTTCAAGTTAATACCTAAATAACTTCAGGAAGATTAACAATTATTTTCTAGAAGAGCACAAAGTGTTACTAAACTAAATAGGTCTTTGTTGCCAGGACATAACAGTAAAGTGAGTATGAAAAATTATACTATGCAACTTTTTGTGTTTTTATTGTTAGCACTTTATTCACCTGACCATTCATTGACTCAATGGTCTGTTCCTTAACAACTCAAGGTATCAAATCAACTAGAATATGGATTATAATTTTTAATAAGATAATAAAGTAATGGCATTGATTGATAGTATTTTTCTGTTTTGAATGATATATTAATTGCATTTCTAAATAACTTATATTAAAGTTGAAATTTATTTAACAAACACATACACTGCAGTCATCATGTATGAGGAATAATTATAAATGCACTTAAAATATTAACTCATGTAATGTTATAGCCATTTAAGATAAATTATATTAGCTCAATTTTAGAGTCCAGGGGTGTGCCAAGGTAACAATGCTTATAGGTGGTATTGTTACATGGGATTTTTAATCCAGGTAGTCTGATTCCAGTTAGTACTTTTAACCACTATGGTATATTGTAAAAAAAAAAAAAAAAAGCAAGAGGAGTAAATTGTGGAAGGATGGTTATAGCAATATAATTTTTAATTCTTACAATCACGGAGAGAGTAAACTGGATAGTAAAGCACACAAAAAAGCTAGATAATATATCCTAAAACTCACAAGTAATATTTACAGCAAATTGAGGTGACAAGGTATCCCTGTAAACTTCAAAATATAATTGATTGAGGATCAAACACCAATGACCACAAGACTTGTATCAGCATCTGTGCATGAGAAAGTAGAGAAAAGCAGCATGAGGTCTGACGGAACTAAAAGAAAAAAAAAGGAAACCCTTAAAACATGCAGATACAATAGTAGTACAATCTGAAAAAAGCTACTGAAACTGATAGTATCTTTGCCAAATCCAATACGAGGTTAGTTGAGAGGCTCACAATAAAACAATCTGAAAAGGCTAGAACAGTTTGACCTTGGAAATCTTAAACCTGACCAGTTAGGTCTCCTAGGCTAAGGGGCAACCGTCTGCAGTGGAATTGAAATTGAGCAGGACAAATAAAACAAAACGAAGGGGAAAAGCATTTTAGAGAAAAGTGGGGAAGAAGGAGAACCAGGAAATCTTAGTCATCAGGTTCCTCCAGCTTTGGTATTAGATGAGAACAAGAGAAAGATGATTTGAGAGAGGTTTAGAATATCTCTCAGAACAAGAATTCCTACTAAAAGTTCAGAAAAAATATAATTTCACATCAAAATAGGAAACAAAAAAAAGTATTGAGGTCAAATTCCATGGAAAGTTTTTATATGAAAAATGCCCCCCATGATATAGTATAATGAACTATAATCTGTTAGTCCAACATGAGCTAAATACATTAAAAATTACTTAAGATGTAAAAATATAATAATAATGCATGAAAAAAAGCCCTCCATCTTGTAAACAGATCTCAGGAAAAAGAAATAAAAATAACAGAAACTATCTTTTCAGAAATAAAGATTGAATTAGAGAAACACCAGCAAACATAAACACAATAGGTAACACCTTAGGAAAAAAGACAAGAGAAGGATGAATTGAGAGAGGTTTAGAATATCTCTCAGAACAAGAATTCCTACTAAAAGTTCAGAAAAAATATAATTTCACAGCAAAATAGGAAACAAAAAAAAGTATTGAGGTCAAATTCCATGCAAAGTTTTTATATGAAAAATGCCCCCCATGATATAGTATAATGAACTATAATCTGTTAGTCCAACATGAGCTAAATACATTAAAAATTACTTAAGATGTAAAAATATAATAATAATGCATGAAAAAAAGCCCTCCATCTTGTAAACAGATCTCAGGAAAAAGAAATAGAAATAACAGAAACTATCTTTTCAGAAATAAAGATTGAATTAGAGAAACACCAGCAAACATAAACACAATAGGTAACACCTTAGGAAAAATAGAACGTAAAAAAATGAAAAAATTTAAAAAAACAGAGGTAAATGAAAGAAGAGATTTTTAAAAAGCAATAATTAGAAAGTGGCAAATATTAAAGATAGGCAAAGGAAGTCCAAGACAGAAGATCCAACAAACATTAATAGCAGCCCAAGGCAAGCAGGAAGATTAATGGAAAAAGAGAGAGAGATACTAAAAATTTCAATTCAGTAAAACTTTTTTACAAAAGAAGAAATAAAATTACATGTTGAAAAAGAATATCACTATGAGAGAATAGTCTCAAAATAACCAATTACAT
>SJYT01059048.1:269064-279239 GCA_006410635.1 Cephalophus harveyi
AAATAAGAAAAAAAAAAAAAACATGATATTATACACAAAAAAGAAATTGACCTATAAGATGAAAAAATTAATTTACCAACAGTTTTTGTGGTAGTAACATTTTACATCCAAAGAAAATAAAGTAACATATTTAAGGTAAGAGGGGGGGAAATAAGGTTTTATACATACGTAACAAAACTGATTTCAACTATAAAGGTCCAAACTCTTATCACACATAAAAACTCAGGAAATATTGCTCTCATGAGCCCATCCTGAAGTTTACTAAAGATTATAGTTCAGACTACTAAAATGACTATAAAATATCGCCATAATGATTAGTGGGTAGTATTAAAACCTATGGATATTCGTAGATCTAAGTAAGACTAAATAAAGGTTAAAATGGAGAGAGCATTATCTGAATATCTCTGTGCTCAGATACTTTTAAATTATGGAATAAGTGAGGAGAGCTTTTATGAAAAGAATACTTTTAACTATTCTTGTTAATTATATTGAAGCTGGTAGCATTAGCATTGTTGTTCTGAGATTATTTATGTCTGATGTTGTATACAGCAAATGAGTAAATTATGAGTTATTCTAACCCTATCACTTATGATATTGAGGTGAGGATATTTAGACTAGAAGAAAGGAAATATAGTTGTAATATAGAAGAGTTAAGTTTAAAAATCTATAGACATAAATTTTAATTGAAAATATCTATTTGAACTCATGCTATTGGAATGCTCATTTATACTCTATTTTGCTAACCCAGTTATAGAATGCAAACCAGTTGGAACAAGCTTTTTTAATTCCCAAATTGCAGTCTTAAAGAGACAATTCGAAGAGGTTCTTAGTGGCCAGTGATGGGAAAAACATTTATTTATAATAATATATTTTAAAACTAATTATAAGGACGATAGGAAATCAACTAATTCCTTGAAAATGGGTACTTAAGAGAAAGTTCAAGCATTTATCTTACCTTTCTAATTTGAATTTCCTACTACATAACCAAATAGTGTTTTTTTCTAAAAGTATAAAATTAATAAGCTAAATATAAGTGATAGAACTGGAGTATGACCATTTTGTAGCCCTCAAGTAATTAATAGATCTATGCATTAAAAGTGAAAGTGGAAGTAACTCAGTTGTGTCCAACTTTCTGCGACCCCGTGGACTATACAGTCCATGGAATTCTCTAGGCCAGAATACTGGAGTGAGTAGTCTTTCCCTTCTCCAGGGGTTCTTTCCAACCCAGAGATCAAACCCAGGACTCACACACTGCAGGCAGATTCTTTACCAGCTGAGCCACAAGGGAAGCCCCTATGCATTAAAGTTCACTGCCAATAACATCACAGAAAAGAGACATGGAGACATAGGTACATCAAATCCAAAATCCACCTGATGAGTTACTAAATGTATGGGTCAAACACAGTGTGTTCTTCAATAAACTACAAAGCAGTGGTGTACATGAATACACATGCAATGGGATATTACTCGGTGATAAAATTAAAGAATGAAATATTGCAGAAACATGAACAGAACTAAAGAATATCATACCAAGTGAAGCAAGCAGAAAAAGACAAATATTGCATGTTATAACTTATATGTGGAATCTAAAGACTAATACAAATGAATCTATATATAAAAGAGAAATAGATTCACAGACACAGAAAATAAGCTTACGGTTGCTTCCCTGGTGGCTCAGTTGGCAAAGAATCCGCCAGCAAAAGAGACCCATGTTCGATCCCAGGGTAGAGAAGATCCCTTGGAGATGGAAATAGCAACCCACTCCAGTATTCTTGCCTGAGAAATCCCATGGACAGAGGAGCCTGGTGGGCTATTGTCAATGCGGGAATGAGAAGGGGAAGGATGTGTTAGGAGTATGGATTAACAGAAACAAATTGCTATGCATAAAATAGATAAGCAACAAGGATTTACTGTACAACACTGGAAAATATATTCAATATCTTATAATAACTGATAAGGGAAAATAATCTGAAAAATATGTATATATATATATAACCGAATCATTTTTATACCTGAATCTAACACAACATTGTAAATCAACTATACTTCAATTTTTAAAAAAGACTTAAAAGTAAAATTCTAGAATTATGAAATTATGATATGGAGAAATTCTCACATGAATGTAACATCATAAAGTGCAAGGAAATGGTTATAATCTGGATAGTGATTACTTTTGGTGGGTAGGAGGGGGTTGGAAGTGGTATGGAGAGGCATCTGAGTGGCTGGAAAAGTTCTATTTATTGACATCATTGCTAGTTACAAGGGTGAAAGTGAGTGAAAGTGTTAGTAACTTAGTCTTGTCTGACTCTCTGTGACCTCACAGATTGTAGCCTGTTTCTCTGTCCATGGAATTTTCCAGGCAAGAATACTGGAGTGGGTAGTCATTGCCTTCTCCAGGGGATCTTCCTGACCCAGGGATTGAACCAAGGTTTCCTGCATTGCGAGCTACCTTAAAATATCTCTTTGAGCTATACATTTGTTTTATGTGTTTTTCTGTGTTCACATTTCATTCTCTAGTAATAAGTTAAAAGGTGAACCATTGATTTATCTTCTTGAAACATTTATTTGGAAACTGGCATAAATCATATACTTCTAAATGTATATTTATAAAAATAAAAATACATACTTCTTATCTCAGATCTCTGTTTGGGACACAAGAATCCATCATATCTTCCAAGCCCAATATCAGAAAGTCATTGCTTCTCTCATGTTGGATCCACTTTGGCCATTCTGCTTTAACTTCTCCACATAACCGTTTCTTATCAATCCTATAATCCATGCCGTCTTTTGATGTTTTAATACTACTTTCTCTGTAACAGAAATTACCTGCTGTCTGATCACTCTGACTATATTCAGCTTGTCTTCTATATCATCCTCCATGGTATCCCCAAAGATAGATTTCAAAAATTAATGCTTGTGATATGATCATTCGTGATTAGGATATCAAATATAATTTAAGGAAATAGATGTAAAAGTGGGTTTTGCTTTCACACAGAGTTTCAACGGAAGAATACATTTTTGTAACCTTTCAATTAGCCCTATCTTAAAGCAAGTTTGAGTCAAGCATTACATAAAGTAATAGGACTAAACTAGATTAATAGAGCAATTAGAGAAGATTCTGATGTTTCCAGGAAAATGCAATGAAATTCTTTCAATCATAGATACTTGCCACCATTAAAGCATTTCTCGGCATTTGTCTCTGTAAAAGCTGACCACCTAATTAGTGCATTATGATCACTGGCATCATCCAAAAGATTAATCTTTAGGTCTAGCCAGTCAGGAGGACTCCATAGCAGCTTGCAGAGATTCTTTCATTGTTTTTTAAGATGCCCAGGAGAGTTGCAGATAAGGCACTTAACACTGACATTGGGTTTTCAACCTAGAAAATGTTTAAGAATCTAGCATTCCCATTCCAAAAATATAGACATTTAGACAGAATGAGATTAGGGGAGTTGCCCAAATTCCTACCAGCAAAGTTGACAAATCAGAGAAGAAAACAGACTGCTCAACTCTCCCAATCCACTGCTCTGCCCTTTTGGGAGTGTCAATAAAATAAAGGAGCTCAGAGAACCTCATGAGAGCACACCAGGGCTTTCACAGGAGAAAGCAAAATTTCCTTTGCTCACAAAGGCCTTTCCAATCATACATGAAACGGGATGTGAGGGAAGAGGAGGAGGGAAGCCCAGGCTTAGTTTAACCCCACCCTAGCTTTGATGCTCTTTAGGGTACTGAGAGGTTTCCATTAGCCACCAAATTTTTCAATAGCAAAAAAAAAAAAAAAACCCTACTGAATCAGTTTATCAACTTTTAATTTATTAGGTTACAATGTGAGTTACCTAGTTTTCATAGAATCGGTCAAGAACAAGTTCAAATCATAGTTCCCTTAGTTCTTTTTTCATAAGAAAAAACAGATTTTGAAATACATATTACTGAACTATTTCTGATCTATTGAGGAGGAAAAGTATGAAAAAATATTATGACCACCAAGATAGATATCAAGAGAAGGAAAAAGAAAACAATCTGTCTCTTATACACATCTGTGCCGAAGAATTGATGCTTTTGAACACTACAGTTCAAAAGCATCAATTCTGTGCTCAATCTTCTTTATGGTCCAACTCTCACATCCATACATGACTACTGGAAATACTGTAGCCTTGACTAGACAGACCTTTGTTGGCAAAGTAATGTCTCTGCTTTTGAATATACTGTCTAGGTTTGTCGTAGCTTTTCCTCCAAGGAACAAGCATCTTTTAAATTCATGGCTGCAGTCACCATCTGCAGTGATTTTGGAGCCCATGAAAATAAAGTCTGTTACTGTTTTCATTGTTTCCCCATCTATTTGCCATGAAGTGATGGGACTGGATGCCGTGATAGTTTTTTGTATTTTGAGTTTTAAGCCAGCTTTTTCACTCTCCTCTTTCACCTTCATCAAAAGCCTCTTTAGTTTCTCTTCGCTTTCTGCAATAAGGATGGTGTCATCTGCATACCTGAGGTTTTCGATATTTCTTCTAGCAATCTTGATTCTAGCTGATGCTTTATCCAGCCTGGCATTTCTCATGATGTATTCTCATATAAGTTAAACAAGCTGGGGACTGCCCTATAGAATCACTTTATGTAAACTGACAAAACAAAATTGTTCTGCTCCAGCTAAATTTTATTTCTGTCTCCCTATTTACTTTTTCCCATTCCCCATCTCTATATTCTGGTGCTATTTACCTACAAGCCTTGCTCTGTCAGCACCTCCTTTAAGACATTTGACTCTAGGGGTAAACTCCTTGAGGACAAGGATCCTGATACATACCATATGTATGAATTAACATTTATTGAAGCAACTTCTTTTTTAAAAAATCTGTAAAAATAATAGCTAAAATTCAAGAGCAAAATATTTGAGGGACATAAGCAGGAAAGGTGAGCAAGTTTCCTGTTTCTGAAACTGTTTAGTAAGAAAATAGGACATTGATAACACACAATTATGCATTTGGGCAAGACATAAAATCAGGGAGATTTATAATATGTGGTAGAAAGGATGGAGAAAAACATCTTGTGGTTGTAGTGAATAAGATATAGTTTCTCTATTTAAGGAGCTTCCAATCTTGCATAGCAACTAACCATAATGTGTGATGGAATTTATGCTTTATAGGAGGCATCAACAGCTTAATATTGGAGTTGAGAGGTTAGAAAATTTGCTTTGGGCTAGGCAACCGAGAGGAAGAAGACATGGAAGTATTTTCTGCTATGCTTTCTAGAATGCAGTTTTAGATCAAGGGGAGAGAGGTTGAGCAAATTTGTGTGCTCAATGATGTGGTGGGAGGTGGGAGGTGGGAGGGAGGTTCAGAAGGTAGGGGCCATACATATATCTGTGGCCGATTTATGTTAATACACTGCAGAAACCAACACAATATTGTAAAGCAATTATCCTCCAATTAAAAATAAAATTTAAAAAATTGTGTGTGAAAGCTTTTTCTTCAGAGGCTAAAAAAGGAAATGCATTGCAGGTGTCACCTTAATTATAGCTAGAAATCTCAAGTGCTCAGTAATCCGATTGCATTTGCTTAATCAATTCAGTCTCCTGTGATCCAAGATGACTATTGCACATCCTCTCTTATGTCCTTAAGCCTCCCATATTCTTTCCTCCCTTCCTCACTCTCAGCTGTTAACTTACTTCATTGAGAAAATGGAAGCAATCACAAGAGATAAACTTTATTTCTTACCACCAAGTCTACTTATTTACTCCTATTTCCATTCTGTTTGTCATCACTATGGTTAAAATGATTGAAATTTCTCAGCTATCTCAGATCAACTGCTTGTGCACTGGATCCCATCTTCTTTGCCTCCACAAGTACTTGCAGTTATCCCCTGCATCATCAATTCTCTCTATATATTGAATAATTCCATCACCAAACAAACTTGATGTTCTCTCTCACATCTTTAGAAAGACTTCCCAGAACCTAAATTCTCTTTTTTCTTTTGGTTGCATTGCATAGCATGCAAGATCTTAGTTCCCTGACCAGGGATTGAACCTGTGCCCCCTGCAGTGGAAGCTTGAATTCTTAACCACTGGGCCGCCAAGGAAGTCCCTAGAAAAATTCTTGATGTTCCCCTGTGTAGCAAAAACCTTCAACTTCCTTTATTTTCTCTCTTGAACCCACCCCAACCAAGCTTTCATTCCAACTACTCCACTGAAACTATTCTTGTCAATGTCAGCAATGACCTTCACATGGCCAAACTCCAATTGTTGATTTAGAGTCCTCATTTTACTTGACTTAGCAGTATTGAATATGTATTTAATCATTCCCTTCTTGAAACATTTTCTTCATGTGATTTTTTGGGCACCATAGTCTCCTGGTTTTCCTTCTTCCATACTAGTTACTCTTCAGTTTTTTTCACCTTTTCCGCTGACAATCCGCTTGGATACCTTGTTTTCTTTTGAAACCCCAGCTATGCCTGACCCATGGCAAACACCCCATTGTTGAATGAATAAATATGAGTGTTTATTAATATGGGATATACAAAGGCTAGAAAAGCAGGATGGGGTCATATTATTGAGGACTTTGAAAACCAGTTGAAAAGCTTAGACCTTTTCTAGGCACTGGGGGACCTCTAAGAACTAGAGTGGGCTCCCCTGGTGGTTCAGTGGTAAAGAACCTGCCTGCCAACGCAGAAGTGGATTTGATCCCTGGGTTAGGAAGATCCCCTGGAGAAGGAAATGGTAACTCACTCCAGTATTCTTGCCTGGGAAATCCATGGACAGAGGTGCCTGGTGGGCTACAGTTCATGTGGTCACAAAGAGTTGGATATGATTTTGCAACTAAACAATAAGAACTACATTACCATGATAAAAGCTCTAATTTAGGTTCATTACTCAAATTGTTGGTTTTAGAATGGATGCAGAAAGAAAGGATTGGAATAACTAACTTAGGAGGCTACTGCAATATGATAGGCAAGAATTAATGGTGACCTGAACTCAGGTAGTGGTCGTGGAAATGGAAAAAATAACATGACATTGTGGAGGCAGTCTATAGGGCTTGATGACTAAGAGGATGAAACAACACAGTGTGACATTATCATAAAACAGGCATCCATATTATACAAGATCAACAGGCAGACCACCTTCCAGACTGCTCTGGATGGCCCTAGAGAAGCACTACTCTAACCAGTGGGGGGAAGGGTCTACACAGCTCAGAGGCAAGGAGTCAGCATGTTTCCAGCATGTCCAGGAGGGCTTGTCCTCGGGGAATTTTAGTTCACTTAGAAGATCTCTGCTTCCCCAGTGACTCAGCTGGCAAAGAACCTGCCTAGCAATGCAGGAAATGCAAGAGACACAAGTTGATCCCCTGGAGAAGGAAATGGCAACCTGCTCCAGTATTCTTGCCTGGAAAATTCCATGGACAGAGGAGGCTGGTGGGCTACAGACGATGGGGTTGCAAAGAATCGGACATGACCGAGTGTGCACGCACACACACACAAGAATGGCTCTTGTTCTTAGGATAGCTATATTGGCCAGAGTTCTTAACGGGAAAAGCATTGTTGACATCCTGACTATGCCATTCTTTCTTGTAGGCATGTATTGAATCCTTTGAAATGTCCCCAAACTGTGAGCACACTTCCTCCTTAAAATGAGGCTTTGTTTCAGAGAATTCATTTACATAATTTCTTTCAAAATAGAAAAAGAAAAGTCTTAGTATAATATCTAACATGTACTCTACTAGCTTTGTTCTCCAGTCCTTGGGGCCTGAAATTGGGCATACTTAGCATCTCATGTTGGGTTATGCTTGTGCTCAGACTCAGTTGCATCTGATTCTTTGCAACCCCACGGACTATAGCCCGCCAGGCTCCTCTGTCCATGGATTTCTCCCAGCATGGATACTGGAGTGGGGTGCCATTTCCTCCTCCAGGGGACCTTCCTGGCTTGGGGACGGAATCCACATCTCTTATGTTTCCTGCGTTGGCAGGCAGATTCTTTACCACTAGCACCACTTGGGAATCCCCTCATGTTGCCTTCTCCCTTTCTAATTAGAAAACCCTTGCTCTTATTCTTACTGTCTCTCTTAATTACTCAACTCTTTTATTCCTCAGCCTAGTAAAGCAACATTTTGTGTTTGTTTTGAGGCCCTATATATAACTCAAGTTTGGGAAGACTCTCTACTCGGCTGTTAGAAATTTCTAAAATTCCTAGAGCCTCTTGTTCTCTTTCTTTAAATCGAATCTAATCTTTTGCTTTTAAGCTATTTCTAAGACCTCTTCGTATCATACTTTATCACATGACCCTCTCATTTTTGAAGGTTGAAAAACTGGGTGCTAATCAAACAGAATTACATCCCCCAAGACAATCTCATGACTCTCTGGTGGACTCATCTGAAAATGCTCTAGCATGATATTACAAGATCATATAGTCATCTTTTTGCCTAATTTCTAAAATGCACATAACTTTCCCTAAACCTTCCCCCATAAATAATCTCTAAAGATCATTGTTGATTACACATTTAAAAGGTTGACCTCATGTTTTTAATGTCAAAATCATTAATTGAACTTCTTTGACATTTTCTACACTTCTTACTGAATATCGTATTCTTTCATACTGTGCCTTTAGTATCAGTATCTTCCTACCTTGCCATCGTTAACACTTAATCCACCATCTTTGCCTGTAAAATCATAATTTCAGGCCCTAGTCTCCACAGGTAACTAGCATAGAATTAGGGTTCAGTAGCCCTTCAGAAGGTGTAACAGACATTGCTGTTTGCCTTATCCAATATTCATTCTTATTCCTTTCGAACATACCCAGAGTTGGCATGGTGTTTCCATAATGATCAGGAACTTATATTCCTTCTATTATGTTGTTCTGCTATCTTCAAACATACTTTTCTACCTCATGGTCGAAGATGGCTAGCTTTACACATGTTATTTGCATTCTAGCCAGCAGGAAGTAGAAAAGGGTAGGCAAAGGGTACCTAGCTTTCTTTAATGACACTTCCCTGAAGTTGTGTATCTTTTTTGTTAACATCCTGTTAGCTCAAAACTATTGCTTCCCTGATGGCTCAGTGGTAAAGAGTCCGTCTGCAATGCAAGAGATGCAGGAGACATGGGTTCGATTCCTGGGTCAGGAAGATACCCTGCAGAAGGAAAAGGCAACCCACTGCAGGATTCTTGTCTGAAAAACCCCATGGACAGAGGAGCCTGGAGGGCTACACTCCAAAGGGTCTCCAAGAGTCAGATATGACTGAGCGACTGAGCACAGGCACATACCACTAGAGATTAGTTACATGGTCTCCTCCCTGCAAGTGTCTTTATTCTAAGACTACAGTCTCTATTCTTTGTGTCTGTGTACCCAGCTAAAAACTGGGAATTCTGCTGCTGTAGAAGAAAGGAAGCATAACTAGCAGTCTCTTTCACTCTGTGTAAAACTATAGGGAGAAAATTGTAAAATTCTATTGAAATACATTAAACAAAACCGACTAGAGACACAAATCATGTTCACATATAGGAAGACTCGTAATTGTAAAAATGTCAGTTCTCCTTCAAACTGATGCATAGGTTGGATGTAGTTCCAAATAAGGAAATGGATAAATTGATTCCAAAACTTACTTGGAAGACCAAAGGGCCAAGACTAGCTGAGATGCTCTTGAGAAAAACAATGAGGAGTGGTAAACTTGAAAGAGGTAGTAAACTTGGTTTATATTTCAGTTTTTTCTCATTTTGGCCTGAGACATAGAACTCAGACTTCTCCTCTGTGAAGTCTGACAATGGAGTCTGCTATTGTTCAATTTTCTGTGAAACTCTGTAATAACAAAAAATAGAAACAACCTATGTGCCAACAACAGAATGGTTAAACTGTTATACATTCGTATTATGGGACCCTTACTATAGCAGCTACAAAGAGTGAGATAGCTTTGTATGTACATATATGAAAAGATGTCTGAATTATAGTGAAAAAAGATGTAGAATAACAAACCATCTGGTACTGTGTATGTTTGAAAAATCCTATACAACTACATATTTCTAAATATATATATACATGTAAATAGGCAGAAAAAAATCTGGAAGGATGTATAACTAAAGGACCAGGATTTGAGAAATGATCAAGGAAGACTGCCTTTGTAGTTTTTCTGAATGAAGATTTTAATCTCTATTATTTACAAGTTTTATAAAGCAAATGTATTCATATATTATTTATAAAA
>SJYT01059053.1:7307-28458 GCA_006410635.1 Cephalophus harveyi
CATGAAAAGATGCTCAACATCACTCATTATCAGAGAAATGCAAATCAAGACCACAATGAGGTACCATTTCACACCAGTCAGAATGGCTGTGATCCAAAAGTCTACAAGCAATAAATGTTGGAGAGGGTGTGGAGAAAAGGGAACCCTCTTACACTGTTGGTGGGAATGCAAACTAGTATAGCCACTATGGAGAACAGTGTGGAGATTCCTTAAAAAACTACAAATAGAATTACCTTATGACCCAGCAATCCCACTGCTGGGCATACACACCAAGGAAACCAGAATTGAAAGAGACATGTGTACCCCAATGTTCATCACAGCACTCTTTATAATATCTAGGACATGGAAGCAACCTAGATGTCCATCAGCAGACGAATGGATAAGAAAGCTGTGGTACATATACACAATGGAGTATTACTCAGCCATTAAAATGAATACATTTGAATCAGTTCTAATGAGGTGGATGAAACTGGAGCTGATTATACAGAGTGAAGTAAGCCAGAAAGAAAAACACCAATACAGTATACTAACACATATATATGGAATTTAGAAAGATGGCAATGATAACCCTATATGTGAGACAGCAAAAGAGACACAGATGTAAAGAACAGACTTTTGGACTCTGTGGGAGAGGGAGAGGGTGGGATGATTTGGGAGAATGGCACTGAAACATGTATAGTATCATGTAAGAAATGAATCACTAGTCTAGGTTTGATACAGGATACAGGATGCTTGGGGCTGGTGCACTGGGTTGACCCAGAGAAATGAAATGGAGAGGGTGATGGTAGGGGGGTTCAGGGTTGGGAACTCATGTACACCTGTGGTGGATTCATGTCAATGTATGGCAAAACCAATACGGTATTGTAAAGTAAAAAAATAAAATTAAAAATAAAATAAAATAAATCACACACACACACACACAATAACCCAGTAGAAATCTAAGACATTTTTCAAATGTGTAAAAATGGAAGAGCCTTTAGCTTGCTATTCATTGCTAAAATGCAGAGTGATATTTTGGGAAATAAATCTATTTGCAAAATTAAAATCGTAGCTTCTCTGATGACTCAGAAGGTAAAGAATCTGCCTGCAATGTAGGAAGAGACACAGGAGACTCAAGTTCGATCCCTGGATGGAGAAGATCCCCTGGAGAAAGAAATGTCAACTCACTCCAGTATTTTTGCCTCAAAAATCTCATGGACAGAGGAGCCTGGTGGATGCCTGCCCATGGCTTTGCAGAGTCAGACATGACTGAGTAACTAAACAGTAGCAAAATTAAAATCAAGGCATCTACTAAGTTCTAAATTTTAAAAAGATTGAAGAGGGAAATTAAATTCAGTGCACAATCCTGATTGGGTCCTGGATTAAAGGGGAAAAAATGCTATAAAGGATGGTATTGGAGCAACTGGTAAAAAAGTAAAAATAAAAAATAGGCTATATTAGATAATAGTATTGTATCAATGTTAAATTGACTGAAGTGTATTATTGTAGTGTGGTTACATAAGATAACATCCTCATAACAAAGAATGATGTCCAAACTGTACTTTAAAGCAGTTCTTCAAAAATACTAATTTAAATTATGTCTATATCTATATTCAAATCTATATCATTACATTTCTCTAATTATCTATATAATCAATACCTGTACATATACCATACCTATACTCATATCTATGTTTACCTATATCTATATATGAAGAAGGAGAGAAAGAAGAGGCACTAAGGATATCCTTCTCAAGGAGTTCCCTGGTGGCCTAGTGGTTAAGATTCTGGGCTTTCATTGTTGTGGCCTGGGCTCAGCCCCTGGTCAGGGAACTGAGATCCTGCAAGCCACATGCCCCAGCCAAAAAAAAAAAAAAGGATATCCTTTTTTTCACCTCTCTCCTAATAGACAAGTATTCTATGTTACCTATTTTCCAATTGTTTCTTCTCCAGAAGCATTTTTTCTTTCTTTTCCATATTACTTCTTGCCTACAGGGGCATATATGACCCTATTCTAAAGGCTCCATAATATTTTTATTGCATTTGGTTCCACTGGTGGGAAACCCTGGTGAGCAGTATGAAAGAAAAGAGTTTGAAGTCACACATTTATTTCCCTGCTCAAGATTTGACTCCCTTTAATTTTCAATAACCTCTGCCTTCCTTCATGACGTAATGGCTGAAGATGGTAACAGATATGGGCTACTAGGCCCATTTTGCCCTGTGATTTTTCTTATACTTTACTATTTGTCACATTTGTAATTGTCACATTGTAAATAAAATCTCCTTGAATTAACCTTAAATGTGTCATATCTTCCCTTTTGTGATATTCACACACACACGTGTGTGTGTATATATATATATATAGAGAGAGAGAGAGAGAGAGAGAGTTGGCCAAAAAACTCATTCAGGTTTTCCATACTATCCTATGGAAAAATGAGAACAAATTTTTGGCCAACCCAATAGATGCTAATACTCATTAAGCACTAAGCCATGGTCACTATGTGAAAAGCAGTACCTAAGTTTAAAATTTTTGTATATATACCATGAAGTTTGTATGATATAATCTGCCTCTGAGAGATTAGAAATTCAGACCCCTGAGTTTGAGTAACTTTCTGCAATGGACTGAAATGTTAGGATTTTGTGACTATTTTTACTACAAATAATAAAATATGATAGGAGAAGAAAGAATTTTTGATGTATCTACCTGATCACTGTCTAACACACTGTATAATGATCAGATTATGTATTAATTTCCTGTGTCTTAAAACTGATTTGTAAGCTCCATGAGAGCAAAAGTTTTTATTCTGCTTATTGCTATTTATCCAGAGCCTACAAATCATTGTTGTAGGTAAATCTCAACATAGTGGCTATCACTCAAGTAAGGTGTAAGATGGATAAGGAGCACTGAAGATATACACAGTTCTCTCACAGCCTTCTGAGAAGCAGAGGAAAAAAAAAAAAAAGCAAAGTAGGGGTTTTAAAATCTCTTGTTGAAATTTCTTCACATTAATATAAGCACACTTCTTAGTTTCAAGCTGAATGTTGTAATTATTGTCCTTCAGAGCAAGAGTTTCCAAACATGGATAATTATGTATCCAAAGTATCTAGGAAACCTTTCAAAAAGATTCATTCTTGAGCCTTATCTTATAACTGGTAAAGAAAGTGGTGGTAACCAACTACATAAAAATTTAGTATCTGATAGTCACAATTTCAGTTCAGTTCAGTCCAGTTCAGTCACTCAGTCGTGTCCGGCTCTTTGTGACCCCATTAATCGCAGTACGCCAGGCCTCCCTGTCCATCACTAACTCCCGGAGTTCACTCAGATTCACGTTAGTGGAGTCCATGATGCCACCCAGCCATCTCATCCTCTTTCATCCCCTTCTCCTCCTGCCTCCAATCCCTCCCAGCATCACAGTCTTTTCCAATGAGTCAACTCTTCGCATGAGGTGGCCAAAGTACTGGAGTTTCAGCTTCAGCATCATTCCTTCCAAAGAAATCCCAGGGCTGATCTCCTTCAGAATGGACTGGATGGATCTCCTTGCAGTCCAAGGGAGTCTCAAGAGTCTTCTCCAACACCACAGTTCAAAAGCACCAGTTCTTTGGCGCTCAGCTTTCTTCACAGTCCAACTCTCACATCCATACATGACCACAAGAAAACCCATAGCCTTGACTAGACAGACCTTAGTCAGCAAAGTAATGTCTCTCCTTTTCAACATGCTATCTAGGTTGGTCATAACTTTTTTTCCAAGAAGCAAGTGTCTTTTAATTTCATGGCTGCAGTCACATTCTGCAGTGATTTTGGAGCCCCCCAAAAAATAAAGGCTGACACTGTTTCCACTGTTTTCACATCTATTACCCATGAAGTGATGGGACCAGATGCCATGATCTTCATTTTCTGAATGTTGAGCTTTAAGCCAACTTTTTCACTCTCCTCTTTCACTTTCATCAAGAGGCTTTTTAGTTCCTCTTCACTTTCTGCCATAAGGGTGGTGTCATCTGCATATCTGAGGTTATTGATATTTCTCCCAGCAATCTTGATTCCTGCTTGTGTTTCTTCCAGTCCAGCGTTTCTCATTATGTACATTGACGTACTCCTTTTCCTATTTGGAACCAGTCTGTTGTTCCATGTCCAGTTCTAACTGTTGCTTCCTGACCTGCATACAGATTTCTCAAGAGGCAGATCAGGTGGTCTGGAGTTCCCATCTCTTTCAGAATTGTCCACAGTTTATTGTGATCCACACAGTCAAAAAGGCTTTGGCCTAGTCAATAAAGCAGAAATAGATGTTTTTCTGAAATTCTCTTCCTTTTTCCATGATCCAGCAGATGTTGGCAATTTGATCTCTGGTTCCTCTGCCTTTTCTAAAGCCAGCTTGAACATCAGGGAGTTCTCAGTTCACGTATTGCTGAAGCCTGGCTTGGAGGATTTTGAGCATTACTTTACTAGCATGTGAAATGAGTGCAATTGTGCGGTAGTTTGAACATTCTTTGACATTGCCTTTCTTTGGGATTGGAATGAAAACTGACCTTTTCCAGTCCTGTGGCCACTGCTGAGTTTTCCAAATTTGCTGGTATATTGAGTGCAGGACTTTCACCGCATCATCTTTCAGGATTTGGTATAGCTGAACTGGAATTCCATCACCTCCACTAGCTTTGTTCATAGTGATGCTTTCTAAGGCCCACTTGACTTCACATTCCAGGATGTCTGGCTCTAGATGAGTGATCACACCATCGTGATTATCCAGGTCATGAAGATCTTTTTTGTACAGTTCTTCTGTGTATTCTTGCCACCTCTTCTTAATATCTTCTGCTTCTGTTAGGTCCATACCATTTCTGTCATTTATGGAGCCTCTCTTTGCATGAAATGTTCCCTTGGTATCTCTAATTTTCTTGAAGAGATTTCTAGTCTTTCCCATTCTGTTCTTTTCCTCTTAGTTACAGTTTAGGCACCAATATTAATGACTTTGGGGTTTCCCTGGTGGCTCAGTGGTAAAGAACCCACCTGCAATGCAGGAGACGCAGGCTCCATTCCTGGGTTGGGAAGATCCCCTGGAGGAAAGTACGGCAGCCCACTCCATTTTTCTTGCCAGGAGAATACCATGGGCAGAGGAGCCTGGTAGACTGTGGACCATGGGTTGCAAAGAGGCAGAGTTGGACACAACTGAAGTGACTGAGCACATTCACCTTAATAATGTCAAATGTTCAAATTCCATGCATAATTATTTTAAATTGAAAAAGTAGCAAGATGTTAGTGATTTAGAAGTATTAAATAACTCTACGTAATAAGTATATAAAAGTGCTGATTAGAAAGAATATCATTAAATAAGGTCCTGTATCTTGTGTGAGATTTATTAAAGTCACATTGAATTCATTTTCTTTCATTATCAAAAAGTTTGAAAATCATCTGATATAGAAGGCACCCACCAGTTCCATTCTAAAGATGATAAAAACCTCTCTTCTAGGACTGTGAATGGTCAATAATCTCATTTGGAAAAATTCATATTACAATAATGCAGTAACTTTACAAATTTCTGCAAAACTAAAGTGACTGTCATAAATTATGGATGAAATATCTCATCACAAGCCCACTTTGTAAAAAAATGCATGTATATGATTAAAAAGTAGGGTTTAGATAATAAATGTATGATTATTGGACTGTCAGATAATATATGTATGATTTTTGGACTACACAGTAGATGATGACTACGTGTAGAAATTTTATTCATTGCGTAGGACTCATTCATGTATGAGTCTACATCATAATTTGTGAATTCTGATAATATTTCTAAGGAACATGCTACAGTTTTTCTTCCAAATAATATTATTGGTGTGACTAATTATTACTATTTTCCTGCTGACTTAAGTTGATTTTGGCTGATATCTTTGTTATTGATATTGGGTTATTCATTCAACATTTAGCATGTGAAATTTTGTCCTTCAAATTAATGATATTTGAAAGGAACCTAGGCAACAGGAATAAAAAAGGAAGAGAGGGATTGTGAGCAAATATAGTACATTTTAATATATACATGAATACTTTAAAATCTAATAAACATTGCATCTATGTTGCCCTCATTATTTATAATTTTTCCTAAAAAGGGCATTTTCCAAAGGGTAAATAAGTGTATACACTTGTCCACCTACATGTTTCAGTCTTCCTCACAATCATTTGTATCCTTAGAAAGGCAGCAAATTTTGGTTAACCAAGGTACAAAATAAATTTTTTTGTGTGAAAATTTGGAAAATACACATGCGCTTACATGATCACAGAGACAGTTTGTGCTGTCACAACCTAATAATTTCAGAGTCTACTTAGAAAACCAGTAAACTATGTTCCTATAGATTCCAGTATATTTAATAGCCAGGTTGCATTATAATCTAATATGCATAGAAAAATAAATTGGTAACTCCATAATCTATTCTCCTATTTGCATATATTTGCATGCAATTTATAATTTAATACCACACTAGATTTCTATTTTAAAGATTCAAATGGAATTCTGGACATCAGATGATTTTACAAATCCAACCTGTTGTTCAGGTCAAAATGTTTCTAGTTACCATTTCTACAATCTTTCAAATCAAAATTGGTCTATCAACATAGCTTCAGAAATATCTGGAAGGTGGCTTTCTCACCACCTTCCAGCTTCGTCCATATAACCATCATGTCTCACAGGGGTTATTGTAATAATTTCCACCCTTGTCCTACTTCCTTATACTTCATTCTCTAAACAGGATAGCTATAGTGATAAAACTGAACAATCCCAATTGTGAACTCCTCTGCTCAAAGTACGAAAGAAGTCCATTTAAGTCTCAGAATGATCTTCAAAGTCTAGCCACCTCTCTCTCCTGCAAGCCTGATGACTCTCTGACCTTGACTGTCAAGTTCATTGTCTTTCATTCCACTCGTGCCTGCACACTCATTTTGTTCTGTAAACACATCAAGGAATTTTCTTCCTATGAGTCTTTGCAGTTACTTGCACTCTGTTGAAACATATTCATGACCTGCTCTCACCTTTCAAATATTTACTCAAATGGCCTATTTTGAATGAGACCTTCCTTGACTACCCTACTTAAAATGACTTCCCTTTTCCTATCTCATTATCAGCTTTCCTTTCTTTTAGCTTTCATTTTATCACCTGATTTACTGTGCTTCCAGGTGGTGCAGTGTTAAAGAATCTGCCTAGCAAAGCAGGAGACACAGGATATGAGGGTTATATCCCTGGACTGGAAAGATCCCCTGGAGAAGGAAATGGCAACCCACTCCAGTATTCTCAACTGGGAAATCCCATGGGCAGAGGAACCTGGCAGGCTACAGTCCATGGGGTCACAAAGAGCTAGACATAACTGAGTATGCTCACATGCACATGCTGTATATTTACTTGTTTGCTTGATATCAGCCTGTCAATTAGACTTTAAAAATCACACAAAAAATGAACTATTGAGTGTTCTATTTCCAGTTTATTAGAATAATGCTTGACTCATAATCTTATGCTGATGAATTGATGAATTATTATAAATAAAATAGCACATTTTATGGCTTGTGTTTTCTTCCAAGGAAACTGGACACTTTTTATGGATATTTTCTCATAGAGAAATTATCCCAGTAGGTCTATTCTTGTTGTTATTATGATGTATAAAACAGATTACTACCAGTAGAAATACTGCCCTTAGAAAAACACTGCCTTCATATTATGCACAACAGAGATAAAGAACAAAGATAAAGAACAAAGAGTTCATTTCTTTTAAGCAGATAATATTAAAGTTCATATTATTTATTGAATAATGAAGCATAGCTCTTTTTGCAAGGTTTAGAAAAGACACTGAGACAATGAGTTCAGTAAACAAAACAGCCTAAATAAAAATGATATATGACAGTTCTATCAGGTGCCTACTGAATTTAGAAGTTGACATAAAAGTGAGAAATGAAATTGTATAATCATTTCAAATTGTTGAAAACCATATGCATATCAAGTGGTGTACATGCCTGATAGTGGTGAATAGTCTACTCACAGTCTCCAGAAAAGTGTCTTTTTTAAAAGCCTCACTTCCTCTGCACAGTTGTTAAAAAATATAGTTTTAATTCATAACATCATAAAATATGTATGGAAAGATAAACCATTTTGGATATAGATATTTCCAAGTTAATTTTTATTTCTGTTGAACCCATCTTTTCATTAAATGTTACTGAAATGTAGTGTATAAGGTCAAATAGCCTATGTTAGGAAAGTTCCTTCAGTAAAGAACCTCTATTCATTTTCAGATATTTCTTTAGATATTTTATCTAACAATTTATCCATTTAGGTTTTGTATGGTGTGAAGTTAAACAATATACTTTTCTTGCACTTCTAGTTGCAATACTGTTTCCAGGTCCTTTGTGTTTTAAATTAAATGCATATATCTTCTTAGGATTTTTTTTTCCTTAGAATTAGTTATTATTCTATTAGCATACTATCTTCATAACTGTAGGTTATAATTTAACATACGTCAAGATGAGTTCAAAATTTGGAAAGACATTTGGGATAAAGACACTTTGGTCATGTTTATAAACTGAAAAGCAATTGGGAAGAGGAAAAGAGAAACTTTAAGATACATGCTCAGTGCTCTCAGTCATGTCCAACTCTTTGCGTCCCCATGGACTGTAGCCTACCAGACTTCTCTGCCCATGGTATTTTCCAGGCAAGAATACTGGAGTGGGGTGCCATTTCCTACTGCAGGGGATCTTCCCAACCCAGGGATAGAACCCACACCTCTGTGTCTCTTGTATTGGCAGGCAGATTCTTTACCACTCACTCCACCTGGCTTGTCTATAAGATACATGAGATAGGATAAATTATAGAGAAAAGTCTTAAGTGAGATGTAAAAACATTATTTTAGATCTACAAATAAAAAAAGATTTGAATTTTTCATTTGAGACGAAATGTAAATAGGGTTTTAAGAGCATATCTATTTATATATATGGAAACAAAAAATTGTATTTTCAGTTTTATGATCCCACTTTCTCCATAAAGTAGGAGGAAAGATCATCTGTTAACTGTAAATAATCAAAAAATCAGATTTAAAGAAAAAAAGTAAATTGCTGTTTTAAAGTGGTTTGGCTTTGTAAAAGTATTATAACAAAATCAATTCAGTGTATCAGTTCTTCTCTTCTCTTGGTCTAAACAAAGTTCAAATTTGATTATACATCAGTTGACAAATTTAAAACAGTGCTATGTGGTCATTGTTAACTTTCTCTGTAATTAGCAAAAGGACTAAAGATCAATATTGCTTGAAACAAACACTTATGGCACAATAGTGGAATAGACTCTATAGAACAGTGTAATAAACCATCAAGGAATATTTTGCTTAAGTTCTTTATTGTCACTGGGAAGTAGAAATTTCAGTTCTATAATCAAAGGAGTTGGAGATGAAAGCAACGCAAACATTATATAACTTAGTTGAAAAAGAATAGAAGGCTATTCGTGTCACATTCCATGAAGAAGGAAGAATCAATTGTTCTCTGTAGTTTTTGAGAAGGAGCTTGCTGATTAGGAAGTTGGTTGTATGCTATTTGAGGCAGAGACTGAATCTATATTTGCCATTGGAAATTGCTTTACATGATGATGATGATGATGATGATGATGATTTTCACCCTTCACATCAGTGTCTTTTTGGTTAAGTTTGTTTAGTACTTTTCCAGTAGAAAAAACTAAGGTTAGAAGCATGTATTTAAATACATGATGATTCAATTATGTGTGTTAGTAGCTCAGTCTTGTCCGACTCTTTGCAGCCTCATGGACTATAGCCTGCCAGGCTCCTCTGTCCATGGGATTCTCCAGGTAAGAATACTGGAGTGTGTTGCCATATCCTTCTCTAGGGATAATTTAGTTGATTGCCTGCAAATACATGTTGACTTCTTTTGTCTTTGTAGTAACTTTAAACAGTTAAAATGGCAGCCTGGTATGTTATGCCCAAAGTACAGAGAAAAAAATTACCAATATTAGTTGAGAGTTGTTTATTGGGAAATGGGGATATATCGAGAGGGTCCAGATCCTCAGAGTCATGTAGTTTTACTGACATTTTGGTTTACTGCAGATATTCACTAAGGAACAATAGTGGGACATTTGAAGCATCGTTCACGAGTACCAGGGAGGGAAGACCTTCAGTTTAGAAGATGTAACACAGGTGTTGTGCAGTGTCTCTTTCATTATTATACTCTGCCTTTCTTTGCTCTGTTACTGGAAAATCCCAGACAGTGTTTCATCGCCTACAGCCCGTCTCTCATACCTTGTTGCTGCCTGGTAGAGTTTAGCAATCTGCCTGTGTTCTTCACTGGCAATACTCTCATCAGGCTGGCTCATCTACACTTTCTGGCTGGCTCTGACTTTTCCTAGTTACATGATTCTCCATCTGTTTCCGTTTGTGGTGGCAAAGTGGCCCGGCCTATCTCTTACTTTGCATTCTGCCATGTTTTTAGTTTTGCTATTACTTAAACTATGTTTTAAACATGCAGCACAGTTGATTGAAAACTGAAGAAATGCCTAGTACTTGTTTAGATTTTTTTGCAGAGAACAGTTAGTCTTTGCCACTGACTACACTGTGCTTTAAACCAAGGTACAGAAGCTTCTTGCAATATGTTTCAAGTAACCAAAATGGAAAATCCAAGCAAACTGTTGCCTGTGTTTAGCCTTGTAATTTAAAGACAGCTGGTAGAGATAAGCACTAACATAAATCTTGTCTGAATTTCCCAAACCCAGCATATGAATTGTGAATTTTTTATCATTTTTTCTAGATGTTTAACCATAGGTGATGGTAATATAGCAGAACAGAAAGAACATTAACTTTAGCAAATCTAGTTTCAATGTCTTACTTGCTTGCTAGTTATTTGATCTTGGATAAATAACCTCTTTCTACGCCCTCCCCTTCAGTTTGGAGATGAGGACACTGAGCCTGAGAGAAAATATGAAATTGCTAGTTTTCAAAGCTGGAAAGTGGCAAAGATAGATAGATATTAAGTCTTTTTGATTTCAAAGTCTGTGCTCCATCAGCACACAGAGATCCCAAGTTTTGCTGTTGCTGTTTAAATAATAATATATATTTAAAACTATGCTCACTGCTAGAACACATGTATATTTGAAAAGGTATATGGCTTGTGATCAATTGCTACCTGCCACTTATGGCCAATTTCTCTTTAAACTGTAGTTGATGTTTTGTGGTCTTGAAGATTCCTCCCCCTTCTAAGCGTATTTTGTAACTGAAACCAGAAGGACCATTTTTCTCCTGGCAAAACAGAATGCCTTTTCTTCTGACACAGTATTTTCATATAGATAGGCCTCTTTTAATTTTTCTTCTCTTAATGAAAAGTGAAGTATTAGACACTCAATCATGTCTGATTTTTTGCAACCCCATGGACTGTAGCCCGCCAGGCTCCTCTGTACATGGAATTTTCCAGGCAAGAATACTGGAGCTGTCATTCCCTTCTCCAGGGGATATTCCCAACCCAGGGATCAAACTGGGGTCTCCTGTATTACAGGCAGATTATTTACCATCTGAGCCACCAGAGAAACCCTTTGTTTCAAAACAAACCTGATCCATAATCCATAGTCTTTTGTTTTAACCTTTTAACAAAAGATTTCCTTTGTCTTATCTGAAACCTGTTCCTCAGATGAAGATCCAGTGAAATGCACCTCCCTCTAGCTGAAAACGTAAATTTCCTCATACTACATGCATTGTATGTTTATGTGTATTTGAAATCCTCCTCCTGACCTACACCAGATTTAAAGCATTGCAGTGCTGCTGCTGCTGCTAAGTCACTTCAGTCGTGTCCAACTCTGTGTGACCCCATGGATGGCAGCCCACCAGGCTCCTCCGTCCCTGGGATTCTCCAGGCAAGAACACTGGAGTGGATTGCCATTTCCTTCTCCAATACATGAAAATGAAAGTGAAAATGAAGTCGTTTAGTCGTGTCCGATTCTTAGCGACCCCATGGACTGCAGCCCACCAGGTTCCTCCATCCATGGGATTTTCCAGGCAAGAGTACTGGAGTGGGGTGCCATTGCCTTCTCCGATTACAATGCTATTCTCTTGTAAAATCCCTTCTTCTTTGTGAGTTGGGCAGCTTGCCTAAGTCACCCTGACTTTCACCATATCAAATAACTCCTTTATGTATTTTTTTATTCTTCAACAAATTTGGAATATTGTTTACAGTCTTTTTTTTTTCCCATGAAAACCCCAGCCATCATGCATGACTTCAAAATTTATATGGAGGTCCTGTGAAAAACCCAGCATCTCAGTCTTCTGAACATCTGAAATAACATGGTTCTTCAATATATTATAGCCGGACTAGATGATTACATACTGACTGAATCCTGTTGTTACACTGTTTCATCAAAAAAAAAAAAAGACAAATATAGACATTTTTCTTTATGACCTAAGTTTTTTATTGTTTTCTAAATTTCTTGCTGATCCTATGCCCATTACAACTGTATACCAAATTCATGTGGATACCTAATTTTTTACAGTAACAAATTTTTCTTTAATTTTTTTTTTTGATGTGGAAGATTTTTAAATTCTTTATTGAATTTGTTAAAATATAATTTCTGGTTTAAGGTTTGTTTTTTGCCCAAGAGGCATGTGGAATCTTAGCTCCCCAACCAGTGATTGAATTTGAACACCCCTGCATTGGAAGGTGAAGTCTTAACCACTGGACTCCAGAGGAGTCCCATGTTAACAGTTCTGAGTCAAACTCTGCCACATCATTCACTCTCTTGTCAAAATTCTAAATCCACTTTCCTTTTTGTCCTTTCCTGTCATCACACAACAAATCCCTAATCCTAGATAACTTAACTATCTGCATCATTTTGCCCATACCTGAGCTGAGAGTATTTCAATTGAGGATATTTACAGCTATAAATGATCAACAAATTATCAACAATCTCAACTAGGTCTTCAATCCTGCTGAAACATTCTGTTTCTCTGGATGTTTCATTTTCCACTTTCCACAATCTTTCAACTGTCATCAAACCTCTAATAAGTTATATTCTTTTCATTTTATTCTCTACAAACAATTTCTTTACTACACAAAAAGAACACAGCAAAACAAAACAGAGAAAATAGATGGAAAACATTTCAGTGTTCAAGAACCATTTTTTTTTCCTTTTCTTTCTTTCTCTTTTCTTTCTGTTACAAAGTAGGAGGATGAAAATAAATTATGTAATTATGTAGCTTATCAAAAGTTACACAGTCTTGAATGAGAAGAACTTTGAACCTGATTTTCCTGAGTTCAAAAATTCATTTTCTTACCACTGAAAGATTCTGAATTTCATAGATATTTTGTGAGTAAATATAGTATCATTCACTCATTTTAAGATGGTCAGTTTTGCTACGTGCCCTCATCTTCTTATTCTTATAGGAATGATGCCAATTATAGTGATTATGATGTCAAATATATAAACGAATAAGGGAAAACCCATAATTCATCATAACATAAAGAATAATACTCAACTTTGCTGTGGTCCATAATCTACTTAAGAAGGCTAGCTTTGTTTGATGTGCCAAAGGATCTAGTACAATGTGATTTATTCCTGGAATACTGTGAAATTAATGAAAATATTATTTGTGGGGAAAAATGAGTTTACTTGCATTTATAATTGGTTTTGCTGGCAGCAACAGCTGTGCTTATATCAAGAATATGCCATGCTGAAAAATGGAAGGTTGATTTCTGTTGTTTTTTTTCCTTTCTTTCCCCTTGCATTTGTTGTTTATCATTTTGAAGGAAATTGGAATTATGTTTAATTATTTTATTATACTACAGAGGACAGAATAATAGTGTGCCTGGAAATGCAGCTATGCCCAACTCAATACCATTTAGGTGATTTTCCCAGTCACTTAGGTTTGATCAAATGCTGTTAATTGCAAGAGACCAATCAGTGTTAAATATGAAAATCACATGAAAATCTGTTTCAGCTCTTTCCAGAAGGAAGTGAGTCAGCATTTATTATCTAAATCATTTAGTTCAACACTGGGATACATTCCTCCTCTGATATATTTTAGACCTACAGGGTATGTTCAAGGATGGATACTTATGCATTCTAGCAGCACTTCCTGCAGTTTCCCCTTACTCCAGTATACAACGCTCACTAAGAATGATTGTTTAATCAGCTTCATATTATCCACAAAGGTATATTGAAAGAAATGATTAAATACCTTTTTCACATTCATTATATCTATGGCATTCTCCACCCCAAGCAGAAAAGGAAGTATACAATCAATAATAGAGAATAACATTGAGTGTTTATTTTTAATAAACCAGCATTTGGTAATTTTATTCTGTTTCCTCATGCCCTCAAAGCAACTGTTTACCAGTGCTTTTGAATCCTCCTGGGGTTTGGCATCAAAATTATCAGCTTTAATTCTTCAGTTTTCAATATCTAACTCTTTCTCCTTTTTGAACATTAATATATAGACTGACCCTTGAATATTTGTGTCTCTCCCATATTCTCCAGGTCCCAGCAAGAATTACTCAAGCAGACTTATTCCATCATCCAAGGAAGCACTCATCCAGCTTTGCTATGTCTGGTAGATTTCATACCAGGTTTATAGTGCTTATAAAACAAATGGGGAAAAAAAGGGACTGACAAAAACAGAAGTTCAGAAATAGAATTCTGTAAGAAGTTAGCCCTTAAATGTTTTTACAAGTGTTGTGAAAATGCCTGCCCCTATAATAAATTGTAATTTTATGATGCTTACTGTAATTTTTTTTACACTGTGACAATTTTGAGACTTCTGAATCACTGTGTTGTAACTGGTGTAGAATCTTAAATGCTACCAAGAAGATCCTGATTAGAAGTTGAAATGAAATAAGTAGTGAATACATTTTTTTTCCTTCCAACTTTATTTTTCCACTCTAATAAAGGTTTTCTCCATATCATTAAATTTGTGTATTAGATGGTACTTCTCAGCTTGTCATAAGTTCCCACTGTGAAATAATCCCCAGTGTTTGGGATGATAGTGTTTTGATACATGAATACAAATCTACTGGGGGCTTCCCTGGTAGCTCAATGGTAAAGAGTCCAATTTAGGAGCCATAGGCTCAATCCTTGGGTTGGGAAGATTTCCCTGGAGAAGGAAATGGCAACCCACTTCAGAATTTCTGCCTGGCTAGAATTTCTGACTCCCATGGACAGAGGAGCCTGGTGGGTTACATTCCATGGGGTCACAAAGAGTCAGATACAATTTAGAGACTGAACAACAACAACTCCCATTTTTCATTATTTCTCAAACAGTTATTCTTCCTCAAATGTGTTTCTGAGCATGCATTTTCCATTTTTACTGTCCACAGAAAGGGTTCTGACTTTGGATTCAGAAGATGTGTTTTCAAGTCTTGGATCTTCTTCTTAGCTTCAGTTCAGTTCAGTTGCTCAGTCGTGTCCTACTCTTTGCGACCTCATGAACTACAGCACGCCAGGCCTCCCTGTCCATCACCACTCCCAGAGTCTACCCAAACTCATGTCCATTGAGTTGGTGACGCCATCCAACCATCTCATCCTCTGTTTTCCCCTTCTCCTCCTGCCTTCAAACTTTCCCAGCCTCAGGGGCTTTTCAAAATGAGTCTGCTCTTCGCATCAAGTGGCCCAAGTATTGGAGTTTCAGCTTCAACCACAGTCCTTCCAATGAACACCCAGGACTGATCTCCTTTAGGATGGACTGGTTGGATTTCCTTGCAGTCCAAGGGACTGTCAAGAGTTTTCTCCAACACCACACTTCAGAAGCATCAATTCTTCTTAGCTTACGCAGGACTTATGGCAAGTCAGGTATGGCTGTTGCTCTCATCTGTAGACTAGAAATAAGAATACATTACTCAGACAACTGTTTGAACAATTAGATGGAATAAGGTCCAGGTAATGGCATAGTATTTCAAAGACTAGAGTACAACATATGAATACTAGTAAATCACTATGTACATAAATAATTTTGTTAATGGGAATCTATTAGTATCCTTGGATACCAAATGCCTAGACTAAGTGTGTTGGCTTATTTATTAGTCATTGCCTTCATGTTATGTCTCCATTTGTCTTGAGCTCAGCTTGCCTGTGGTTGATACTTGGTTTAATTATCCAGTTTAAAGGTGATTCTTCCCTCCATCTTCATTCTCTCTATGTTGTCAAAGACAGAACACACATAGAATCGGATTTTTCCTGTTAACCTTGCATTAAAGTTTAGGATGAGCTATTATTTGTGACTCTTCTTTAGTTAGCCCTCTTTTCCCATATTTATTCTGGTTAATTTGAATGTTACCTAACAGATTCTTACACAGCTACACTAGCTTCATTGAAAATCCAAGTATGTCTTTTTTAATTAAAATTACTGAGAATGATTTTTTTTTTTCATTCAAAAAGTGGCCTATTATGTGTTTGGTATTGGTGGTGCAGTATAAAATAGCTTTCAAGCATGTTCAATAGATAACCATCTAATGGGAAAGACACAGAAATAAATGGCTGCTATGATTTATGATATGGAAACAGAGAAAAATGATACAGTTCAGGTTGGGCACGTCTGGATAGGCTGAAGGAAGTATTCCTAGAGGAATTGATAACTAAACTGGGTTTAGGAGAATGAACAGAAGGAAACTATATTTTTAAATGGAGTAGAGACAGCTACAGGAAAGTCTATGAAAGGAAGAATGCCTATAAGCATAGACAGGAGAGACTGAGGCATCTGAAAGCCCTGTGCTTTTGACTCCCACCCCCAACCCCTAGCCTACCTGTCAGTAATGGTAAGAGTGAAGGGGAAGCTGCTGGCCTCCTTTCATGATGCCTTTTATCCTTTTGTGTCCACCGTTCAAAGAAACCCTTGATTCTCCTATGCATCACCTACTCTTATCTGTTTTCTAGACCTTTCTTCTTTCTTTAGACTACATGGTCAATTATCAAAATGCTCTGTATCTTGGTACTTTCTCAGAGCACTGTTTTTAGCATCTCACTGAAGTCTGCCTCTCCCTCGAGAATATTGTGGTACTCAATACAAGTGATGAATGTTTTATCGTAATCTGTGTAAGTGGTGCCTATCACAGAAATTAACTATTATATCTCTTTCTGGAACATTAGATATGTATTGTCAATCATTCCTTCCTGAAACACTTTCTTTGCTTTCCCTTAGCTCACTGACTCTATGTCTCCACCTTCTCAGTTAGTTCCGTCTCATCTACTCATCCTTTTATGTAAGTGTCTATGTGGCATCTAAAGATCAGTATGTCCATATCCAAGATCCTTATATTTTCTCCCCAACTCTCTTTTCCTATTTCAGTTCAATGACAGCAAATCCTGTTGATCAGGTGTTTATGTCTAGATTCATTCTTGACTACTCTTACTTTCACATCTCAGATACAGTGTGTCAGCAAATACTATTTTTTAATTTTATCTTCAAAATAAATTCAGAATTTGACCATTTTCCTCCACTGCATTTTTTGTTTTTTGGTCTAATTCACCATTATCTTTCTGGCCTGTTTTTATATCTTTGTAATAGTTCCCAGCTCCTCATGCCTTGTCTTTTCTATGTTTGAGTCAAATCTCAAGGAAGTAGCCAAAGTGATATTTTTCAATGAGAGACAGATTCCACTGGGCTTTTGTAAAAAACAACAACAACAACAACAACAAAAAAAAGAAAACAAAACCCTAAATGACTTTCCAAATTATCCATAGTAAAACCTAAGGCTTTCACTGTACTTGTATGCACTGGCTGCCATTACTCCTCTAAAGTCATCATCTGTTACTCAGTCCCTTGATCTCTCTGCCTAGGTCTTTACACTTGATATTCTATTTGTCTAGACTGTCTCCATTCCATACATCTGAGAGCTCAGTGTCTTGCTTCCTCAACTCTTTGCCCAGATGTCTTCTTCTCAGACAGGCCTAGGACCATCCTATTAAAACTACAACACATCTGACAGACTTTCTCTACCTCCCTTCTGTGCCTTTTTTCTGTTGTATTGATAACTATAAGATGTAACCTATTAATTTTATTTTGTTTATTTTTTATTAGTATGTAAGCTCCATGGGGTTACGTTTTTATCTATGTAATTATGTCTGTAGTTTCTGAATCTAGAAACATGCATAGCAATAAAAGAGATTAAATGAACAAATATTTCTTAAGACAATAAACAGCAAAATTATTAAAAATGATTAGGAATAATAAAAATATAAATTTAAATAAATTAACAAAATCATTTATTGGTATTAGAATGCAAAGAGAAACAAAATATTGCTGGCTTTCTTGAAGACTCTCATCTCCTTTTCCAGTTGTTATCCCTTGTATCTTTCCCAGAGGTAACTGTTAGCCTAACATTTAACACTAAAGGTTACTTTTTGCCAGTTTTTCTCAACTGTATAGAAATGAAATTATATAGTCTGTATTTTTATATTCTAATTTTTTTAGCTCAAGATTATGTTATGAGATACATCTTGTTTTGGTATGCAGCTATGGTTTATTTATTTTTATAGCCATAATTCATTCAGTGAGTATACCACTTTCTGTTCTAGTACCAATGAACATCTATATGATTTCCAGATATTTAAGTATAATTAATGGGGCTTCCCTTGTAGCTTAGTCGGTAAAGAATTTGCCTGCAGTGCAGGAGACCCGGGTTCGATCCCTGAGTTGGGAAGATCCCCTGGAGAAGGAAATGGCAACCCACTCCAGTATCCTTGCCTGGAAAATCTCATGGACAGAGGAACCTGGTGGATTGCAGTCCATGGGGTCGCAGAGTTGGGCACGACTGAGTGACTAACACAACACCAGAAGTATAATTAATACTAGTGTTATGGGCATTTTTGTACATATTTGGTGTGCATGTAGTAGGTAGTGTCTGTGAAGAAAACAGAATTATTTCCAGTATACAGTCCTCTACATTTTTATAATCTGTGTGGCAGTAAAATTAGCGTCCTCTCTAAATTCATATTCTTCTCACTCTCAACCACTCAGTTCTTTCAATGACTATCTCCTGGTCTATCTATATTTACTGTAAAAAGGATAGTTCCTTTCTTTCTTCCAATTTGAATTAATTCAAAACCACATCTTTTATGGGCATCACTCTATACAATGTTCAAAGAGCTAACAGAACACACAATGTT
Source organism: Cephalophus harveyi (assembly GCA_006410635.1). NCBI lineage: Eukaryota > Metazoa > Chordata > Mammalia > Artiodactyla > Bovidae > Cephalophus > Cephalophus harveyi. The sequence goes on from SJYT01059053.1 coordinate 26,387, forward strand.
ATTAGATTTATCACATACTCAAAGAGGAAAACCAGCCAAATTCCAACAGAAAAGCAGCTATCTATGCAAAATCGTGTTCTCATAAACAAAAGTATTGTATTGTGAAAAATCACTGCAGAAATGATACCTGTGGACAGGAATAACAGAAAACATCTTCCTGGAATACTCTTGCCAGTCCTCAGATAATATATGGTGACTGCTCTGATTTTATAACATGTGAAATTAAACTCAACCTGAAAAAAAGCCTATCATAAGGTTAATACTGACATTATACATTTTTATATATGTAAGAAAATTTTAACAGTGCAAACTACTATCTTTCTCAGAATATCAGTGATTAAAATAGTTTATATTTGTACTTTTGTTCCCCATATATTTGACAATTGTTGTTGCTGTTCAGTCACCCAGTTATATCCAACTCTTTGCGAAACCGTGGACTGCAACATGCCAAGCCGCTCTGTCCCTCACCATCTCCCGAAGTTTGCTCAAGTTAATGTCCATTGCGTTGTAATTCCATCCAGCCGTATCATCCTCTGACACCCTCTTCTGCTGCTGCTCTCAGTCTTTCCCAGCATCAGGGATTTTTTCAGTGTGTCAGTTGTTCCCTTCGGGTGACCAAAATACTGGAGTTTCAGCTTCAGTGTCAGTCCTTCGAGTGAATATTCAGTGTTGATCTCATTTAAGATTGACTGGTTTGATCTCCTTGCTGTCCAAAGGACTTTCAGGAGTCTTTTCCAGCACCACAGTTGGAAGGCATCAATTTTTTGCCGTTCTACCTTCTTTACAATCCAGCTCTCACAACCGTACGTGACAATATGATATATTAAGCAAACAGAGCTTTCACTCATAGAGTATCCTGTGTAAATCTTAATACCATTCTTGGAAGAAAATGTTCTTATTTTCATTAGCAGAAGAGAGAAGGTTCCATTTGTGGCACACTCCTCATTTCTAGCATATCCTGTATGTTAAGAAAGAATATGAGAAAAAAGAGTCTATGCTACTTGTGAAAAGCCACTTGATAAATTTTATAATTAAGAGCAAAAATTTAGGAACAATAGTATATATTAAGCACTTTAATATTGATGCTCCTGTGACAGATGAGAATCTTAAGAATTCAAAACAATAATCAGTGCTTCTCAGTCTTTTGGTTAAGAGCAAGTGCAGAAAAATATTAATTCATTCTTTCATTTGCTATTCATTCACTCATTATATATATTTCAAATATATATGCTTGAAAATCTAAGGTTTGTTCAGCACTGTTGTGGAGATATAAAAAGTTTAGATAAAGTTCCTGGTTAATAAACTTTTGATGAATTGGGGAAGATGGATAATATTTCAGATAGTATGAGTTGCATAAGAACACATACACACAATGTATTGAGACACACATGCACACACACCCCCACACCCACCACCCCCCCCACCACACACACAATGTATTTAGCCAATTTGGGTCATGTCCAGCTGGTTGAAACTTCTGATCTAGAACTCCTGTTCACCTAAGCTCAGCTGGGTTTGCTCACCTATGTGTGAATAGCTCGTGGTTTGGGTGGGGCTGTGGTTTATAACTTATATGCAGAGTCAGTCAGTCAGTCAGTTCAGTCTCTCAGTCGTGTCCGACCCTTTGCGACCCCGTGAATCGCAGCACGCCAGGCCTCCCTGTTCATCACCATCTCCCGGAGTTCACTCAGACTCACACCATCGAGTCAGTGATACCATCCAGCCATCTCATCCTCAGTTGTCCCCTTCTCCTCCTGCCCCCAATCCCTCCCAGCATCAGAGTCTTTTCCAATGAGTCAACTCTTCGCATGAGGTGGCCAAAGTACTGGAGTTTCAGCTTTAGCATCATTCCTTCCAAAGAAATCTCAGGGTTGATCTCCTTCAGAATGGACTGGTTGGATCTCCTTGCAGTCCAAGGCAGAGTACATCATGAGAAATGCTGGACTGGAAGAAACACAAGCTGGAATCAAGATTGCCGGGAGAAATATCAATAACCTCAGATATGCAGATGACACCACCCTTATGGCAGAAAGTGAAGAGGAACTAAAAAGCCTCTTGATGAAAGTGAAAGA
>SJYT01059059.1:0-64372 GCA_006410635.1 Cephalophus harveyi
TATGAAAAATGGTCAGATCCTTTGGTTCCAAAGGATTCTTATCCATTTAGCCTCTATCAAAAAAATGAGGATATTGAATCCTTTTTGTTTAAGAAATCCTGAAATTAGATTCTAATGAATTAGCCACGCTGACAAAGCTGAGTCTTCAACCAAGACTTGGTCTGAGGATAACGTTTTAAGGAAATGTGCAGTTTGTTCTTTTATTGTTTAATGACATGCGTTCGGGTCTTTAAAATCCCACTTGTAGTCAAAACCAAGTGAAAAAATGAATAACTGTGCCCCTTCCCAATAAAAAAGGGAAAAGAGGTGGGAAGTAGCATAATTTTCACAACTACCTGGAAAGTCCAGTTCTAATAGTATCTTTTTATGGTTTTGAACTTGTTGTGTGAAAGTTGGTTCTTCAAAGAAAAACAGATATCTACTTATTATCTGTTAGTTATTAAGCACCTTGCAGCTATCACAAAAGATAAAGAAAATAGTTATTCAACCCTAATATTAAATTCTACCTATATACATAGTGCTTTATCAAGGCTGTGAGACAAAATACATTTCTTCTTAGTCTATAAATTCCTTGAGTTTCTGAATCTTTTAGTTGAATTAAAAAGATAATACTATCTAAATGTCCTACTGAAAAGCAGAGATGGTATATCCTACTACTTTTCAGAAAAAATATATATATTATTCAACCCTAATATTAAATTATACCTATATACATAGTGCTTTATCAAGGTTGTGAGACAAAATACATTTCTTCTTAGTCTATAAATTCCTTGAGTTTCTGAATCTTTTAGTTGAAATAAAAAGATAATACTATCTAAATGTCCTACTGAAAAGCAGAGATGGTATATCCTACTACTTTTCAGAAAAAATATATATCCATCTCTGCATTTTTCCATTAATTCAACAACTATTTATTGACCAGGTACTAAGGACTGGAAAAGAGAAGATGTCAGAGTACTCTATTATAATGGAGTAGATAAATTAATAATTAATATGATTTTGATTACTTGTAAGTGCTAGGCAGAAAAATAAAACAAGAATATAGAGTGTGATAGATGTGGAAGGAAACATGTATAAATAGAATGGGTAGACTGCAAATGACCAGACATTCTATCTCACTATGCCTGTCTGTTTGAAATGCAGCTTATCAAAATATAGAGTATATTTCTCGAGCCTAAGAATCTGGCCCAGATCATGTGAATGGATGTGCAATGGGCCATTAGAAAATCAAATATAGGTCAAGTCCTTTTTTTTTCCCACTTGGAATATAATTGCTTTAGTGCTTCCTATGTGGTTCAGTGGTAAAGAATCCACCTGCCAACGCAGGAGGCTCAAGAGACGTGGGTTTGATCCCTGTGTTGGGAAGATTCTCTGAAGTAGGAAATGGCAACCCACTCCAGTATTCTTGCCTGGGAAGTTCCCTGGACAGAGGCGCCTGGATGGCTGCAGTCTATAGGGCTGTGAAGAGTCAGACACAGCTGAGCACACACACGCACATACACAGTCACTTTACAGTGTTCATCGTGCTGGTTTCTGCTGTACAATGAAGTGAATCAGCTCTGTGTATACACACGTCCTCTCCCTCTTGGACCTCCAGCCCATATTGCCCCCCATCCCACCGGGGCATCAGGGTCATCATGAAGCAACAAGCTGAGCTTCCTGTACTTTACAGCAGGTTCCCACTAGCTATTTTACATATGGTAGGAAAAGTAGTTTTTTACACTGGAGTTTCCCTCTCTTGTTATTCCTTCTACCATTCAGACAAGCCAGGTGTATCCTTCTGGACGCTGTGAGACCTCACACATACCTCCCAAAAGCTTGGTACCTGTGAAAGTTTTGGATCTGTGGGTTTGCAGTTTTCATCATGTTTTGAACAATTTTGATTATTATTTCACCAACAATTTATTCTGCCCGCATTCCCTTCTGGAACTCCAAATTACGTTTAAGCCCACTTAAAATCCATCCCTAGCTCAGTGGAGCTCTGGTGGTTTTTTTTTTGTTTGTTTTGTTTTTTCAGTATTTCTTCTCTGAGTTTCTTTCTAATTGGATGATTTCTGTTGCTATGTCTTTAAGTTCATTAATATTTCTTTTATAGTTTCTAATTTGCTGATGAGTCCATTTAATGACTTAAAAATTCAGAAAGTGTATTTTTCAATTCTAGAAATTCCCTTCATGTGGTTTATATATTCTGTTTCTCTACTCATCATATTCCTGCTTCTCTTTAAATCCTTGAGAATATTTATAATAGCTGTTTTAAAGTCCTTCCCTGATAATTTCATCATCAATGTTATTTCTAAGTCATTTTTTTTATTGGTTGATTTTTCTTTTGGCTATATTTTCCTGCCTCTTTGTAATCTCATAATTTTTGATGGAATGTTGGACATTTTTAATATTGCTCTGTTGTCTTCCATTAAGTGTGTTTTGGAAGGCAGTTGAGTTACTTGTGGGGCATCTTAATCCTCCTGAGATTTCTGCTTTTACTCCAGGGCTAGTTTAGTCCTACTACAAAGAAGTAATCCTTTTGGGGTCTCTTTTGAATGGTTTCATTGTCAACAAGTTCTCTCCATTTGATCTGGGTTGAAATTCAAACATCTCCCACCCTCTGAGAGCTCTGTAAATTTTTTAGTTTGTAGAATCCTTGGTTGTTCTTCTCCCAGCCTTGTGGAGATTCACCCAGCACATGAGAAGCTTAGCATTAAGTCAAAGACTCGAGGCAATTTCATGGATTTCTAGAGCTTTCATTCTGCAGAAATCCTTCTTTTCTGGGTCTCTTCCCTGAAAATTCCAGCTTCCTAAGCCTCTCCAAACTTGAATCTTTTTGCTCTCCATTCATTGATACTGCTCTTCTTTTCACGGCTATTCCTTCCTGTACTGCAGTTCAGAAAGTGCCTCCAGGTAGAAATCTTGGGACTCACCTCATTTGTTTCCCTTCTCTAAGTGATTAACATCCTATGGTGCCTGTTTTCCAGTATCCAAAAAAAAAAAAAAAAAATTGATTTTATAGCGTTTTATTCCAATATTCTAATTGTTTATGATGGAGGTCAAGTCCAATACTGATTTCCCAGTCAAGTGTGAAAATAGAAGTCCAAAAGACTGTTACTTATTTGTTCACTTGTTTGAAGATGGATTATACTATAGCAATGTTCTATGCCAACAGGAATGATCCAATTAAGAAGGGAAATCTGGTGAAGTTTCAGAGAAAGGATATTTCAGAGGCAGAGCTGGTTGGGGCATAGACTTGAATTATTGTGATATTGAATGGTTTGCCACACAATTGCACTCATCTCACATGCTAGCAAAGTAATGTTTAAAATTCTCCAAGCCAGGCTTCCACAGTACGTGAACCATGAACTTCCAGATGTTCAAGCTGGATTTAGAAAAGGCAGAGGAACCAGAGATCAAATTGCCAAAATCTGTTGGATCATCAAAAAAGCAAGAGAGTTCCAGAAAAACATCTACTTCTGCTTTATTGACTATGCCAAAGCCTTTGACTGTGTGGATCACAACAAACTGTGCAAAATTCTTAAAGAGATGGGAATACCAGACCACCTTACCTGCCTCCCGAGAAATCTGTATGCAGGTCAAGAAGCAACAGTTAGAACTGGACATGGAACAACATACTGGTTCCAAATTGAGAAAGGAGTACGTCAAGGCTGTACATTGTCACCCTGCTTATTTAACTTATATGCAGAGTACACCATGAGAAATGCTGGACTGGATGAAGCACAAGCTGGAATCAAGATTGCTGGGAGAAATATCAATAACCTCAGATATGTAGATGACACCACCTTTATGGTAGAAAGTGAAGAAGAACAAAAGAGCCTCTTGTTGAAAGTGAAACAGGAGAATGAAAAAGTTGGCTTAAAATTCAACATTCAGGAAACGAAGATCATGGCATCCGGTCCCATCACTTCATGGCAAATAGTTAGGGAAATGATGGAAACAGTGATAGATTTTATTTTATTGGGCTCCAAAATCACTGCAGATGGTGTCTGCAGCCATGAAATTAAAAGACATTTGCTCCTTGGAAGAAAAGCTATGAAAAACCTAGACAGCATATTAAAAAGCAGAGACATTACTTTGCCAAAAAAGGTCCATCTAATCAAAGCTATGGTTTTTCCAGTAGTCATATTTGGATGTGACAGTTGGACTATAAAGAGAGCTGAGTGCTGAAGAATTGATGCTTTTGAACTGTGGTGTTGGTGAAGATTCTTGAGAGTCCCTTGAACTGCAAGGGGATCCAACCAGTCCATCCTAAAGGAAATCAGTCCTGAATATTCATTGGAAGGACTGATGCTGAAGCTGAAACTCCAATATTTTGGCTATCTGATGTGAAGAACTAACTCATTGGAAAAGACCCTGATGCTGAAAAGATTGAAGGCAGGAGGAGAAGGAGACAACAAAGGATGAGATGGTTGGATGGCATCACCAACTCTATGAACATGAATTTTAGTAAGCTCCGGGAGCTGGCTGATGGACAGGGAAGCCTGGCGTGCTGCAGTCCATAGGGTCACAAAGAGTTGGACATGACTGAATGACTGAACTGAACTGAATTTAATATAGTAATTAAAAATCAGTCAATGTAAAAAAAAAAAAAAAAATAATGGACTCCCTTGGTGGTCCAGTGGTTAAGAATTTGCCTAAAATGCAGCCAACTGGGGTCTGATCCCTGGCTGGGAAGACTCCACATGCCACAGGGCAATTAAGCCCATTCACCACAACTACTGGGCCCAAGGGTTGAGCTCCTTTGCTGCACAGCAAGAGACACCACTTTGGTCTTCCTGCAGTGAGAGCCCGCAGACCACAACCAAGAATAGCCCCCCGCTTGCTGCAACTAGAGAAAGCCAGCACAGCACAACTAAGACCCAATGCAGCCAAATAAATAAGAAAATGTTACCATTCTGGTTTATTCTTAGTTAGAAAAGCCAATACCATTTTGTATATGAACTGGGATTAATATTCACATAACAGAGCTAACAGGGTTAGTGTTAGGATTAAAATTAAATACAATTAATGTGGTAACCTTGTCACTGAAATACTAACTTCTCTCTCTTTGCCTTCCTAGATGGTGGGAATCCTGGCTCATACAGTTCTGACTTGAAATTAGAAATGCTAGACTCTCTGGAAGATTAACTCACTAGGAAGACAACATCAGAAACCACCCACCAAAGAAGTTTGATAATTCAGTTCCCTTTTCCTCTAAATGCTCTTAATAGAATTACTCTTAGATCTGGTGTTTTCAAACTGAGATCGCCTCACCACTTTTCCTGACTTTTGTCTTTTTTGTTCATTGGTGGATCTCCTGGGCTAGAATCATGCCTAGCACATAGCAGAAATCAGTAAATACAAAGTTGGAAATTAATGCTGAATATTAGTGCCTTTGAATACCTCCAGGGATCCCAGTATTCTATTCAACAAACTTCAGCAACTGCTGTCATGGAGAATAATTCAGTTTAAATCAATCACCCTGATTCTTTTCTACTGAGACTTTCTGTAGCACAATGAATGAGTAGCTAGCTTTCTTGGTATATGTCAGAAATGAGCGATATCCCGAGTCTGGCGGCTAAACCTTTTTAAGTCACAATCTGTATAGGGTTTATGTGCCAGAGATGGTGAAGGGATTAAGGCTCCCTCTGCTCTGCTGGCCCTTGGTGACAGGGCGCTGCATTTTGCTGTTACCAGAGCCCCTGTCCGCTGCTCTCCCCTCAGTGCCGGGGACTTGGACGAGCAGGCTGTGTTCTGCTGCTCCGTGTACACATGTCAGCTGCAGGAAGTCCATCCTAGGTGACAGCAGTGTCCCTTTGGTATCACATCCTCTTTTACACCTGATCACACTTGCAGATGGGAATGCCAAAAGCACCTTGGAGTTACAAGGCTGGAGGAAGCCACTGGAACACTGGATGCCAAATGGACATCTTGACATGCAGAGGGGGCCCAAAGACCCTCCATGTGAGTGCCGGGAACGGAGACAAAGCTTGCGCATCACGCACAGTCTCTCGCTGGGACTGGAATCCAGGAGCACAGCGGGGTGAGACTTCAGGAGCCAGAGAGAGGCATGTGGACCTACATGTAGACCCAGAATGCACTTTCCAGACAGGCGAACATGGCCTTTTGTCTGTTTGGCAGTTACACACTCGTGTCAGGGGCGTGAACTTACTCATCCATGCCTAACAGTTGGACTTTGTCTGCAATTCTTCACCTGGAATCCACTTCCTGCCCACCCATGTGTGATTAAATCCTTGTGTAACAGGGCCAAACATTTGTTGTTCAGTCACTCCGACTCTGTGTGACCCCAGGGACCGTAGCACGTCAGCCTTTGCTGTCCTTTACTATCTCCCAGCATTTGCTCATGGAGAAGGAAATGGCAACCCACTCCAGTGTTCTTGCCTGGAGAATCCCAGGGATGGGGGAGCCTGGTGGGCTGCCGTCTATGGGGTCGCACAGAGTCAGACACGACTGAAGCGACTTAGCAGCAACAGCAGCAGCATTTGCTCAAACTCATGTCCACTGAGTCAACGATGCTATTCAACCATCTTGTCCTCTGCCGCTAAATGTTATTCTGAGTGAAAAAGGCATTTTATTCTTCTAGTCCTTCAGGCACCTTCAGCCATTCAAGGCAATCACGTAGATTCAGTGGGAGTGACAAGAGGGGTGATGTTATTTGATTGACATCTAGATATCTTTATATATAAAGTGGTGAGGGTGGGTTGAAAGAGGGTTGAGAGTTCAAAGAGGAAGAGAGATTCCTCAGGTTTGGTGTGTAGTACAGAAGGAGAGTCCAGAGCAATGTGGAAAGAGGTTTTGGGAACTGTGGCTTCTAAACTCAACACAATTCATTTAATACTTTTGAAAACTGTTTGCCACTCAGTTGTGTTCGACTCTTTGTGACCCCACAACAGGCTCCTCTGTCTGTGGAATTCTCCAGGCTGGAGTGGTTGCCATTTCCTTCTCCAGGGGATCTTCCTGACCCAGGGATTGAACCTGGGTCTTCTGCATTGCAGGCAGATTCTTTATTGTCTGAGCCATCAGAGAAGCCCTAATACTTTTGAGGGAAATCCAAATAAAACTGGAATAATTTTTGCCAATAAATAGTTTTGGTTCTTGGACTATAATTTCCTAATGAATTATTGGGCCGAGAATAGGCCATGTGGACCCTGTGATTTACTGGGGTTAATTTTTTAATTGAATCCATTTCTTACTTGTGACCTCTCAACTGACTGATCTCTGTACATCCATTTCTAGAGTAAATGACCATTCAGGTAGAGCCCTTTGCAGGTTTGGCTCCAATGCTTTATCAGAAGTCACAACATGTATATTACCTGACTCCCAAGTCTGCCTTGCTTTGCAGTTTTTCATAGTTTGGGCCTCAAACACCTAAAATAGGTATACACCACTAAATTGTTCCTTAGGCAGGGACAGCTCTGGACAACACCTGAGCAGACCTAAGCCTCATTTTTAGCTTCCCTATTTCAGGTCCTCCCCTTTTCTGACACAGAACTCTTCTAAATGTCCACAGACATATCTACACTAATATTTCGGTGACCTGGCATTTTCGCTCTACCCGGAGAAAGAATAAATTTAAATGAGCTATCAAATGAGGGTTAACGCTTAACATGAAAATATCCTCAAATGATGGGATTTTAGAAACTTCACAAAGAAGGAATTAAGAGGATAGAAAAGGTACCTTCCAGGCCCTTTGGAAACACCACCCCCCACCCTTGACTTTTGCACAGGTATAAGAATGAGAGTGAAAGAGGAGAGTGAAAAAGTTGGCTCAACATTCAGAAAACGAAGATCATGGCATCTGGTCCCATCACTTCATGGGAAATAGATGGGGAAACAGTGGAAACAGTGTCAGACTTTATTTTGGGGGGCTCCAAAATCACTGCAGATGGTGACTGCAGCCATGAAATTAAAAGACGTTTACTCCTTGGAAGAAAAGTTATGACCAACCTAGATGACATATTGAAAAGTAGAGACATTACTTTGCCAACAAAGGTCCGTCTAGTCAAGGCTATGGTTTTTCCAGTGGTCATGTATGGATATGAGAGTTGGACTGTGAAGAAAGCTGAGTGCCGAAGAATTGATGCTTTTGAACTGTGTTGTGGAGAAGACTCTTGAGAGTCCCTTGGACTGCAAGGAGATCCAACCAGTCCATTCTGAAGGAGATCAGCCCTGGGATTTCTTTGGAAGGAATGATGCTAAAGCTGAAACTCCAGTACTCTGGCCACCTCATGTGAAGAGTTGACTCATTGGAAAAGACTCTGATGCTGGGAGGGATTGGGGGCAGGAGGAGAAGGGGACGACAAAGGATGACATGGCTGGATGGCATCACGGACTCGATGGATGTGAGTCTGAGTGAACTCCGAGAGATGGTAATGAACAGGGAGGCCTGGTGTGCTGCGATTCATGGGGTCACAAAGAGTCAGAAACGACTGAGCGACTGAACTGAACTGAAGTCTCGCTCTCACTTGTAACACCCTTGTTGAGACAGATGTTCATCCCCATGGGTCACATGGCATCATTTCTCCTCCCGGACGGCTTCCTGGATTCCTCCAGTGGAGCCCTGCCTCCTGCACTGTGGGGAATTGAGTGCAGTGTTAGGTTTAGATGTCTGTGCCTCTCTAAGGAGACCGCAAAGGCCAGGTCGTTGCTCTCGTTGTCTCTATATGGCCAGGAGGAAGGAATGTGAGTCCTTCAGTGAGAGACCTTTGTAGACTGGACTCTGGCCACGAGCAAGTGATCTTATAACTAAAAAATGCTTGGCGTGCATTATTCTCAGCCACCGCGCCTCCCAACCGCCTGTTCCTACCATGAGACCACTCTATTTATGTGGTTTCCTTTCCTAGACCTCCAGAGCTGCTTCTCTTTCTGCTCATTTCCAAAACTGTTTCTTCAGCCTTCTCTGAGCTCCTCAGATCCTTCCACTAAGTATCCTTTTTCTTTCTTACAGTAGCTTGATAATTAAGCCTGTTCTTGTAACTGCAACTAAGAATCCAGGACTGATAAACAGGGAAAAGACAAAGTTAAAATGACGATGAACAGTTGCATTGTATGTGCACAAACCCTCTTGTGCCCAAGTAATCCTCTGTCCTAAAAAAGGATCCATAAAAATAAATTGCACATCTCCTGTCCTGTCTCCAATGTCAGCTTTTGGAAACTGAAGACCTGAATAAGGGGATTTCATCTCATGCTGTTGTCTTGAGAGACATGTGTATGTTTTAATGTAATTAAACTTTTCCTTTTGAAATAATTATAGATATATCTAGTTACAAGAATTGATACAGAGATCTTTTACCCTTTAATTATTTTTCCACAATGGTAACACTACGCAAAATTTATAGTATGATATCACAAACATGGACACAACTCATGGATCTTATTCAGATACAATCCATGGATCTTATTCAGATTTCCTCATTTTTTAATGCACTCATTTATGTATGTATATTTGTGTGCATGCTCAGTCGCTCAGTCATGTCCAATTCTTTGCAACTCATGGACTGCAGCCTGCCAGGCTCTGTCCATGGAATTTCCCAGGCAAGAATACTGGAGTGAGTTGCCATTTCGTCCTTCAGGGGATCTTCCTGACTCAGGGATCAAACCCGCGTCTCCTGCAATGGCAGGTGGATTCTTTGCCAATGAGCCACCTAGGAAGCTCATCAGTATGTTTAGTTTTATGCAATTTTATCTCATGTGTCCAGGGCTGTGTACCCATCACCACAGTTAAGACACAAAGACACCATAAGGGTTCCTCTTGTTCTCCTTCCATAATCATAAAACTCTCTTGTTGCCCCTTCCCTTCTGATCCCTAGCTCTAGCAACCCTAATCTGTCCTACAAGTCTATAATTTTTTCACCGAACAGTGTTATATTCATGCAATCATGAATATAGCTTGTAATCTCTTAGAACTGAGGTTACTGAACAACTGAACACTTTTCACTCAGTATAATTTCCTAGAGATCTACCCAAGTTGTGTAAATCCACTTGTTTCTTTTGTTCTTGGGTAGTACTCTGTGGTATTTATGTACCTCAGCTGGTTTAAACATTCACCTGTTGAAGGACATCCAGGTTGTTTCCAGTTGGGGCGTTACAGATAAAGCTAGTATAAATGTTCATGTACCCATTTTTGTACAGAAATTCAAATTTCTTTGAGTAAACACCTAGGAGTAAAATGACTGCATTGGATGGTAGCTATATATTTAATTTTTTAAGAGACTACCAGACTGTTTTCTAAAGTGACTGCATTGTTTTGCATTCCCAACAGTGGTATATGAGCATTCCAGTTGCTCCATATCCTCACTGACACTTTCCATATTCAGCTGTGTAACTGTAGTTATTCTAATCGATGTACAGGTCTAGCTTATTCTAGTTTTAATTTTGCTAATGACTAATGATGTTGGAAATATTTTCTGTGCCTGTTGGTCATCTGTGTCTTCCTTGGGGACGTGCCTATTCAAATCTTTTGTTTGCTTATTTTTAAAAATTAGGTTGTTTTCTTACTGCTGCATTTTAAGAGTTCTGTACATAGTCTGGACATAATTCATTTACCAAAGATATAATTTGTAAATATTTTCTCCCACTCTGTGGCTTATCTTTTCAGTCTCATTGACATCCTTCAAAGAGAAGAACTTTTGTTTTGTTGTGCTGTTTTGCTTTGTTGTTGTTATTGTTCAGTTGCTAAGCCACGTCCGACTCTTTGTGACCCCATGAACTGCAGCACACCAGGCTTTTCTGTCCTTCACTATCTCCCGGAGTCTGCTCAAACTTGTGTCCACTGAGTCAGTGATGCCATCCAACCATCTCATCCTCTGCTGCACCCTTCTCCTCTTGCCCTCAGTCTTTCCCAGCATGAGAGTCTTTTCCAATGAGTCGGTTCTTCACATCAGGTGGCCAAAGTATTGGAGTTTCAGCTTTAGTATCAGTCCTTTCAATGAATACTCAGGGTTGATTTCCTTTAGGATTTCATGGTTTGATCTCCTTGCAGTTCAAGTGACTCTCAAGAATCTTTTCCAGCACCACAGTTCGAAAGCATCAATTCTTCTTCAGTGCTCAGCCTTCTTCATGGTCCAGTTTGCACATCCATACGTAACTACTAGAAAAACCATAGCTTTGTTGGCAAACTGATATCTCTGTTTTATTTTAATGAATTTCAATTTACCAACTTTTGGATCAGGGTTTGAGGGTTACATCTAAGATATCTTTGCCTACACAGGGACACAAAGACTTTCTCTGCTACATTTACTAGAAATGATAGCATGAAGAACAAAGTTCACTCTTTGCATACAGACTTCTAATTGTTCCATCATCATTTGTTGTTTATGATAGGAGTGCAGTCTGATACCTAAAAGCTGCTATGAGCATTTGTTGTGTGAACTTCAGTTTTCATTTCTCTGGGACAGATGCCCAAGAATGCAATTGCTGAATTTTATTAACATCTGCCAAACTATTTTCTAGTATGTATCTGAAAAAAGGAAGATGTAAAGGTTAAGAATGGAATGAATTTGGCTTCTGCTTCTTCCCTGTTAGTAATCCTGGGCAACTTACTAAATATCTCTGTGCCTTAGTTCCCTTATTTATTCATTCATTTCATTTTATTCAGTCAGTCATGTCCGACTCTTTGCGACCCCATGAATCGCAGCACGCCAGGCCTCCCTGTCCATCACCAACTCCCAGAGTTCACTCAGACTCATGTCCATTGAGTCAGTGATGCCATCCAGCCATCTCATCCTCTGTCGTCTCCTTCTCCTCCTGCCCCCAATCCTTCCCAGCATCATAGTCTTTCCCAATGAATCAACTCTTCACATGTGGTGGCCAAAGTATTGGAGTTTCAGCTTTAGCATCATTCCTTCCAAAGAACACCCAGGGCTGATCTCCTTCTGAATGGTCTGGTTGGATCTCCTTGCAGTCCAAGGGACTCTCAAGAGTCTTCTCCACAACACAGTTCAAACGCATCAATTCTTCAGTGCTCAGCTTTCTTCACAGTCCAACTTGCACATCCATACATGACCACTGGAAAAACCATAGCCTTGACTAGACGGACCTTTGTTGGCAAAGTAATGTCTCTGCTTTTGAATATGCTATCTAGGTTGGGCATAACTTTTCTTCCAAGGAGTAAGCGTCTTTTAACCCCAACCAGTAACGCTGAAGAAGCTGAAGTTGAACAGTTCTATGAAGATCTACAGGACCTTTTAGAATTAACACCCAAAAAAGACATCCTTTTCATTATAGGGGACTGGAATGCAAAAGTAGGAAGTCAAGAAACACCTGGAGTAACAGGCAAATTTGGCCTTGGAATACGGAATGAAGCAGGGCAAAGGCTAATAGAGTTTTGCCAAGAAAATGCACTGGTCATAGCAAACACCCTCTTCCAACAACACAAGAGAAGACTCTACACATGGACATCACCAAATGGTCAACATCGAAATCAGATTGATTATATTCTTTGCAGTCAAAGATGGAGAAGCTCTATGCAGTCAACAAAAATAAGACCAGGAGCTGACTGTGGCCCAGATCATGAACTCCTTATTGCCAAATTCAGACTTAAATTGAAGAAAGTAGGGAAAACTACTAGACCATTCAGCTATGACCTAACTCAAATCCCTTATGATTATACAGTGGAAGTGATAAATACATTTAAGGGACTAGATGTGATAGATAGAGTGCCTGATGAATTATGGATGGAGGTTCATGACACTGTATAGGAGACAGGGATCAAGACCATCCCCATGGAAAAGAAATGCAAAAAAGCAAAATGGCTGTCTGAGGAGGCCTTACAAATAGCTGTGAAAAGAAGAGAAGTGAAAAGCAAAGGAGAAAAGGAAAGATATAAGCATCTGAAACAGAGTTCCAAAGAATAGCAAGAAGAGATAAGAAAGCCTTCCCTCATTTATAAGCAGGTACAATAATACTGCCCATCACCTTGGCTTACTATGAGGATTTAACAGCAAAGAATTTAAAAGAATGCCCGGGACTTCCCTGGTGGCTCAGGGGTAAAGATTCTGCCTGACAATACAGAAGACGTGGGTTTGATTCCTGGTCCGAGAAGATCCCACATGCCACGGACCCACGGAGCCCGTGTGTCACGACTACCAAGTCTGTGCTCTAGAGCCCGGGAACTGCAACCACAGAGCCCACATGCGGCAGCTACTGAGGCCTGTGTGCCTGCGAGCCTGTGCTCTGCTACAGGAGAAGCCACCGCAACGAGAAGCCTGCACTGCAACTGGAGACAAGTCCCTGCTCACCACAACTAGAGAAAAGCCCACTCAGTAACACAGACACAGCGCAGCCTAAAGTACAGAAAATTTAAAAGAATGTCTGAATTGCATTTTCTTTTTTACATTTGCATGTTTTCTCACAAGGATGAATTCTGTGGTGTCGAGTAAACCTTTTGTGCCATTTAAAGACTTTGCCACCTTCTGTACACGTGTAAGCCTTCTCCATAGAAGGAATTTCCGATGCTGAGTAAGGTATGCACGCTTGTTAAGGCTTTGCCACATTCTTTATATATAAAAACAGAACGCCTAGCATGCAAAGCATGATCAGTAATGCGAGCTGTTATCGGTTGCAGCTGGTGTCACTACTGCCACATCTGTCACCTTTTGTGACTGTCCAGCCCTCTCCTGCAGTGCAGGAGACCCGGGTTCCATCCTTGAGTCAGGAAGATCCCCTGGAGAAGGATACGGCAATCCACTCCAGTATTCTCGCCAGGAAAATCCCATGGAGAGAGGAGCCTGGTGGGCTACAGTCCCTGAGGTCACAAACAGTTAGACACGACTGAGTGACTAACTCACTTTCAGCACTCTCAAACACCCTTCCTACATTTTGATAATTTTCCATGTTATGAAATCCCCAGAAGGAGCCAGAAGGATGCAGTCCCATCGTTTCCTGTAAAGGCATGTGATGGCCTTGGTTTCAGAGGTAAACAGTAAAAGCAGATGGTCGTGTGCCAGCGATTCACTTTTCAAGAACTTGTAGGGGCAGCCAGAGCAGTGTTCCAGAATTCAGCTCCAAGCAGTATAGGTACTGAGCCGTGCCATATGGCTGGGTTCTCTTGTTTTCTGGAGAGAGCCCTGTCTTTTGTTTGGGCTTTTTTTTTTTTTAAACTAGTTGTGTAGCTTCAGAGCGTGGCTGTCTGGCCTTTTTGGAGATTACCCTACTATCTAAAACTATTTAATAATTTCCCTTGCCACTTAAATTATTCAATTACCTTAAATTATTCAATTTTAAAAGCCATATGTCTGGAGAAAATCACAATTCAAAAAGATACATGCATCTCAATGTTCATCGCAGCTCTGGCTCAGAGGTTAAAGTGTCTGCCTCCAATGCGGGAGACCCGGGTTCGATCCCTGGGTCGGGAAGATCCCCTGGAGAAGGAAATGGTAACCCACTCCAGTACTCTTGCCTGGAGAATCCCATGGACGGAGAAGCCTGGTAGTCCATGGGGTCTCAAAGAGTCGGACACGACTGAGCAACTTCACTTTCACTTTCACTTTCAGGACATGGAAGCAACCTAGATGTCCATTTACAGAGGAATGGATAAGAAAGACGTGGTATATATATATACAATGGAATACAACTCAACCGCAGTTAAGCCAACTGGCCTCTGTAAAGCCCCACTTCCAAGTCTTATCACCCTGGAGACCAGAGCTTCAACATACGAACTGGGTGGGGGACACAAACATTCAGTCTGGAGCAGACAGAGAAGTTGTTTTCAGGCTTCTTCCCCTTTATGCCCCTTACCAGGCAGTCGCTTGAGACTATGTGAGGGAGTCTGCAGTCATGAACTGCAGAGCGAAGTACTCCTTAGATGCTACCTAACACGTGGTGGAATTCCCTCTCTGGCTCCCCCTCCAATCTCAGGCTATAATCACCATTTTCTAGATAGTTGAAGAAACTCGATAGAGATAAATGAAATGCCCTTTTCAATTTACTTGACTGGAAGAGACGGGAATAGGAACCTCTTCTTTTGATGGCGCTTCTCTGTCTCCCCAGCTGACTTGAGAAGATGACCCTGAGCACACAAAAGCCAAAACAAACCCTTCTCCTTCTACCCTTCAGGGAATAGACTGGCAAAACCCTACGACATCACGGGAGCCTTCGTGGGAGCACAGAAAACAGAATTCTTGCCACAGCTTGCCTTCTGTTATGCGTGATTCTGAAGTGCTTTAATTAAAGACTTCTATCTTAATCCCATTCATAAACTTCAGCCAAACTTTTAATTTCCCATGAAGTGTCTTCTGGTGAAAAGCGACATTCCTAATCTTTACCAGTTTTTTCAGTTTCACGTGTCATGCTTTTAAAGACAGTGCCACTTCAAATGATCCCACCTCAAGATTCAAGGCAATGCCACTAATTTTGAAGCTTGCAGTCCGCAGAGAGGAAAGGCATATTGGCATGAACATGAGATGCATAAAATGGTTTCACTCCCTATAACTCAAGAGCATTCAAACGTATTTAGGACCAGGCTAGCTTTGTTGCAATGAAGAGGTACTGAACAGATCAAATAGAAAAGCTTTTACCTAAAATGCACTTGTTTAAAAGGGCAATTTCATATAGGAGAGGGAAATGAAATTTCTTCCAAAGGATTTAATCTGAACTGATATGCACACTATAGCAGGAAATTGTAATCTCCAGTTATCTGATGGACTCGTATACTTTGAGAGCAAGAGAAAGGAGAGAGGGAGACAGTGGGAGAAACAGAGAGGGTGGGAGGCAAACAGATGGTCCTCAATATATTCTGTGATAGTTGCCTTTGGGTTAAAATTCAATACTTACTAACTTGACTGTATTCACTTTTCACAGAATCACTTTTTCCTGAATGTATGTTAAATATTGTATCTTCAAATTCAGAAATCACCACGTGAAACTTGGCTGCCCATTAAAATCTCGAAGATGCATAGAATTACACCAGGTCTTAGCTGAGATCAAGCAAATCAGAATCTCCAGGGGTGGGGCTGCACCATGAGGGGAGAACCAGTGCTTTAAACTACATACTCTACTTTCTACAATCAACATGCTTCCCAAAAAGGAAACCTTTTCACATTCACTTGAACTTGATATTGAAAGTCTTTCTATAATGATGCTTTTTCAGCATGAAAGCCATTCTCCCTTTCATAAAGGTGAATCAAATATTTTTACATTGTATTAATATTTGCTTCAAATCATGTGAATGTTTACACAGAGAGGTGACTGTATAGAACAAAAGTGTGTTTCTTCACACACGTGATTCACAGGGATACACCTGGACTTCACATTTGCATTTTTCTCCTAGAACAGTTTCTCATTTGAGCTTGGAAAGTAAGTAGGTCAGATGGCATCATTGCTGTTTTACAGAATTTTTTCAGTTTCACGTGTCATGCTTTTAAAGACAGTGCCACTTCAAATGATCCCACCTCAAGATTCAAGGCAATGCCACTAATTTTGAAGCTTGCAGTCCGCAGAGAGGAAAGGCATATTGGCATGAACATGAGATGCATAAAATGGTTTCACTCCCTATAACTCAAGAGCATTCAAACGTATTTAGGACCAGGCTAGCTTTGTTGCAATGAAGAGGTACTGAACAGATCAAATAGAAAAGCTTTTACCTAAAATGCACTTGTTTAAAAGGGCAATTTCATATAGGAGAGGGAAATGAAATTTCTTCCAAAGGATTTAATCTGAACTGATATGCACACTATAGCAGGAAATTGTAATCTCCAGTTATCTGATGGACTCGTATACTTTGAGAGCAAGAGAAAGGAGAGAGGGAGACAGTGGGAGAAACAGAGAGGGTGGGAGGCAAACAGATGGTCCTCAATATATTCTGTGATAGTTGCCTTTGGGTTAAAATTCAATACTTACTAACTTGACTGTATTCACTTTTCACAGAATCACTTTTTCCTGAATGTATGTTAAATATTGTATCTTCAAATTCAGAAATCACCACGTGAAACTTGGCTGCCCATTAAAATCTCGAAGATGCATAGAATTACACCAGGTCTTAGCTGAGATCAAGCAAATCAGAATCTCCAGGGGTGGGGCTGCACCATGAGGGGAGAACCAGTGCTTTAAACTACATACTCTACTTTCTACAATCAACATGCTTCCCAAAAAGGAAACCTTTTCACATTCACTTGAACTTGATATTGAAAGTCATTCTATAATGATGCTTTTTCAGCATGAAAGCCATTCTCCCTTTCATAAAGGTGAATCAAATATTTTTACATTGTATTAATATTTGCTTCAAATCATGTGAATGTTTACACAGAGAGGTGACTGTATAGAACAAAAGTGTGTTTCTTCACACACGTGATTCACAGGGATACACCTGGACTTCACATTTGCATTTTTCTCCTAGAACAGTTTCTCATTTGAGCTTGGAAAGTAAGTAGGTCAGATGGCATCATTGCTGTTTTACAGACTGATGAGAAGTCAGGGAGAATTGAAATGACTTTTTAAAGTCATCTTTGTGAAAGGACGCGCATACAGTTTCTTTGCAGTTCATGCACTGCTCTTCCTCTCCCACTGTTATGTCCTTATTTATAGAGATATAAATATAAATATAGACAGTGGAAGCTACAGTGTATCTACATTTATGTGCTGTGTGTGTGCTCAGTCGCTCAATTGTGTTAGACTCTTTGCAACCCCAGGGACTGCAGCCCACCAGGCTCCTCTTTCCATGGGATTTCCCAGGTAAGAATACTGGGGTGGATTACCATTTCCTACTTCAGGGGATCTTCCTGACCCAGGGATCAAACCCACATGTCTTGTGTCTCCTGCATTGGCAGGCGTGTTCTCTACCACTGGGCCACCTGGCAAGCCCTATAACTACAGACAGATGAATACAACTCTATCATCTATATAGTGGAAGACACAGTAATATGTGATTAAAAGCTATGTGTGCATGCAAAGTCGCTTCAATCATGTCCAACTTTGTGACCCTGTGGACTGTAGCCAGCCAGGCTCCCTGATCCATGGGATTCTCCAGGCTAGAATACTGAAGTAGATTGCCATGCCCAGCTCCAGAGGATCCCCCCAACCCAGGGATCGAACCAGCATCTCTTATGTCTCTTGCATTTTCAGGCAGGTTACCACTACTAGTACCACTGGAAAGCTCCAATAATAAATATATAATATTATAAACTTTATAAATATATAATATGCCATATACAATTATATATTATTATATAGGGGTATATGTAATATAAATTTACTTATATAAATTTATTTAAATTTACTTATGCATACCTATATGTATTAAATATTTCTTTATATATCTATACACATATTTATTATTAGGTATATAAATACATTTATATGTAAGTAATTTATATAATATGCATTTCTATATAATAGCATAGAATTATATTTTTACATGTAACAGATTATTCCATATTACTATGCTTCTTACTCTTGTTTATATATATATATATATATATATATAATGTACATAAGATGTGTATAAGAGACAGCTTCTAATTGTTCCATCATCATTTGTTGTTTATGATAGGAGTGCAGTCTGATACCTAAAAGCTGCTATGAGCATTTGTTGTGTGAACTTCAGTTTTCATTTCTCTGGGACAGATGCCCAAGAATGCAATTGCTGAATTTTATTAACATCTGCCAAACTATTTTCTAGTATGTATCTGAAAAAAGGAAGATGTAAAGGTTAAGAATGGAATGAATTTGGCTTCTGCTTCTTCCCTGNGACCATCTTCTTCAAGGTTAATAATGGATTTAGCTATCAAAATTGTACATCAAATATGTAAGTAATAAAAGAAATCACATGAGATGTATCTTTCTTAACCTTAGGCAAGCAGGTATGGGGAAATTGCAAGAGGGAGTTACAAACAGAAAACCAAAACCTGCAATCACTTGGAAATGCTCAAATCTCATTTAAACAGCATGTACAATAGTTTGGTGCCCAAACTCAATTTTTAGTTTAGGAAAACATAACTTTTCCTTAGACTATTTTCAAAACTCATTTCAGCAAAATAGAACTTGATCTTCAGATTCATAATATACCACACTCTGCTTGCAGGCACACCTACAAGGGGGTCTTTCTGCTCTGTGTTAAGTGTAAACTTAAGGTCTAAAGCTTCCATTAGAGATCTGGACCATTCAGGGTTTCACACTGGCTTCCCATGTTACACTCGACTCAGAAGGCAATTACTGCTTTCTCTTGCAATTTATGGATTCCTTTTAAAATCTTTATTCCTGGTGATAAAAACATCAAAATGAAGACATGTTCTTGAAAAGAAAGTGACAGTGAAACTATCACATAGATTCTTCTGGGATTTTTGGAAAGTTATTTGCTTATCTGAACGATATTTGCCAAGATGAAAAGAAACCAGCAAATTCCTTAGACTCTCACTGACCAGGCACCAGCTGTGGCTGTTCTGTTGATATAGAGAACATCTGTGAAAAAATCTGGGCAGCGAGTGGAAAGAGTTCACTGTCAGCTAAAAAGCTCCAGGAACAAGCGCGTCCTGGAAAGCACGAAGAAGCCAGGAAACAATCCTGAAACACGGGGAAAGGAAAGAGTCCTGTTATGAAGAGTTAAGCATGGAACGCTGGGGCTGCACACAAGAGGACGAAGAGTCCCCAAGATTCTTCAGGGAAATGTCTGCTCTTGCTTGAACGCAGGGATATTGGAAGGATCCTTCAAATCACAAACTCCTACAATAAAAGGGGCCTCGCAGGTCAGTGACCCATTTTACAGATGGGTAAACAGATGCATATGGATGCCCTGACATCCTGACTTACTCTACTGAATTAGTGATTTGTTCATCACTGAACCGAATGGCTAGACGCTATCTAGTTGTATTTCCACGTTTACAATCCTACTTTGACCTCTATTTTCAAGGCACTGCCTTTCTTTTGAAATTGCTCAGAGACGCACAGCAGGCTTTTAGCTACAACTTGTGTGTGTGTGTGTGTATGTGTGTGTGCATGTGTGTTGTGTTCTTTTCTTTTGTTTTAAAATTTTAGGGAGTTTCCACAGCTATCACGATAACACTGGGTATTTATAAAAACAGCTCCCATTTTCTCAGAGCAATGAGCTGAGGCATAGTGGACAGGAAACTGGGGCTATGTTTTCCTTCTTTCTCCCCTTACACAAGCCAATTTGCACTTGGAAACATGTATAAAACAGATTTCTCATTTGTGCCTTCTAAGAATCAGCCTACCCTCTCAGAGACTCCGGTTATTCAAGCAAGAAAATGGCCAAAGCTATTTCCCATCTATGATGGCAAAAGCCACTTATCATTAAATAAAACATTTAAGCAGTAATTTAAATATTACAGGCTATGAAACTGCTTAGGCAGTGAATAGGAACTGGCATTTGAGAAGACCCAATCCTGTCCTTGAGCAAATAATTAAAACCTTGCTGTTTCTCACTCTTGTCTACAAAAATAAAATGAAAATTCTAGTCATTCATCCATCTAACATGAAGCTCTGAGAACTAATGAATAGTTACAAGGCTCTTTCTCAAAGGGAAGTCCTTGTGGGAGAGGTAAGCAATAAATAGCAGCTGTACTTTCCTGAGTTTCCAAGACAATTCTGATTGCAAATTTTCTGTCCCTTTGTCAGGTCATAGATCAGGCTTTGGGCCAGACTCTTCTACTAAACATAACCAAACTGCCCTTCCTTGTGGATCTAAAACAGTTAAAATCCTCTAAAGTCAGGGAGTCCCAAGAAAACCCAACAAAGAATATGTAGAGAGGAGACGCTTAGGAAATTTCTCTAATATTAGGTATAAGATATATGCTAATTTGCACGGCTGACTTACAGACATCATAAAGGAGCCATCTGTCAAAGTTTCTGTAGGCTCATCACTTTTCTGGGGATATAAGTGCAAAGAGCAGCGGAGCAGGTCTTCCCTGCGCTCTTTGTCCCCACTTAGCAGAATCTTCCTTACTATCCAAGTTCAGGTACCCCTAAGTTCAGGTGTTTTAAAGAGCTCTTTCTTTTAAGCAATTTTATTTCAGGAAAAGATAGAGGGATAGCAAGAGAATCACTATTTTGGCTAGAAATATTGATAAATACTCCTTAAATTTCTTCAGTTTTTTTTCAGAATCATCACTTTATCTGGCTCACAGGGAGGTATATATATATTTTACTCTTTGCTTGAATATTTTAAGACAAGTCCTTCTTATTAAAGAATGATCTTGGGGAAAAAACCAGAAAGATATTGAGGGACCTATTGACCCACTTAGGTCCCTCAATGAATATATTCTAATATATTGGTCAGAAGTCACAGATCAGGTTTTGTTTAACCAAGAACATCTACTATTGAGGACAAAAATAGCAGAACTGTGAGGCAGAAGCAAGAATGGGAGCAAAGAAGTGGGAAAAAGTCAAAGTAAAAACCATCACTAAGAGAATCCAGAATCCCAGAGTAGAAAGGCTCTTAGAAATCTTCTAATTCAAATTTGTCTTGATTCATGATTCCCTTCCACAGTATCCTCTACAAGTGGTTGTTGGCCTATTATTTCATAGATCTAGTGCCAAGGATACTCATTTTCATAATTCATGGAAAGACAACTGGGTTAGATCAGAGAGAACTTGGATCTGTACTGTTGGGCAGTGGTTTTGTTTCAAAGATCAAGACGTAGTTAAGTGCCTCATACCCCTGTCAATGGCAGCCCACTCCAGTGTTCTTGCCTGGAGAATCCCCACGGACAGAGGAGCCTGGGGGGCTGCAGTCCATGGGGTTGCAAAGAGTCGGACACGAGTGAGTGACTAAGCACAGAGCACAGCACACCCCTGTCAATAACAGATCAAGCAGGCAGAAAACAGTAAAGATGGAGACGATGTGAACAGTACAATCAGCGAACTTGATCTAATTGACATTTATGGAATTCTTCATCCAAAAATATCAGAAGACACTTTCTTCTCAAGTTTCAGTGGAACATTCGCCAAAATAGACCACATGCTGGGCCATAAAATACCCCTCAACAAATTTAGATGAACAAAATTCATATAAGTATATTCTTGGATCACCACAGAATTAAGCTAAATCAACAACTGAAAGACAGCCATAAAATTCTCAAATATTTGGAAATCAAACTCTGCAATTCTAAATAAGCTATGAGCTGAACAGAAGTCTCAAGGGTACTTTAAAATAATCTGATCTGAAGGAAAATAAAAATACAATATAACACAATTTGTGGTATGCAGCAAAAGCAGTGTTGAGAGGGAGATTTATAGCACTAAAAAAAGCATAATAGAAAAGAAGAAATATCTAAAAATAACTGATTTATTCCTTATGATATTAAGTAAGGAAGAACAATGTAATCTTATAGCAAGAAGAAGAAAAGAAGCAATAAAAAATTAGGGCAGAAATCAATGACTGAAAATAGGAAAACAATAAAGAAAATCAATGAAACCAAAACTAGTTCTTTGAAAGGTCAATAAAATTCATAAACCTCGAGCCACGTAAGAATTAAACTAGAGAGGATTAAACAAATTGCCAATATCAGAAGTTGAAGATGGATCATCATTAGTGATTCGATAGATATTAAAAGGATAATAAAGGAATGTGACTAAAAGCTGAAGAACTGACGATTCCAATGCCTGGTGGGATGTGAAGCAACAGAAATTCTCCTTTGTTGCTGATGGGAATCCAAAATGGTACAGCAACTTTGTAAGACAGTTTGGCCATTTCTTACAAAGCTTATTAGCTTATGGCCTAACAATCATGTTCCTAGGTATTGATACAACTGACATGAAAATTTATGCCCACACAAAACCTGCACTTGAATGTTTCTAGCAGCTTTGTTTGTAATGGTCTCAAACTGAGGGCAACCAAGATATCCTTCAATAGGTGAATGAATAAACAAATCGTGGTACATCTATATATTGGAATACGATTTAGTGATAGTGAGGAACGAGCTACCAAGTTGGCATGGAAATACACAGATGAATTTGAAATACATATTTGGAAGTGAAAGAAGCCAGTCTAGAAAGGCTACATACTGTATGATTCTATGTATATGACATTTTGGAAAAGTCCAAACCATAGAGACACTGAACACATGAGTAGTTGCCCGGCAGTTGGAGTGGCGAGGTTGAATAGATGACCCAGAAGGAAATATGAGGGTTGTTAAACTGGCCTGTATGATGCTGTAATGCTGCATACATGATACAGCACTTATCAAAACCCTCGGAATGTCACAGCACAAAGCGTGACCCTACATTTAAGCAAAGTTCTGAAGAGCTCATTTAAGATCCCAGGATGGAGTTCAGAATGTGTCAAAAATAATCTAACTATATTCAAATATATGAAACAGCTTTACCAAAGGCGATAAAGGGGGAAAGATTTTGAACCAAGGAACTCTGGAAATAAGAGGAGTCTAGAAGACTAGAGGCAAAAGGAACTGCCCATAAGCACTGTACTCTAGCTGATAGCTGTCCCCCAAGGGGTGTGAGTATGGGTGAACACTCTGAAATCACTATACCTGTGAAACCAAACACCTTAGATGGATGGTATAAGCTGAGACCTAGGTATCTCATTGCTAGAGGGAGAGTTTGCAAATAAAGAGAGAAGGTAATGGATAAAAGTGGGAGACGTCATTATGAACTTATGCCTAGCTCACTATTTTTTATATTTTTAAAATAAGTTTCTGTATTTATTTATTTTTGGCTGTGCTGGGTCTTCATTGCTATGTGGACTCTTCTCTGGTTGCAGTGAGTGAGGGTTACTCTCTAGTTGCAGCGTGGAAGCTGCTCATCGTGGTGGCTTCTCTTGCTGCGGAGCACCGGCTCAAGGGCGTGCCAGCTTCAGTGGCTGTGGCGCACAGACTTAGTTACTCCAAGGCATGGGGGATCTTCCTGGACCAGGATGGAACTCATGTCTCCTGCACTGGCAGGCAGATTCTCTACCACTGAGCCACCAGGGAAGCCCCTAGCTTATTATTGACATTGATAGTTTATATATAAATATTTGGAGATTAACATACATGTATATATTTCCTTGCTCTGTCACCTGAGAGGGCCTAGATGCAATGATGACTCAGTAGTAATAAGCACACCTGATCTTGCTTTTATATATGTATTTTCTGGCCACACCATGCAGCTTTTGAGATCTTAGGTCCTTAACCAGGGACTGAACATCCTCTGCAGTGAGAGTGCAGAGTGCTAACCACTGAACTTCTAGGAAATTCCCCTGATCTTGGTTTCTAATGCCATTCTCCAATAAGTGGAACTGGGGTTCCTTCAAGAAAAGGGTGATTCTAGGACTCAGGCAGAAAATATACAACATGCACACAGAGCATCCTGTTTTTGAGCAAAGAAAAAAAAAAAATACTCAAAATATACCAAACCAAAGAGCCCTCAAGGATGTGGGTATGTCAAAGAGATACAGGGGCCAACTAGAAGAGCTCTCAATGGTGAAAACTGGAAACAATTTGAGCAATTGAACAAAGAAGTTAGTATTGGATTGTAATCCAAAGTATAAAACAAGTATCACGGGTCCATCTTGATGTAAATAAGTAGTTTAAGAGCTAATTAAATGGAGGAACGAGAGACAAATCTGCTTTCAAATAATTTTTGTAGCTACTCTGCCCTCTGGTAGGAGAAGCAGAGATCGTTTCCACTTCTTCAGTATGGGATGCACATTGTGACTTCCTTCCAAGGAGCACAAGTGTGGAAAGGGGGGGAAATAACCCATTTGGAGTGGAGAAACATGACAGGCACTGGGAGATTAAGGTCAACATTAACCGTGACAGGCCGTGTGGATAGCACGCACGTTTGAGATGATGAGACTGGCGGCAATTTATCTCTCTGGTCACCACCCCCCCCCCCCAAGCCCACAAGCCCAGTCGTGAGAAAAATACCAGACAAATTCAAATTGAGGGACACTCTACAAAATACCTGACCAGTACCCCTCAACACTATCAAGATAACCAAAAAGCAAGGAAAGCTGAGAAACGTTCATAGCCAAGAGGAGACGCCTAATTCTCCTTAGGTATGATGACTGAATGTAATATGTCATCCTGAGGGGGTCCCTGGACTAGAAAAAGAACACTAGGTAAACATTAAGGAAATCTGAACAAACTGTGAGCATTAGACTATAATAGTAATAATATGTGTCAATATTGATCGTGAATTGTAACAAATGTGCCTAATATAAGATATTAATAATAGGGGAAACTAGAGGTGGTGTACCCTGTGCTTTCTTTGTAATTTTTCTGTAAAACTAACCCTCTAAGGGTTAAAAAAAAAAAAAAAAAGGTTACTAATAGCAAAACAAAAGCATAGTCATTGGATCAGGGTCTTGTCACTTGGTAGCAGTTTTCCTCCAGAAGGCATCTAGGCAGTTGTGTGGGTAAGTCTGTTCTTGATGCCAACTCCATAGTTAGGAGGAAATGAATGGAAAATGTCACACGGGTCAGACAATACTATGTACTAATATAGGTGAGATTTTGTGTTGGGAAAATGTTTAATGCAAAGTCCACTGTAATCCTGACCCTTGGGTAAGAGATGACATGAAAGATAACATGAGTAACAGCAGTCTTTGATAAATGTCATTCTAGGGGCCACAGAAAGAAGGTGCCTGGGAAAATTCAGAGGGAAAGATCAGGGCAATTGTGAAAACCTCCATGTAGGAGTAGGGACACAGAGAAGCTCGTGAGCAGGGAATTCTCAGCCTAGGAATGTATGTGGGCAGAGGTAAAGAGGAAAGGAAGTAACAGGATGAGATCAGTTCGACCAGAGTGGAGTATTCCGATGGAAGACAAGCTGACAGTAAGGCGAGAAAATTTGGGGTTTATGTTACAGGCAGTACACAGCGAGCCACGCAGTTTCTCACTAAAGAGGTGACAGAATTAAATAAGGATTTTAGGCAGTGCTTTGCCTGCACACACTGTGTTGCTGTTTTCTTTTCCCATTTCAGCCCAGCCCCGAATGGCTTCTCCCTGCTGGGCTCACTGCCTCAGGACTGTCACATCTAATGGTCACATTGCTAGTTTTAGCTCCAGTTCCTCAGCAGTATCTACCTCTGCTATTGAGTACCCCACCTTGAAACAATGTTTTCTGTTAGTTTCTGGAACATCACCCTTTCCTGATTTTCTCCCTGCCCCTCTGGCTACTTTTCTCTGTTGGTTCTTCTTTCTCTGTGCGGTGCTCTGCTTAATTGCTCAGTCTTGTCTGGGTCTTTGCAACCCCATGGACTGTAGCCCGCCAGGCTCCTCTGTCCGTGGGGATTCTCCAGGCAAGAATACTGGAGTGGGTTGCCATGCTTTCCTCGAGGGGATCTTTCCAACCCACGGATCAAACCTAGGTCTCCCGCATGGAACCCAGTAATCCCACTCCTGCACAGGCGGATTCTTCACCGTCTGAGCCTTCATTCTCTATCCAGTCTCTAAGTGATGGGATTCTTCCAGTTCTCTGTCCCTTTTCTTCCTTCTCTGTAGACTCATTCATTTCCATGGCTTGGTTTATTTCCTTCTGCTTGATTTTCCTCTCACAATCTATCATCTCCAGCCCAGAATTCTTTTCTGAGTGCTACTCTTATGGATACAGCTGTATAGATGACACCTCTGTGTGGACACTTGAGTTATGTCAGAGTTACCTGAAATTTAACATGTCCAAACTTGTTCTCTTGATCTTCCAAGCATTCTCCTCAAATCATGCCCCAATTTCCCACATCACTCAACAGCACTACTGTCTTCCTAATTCTGTTCAAAACATCCTTGATGCTACCCTTTGCCTCATCTCACTTGGTCCTTGCCCCATCCAAATCCATGAGCCGGTTCTATCAGTTTTACTTTTTAAAATTACCTTAAAGAAAATGTGGTATATGCATGCAATGGAACATTATTCAGCCTTAAAAAGAAGGAGGTCGTAATAGATATTTCTTCAAAGAAGACATATAGGTGGCCAACAGGTACATGAAAAGATGCTCAACATCACTAACTGAGAAATGCAAATCAAAATGATGATGATGATGATGTATTACCTCACTATGGACAGAACGGTCATCAAAGAATCTACAAATCATAAATGCTGGAGAGAGTGTGGAGAAAAGGGAACCCCACTACATGGTTAGTGGAAATGTAAATTAGTACAGCCACTATGAAGAACAATACAGAGTTTCCTTTAAAAACTAAAAACAGAGTTTCCATTTGACCCAGTAACCCCACTTCTGGGCATATATCTGGAAAAGATGAGAACTCTAATTTGTAAAGATACATGTATGCATATATCTTAATAATACATGTTGACAGCAGCACAACTGACTAAACATGGAAGAAACCTAAATGTCCATCAGCAGATGAATGGATAAAGGAGATGTGCTACATCTATACCATGGAATACTAGTCAGCCATGGAAAAGAGCTAGATGATGCCATTTGCAGAGACATGGATGGACCTAGAGATTGTCATACTGGGTGAAATAAGTCAGGCAGAGAAAGAAAATATCATATTACTTATACATGGAATCTAAAAGAATAATACAAATGACTTATTTACAAAACAGAAATAGGCTTACAGACATGGAAAACAAACTTCTGGTTACCAAAGGGGCAGGGGCAGGGGAGGGACAAATGAGGAGTTTTGGAGAAACAGAGGCACACTACTATATATAAAATAGATAAACAACAAAGTCCTGCTGAAGAGCACAGGAAATTATATTCAATATCTAGTAATAATCTATAATGAAAAACATCTGAAAAAAAACCTGAATCACTTTGCTGTATACCTGAAACCAACACAACATTGTAAATCAACTATACTTCAATTATAACAAAAAAGGAAGGGAATCCTGCCATTTGTTGCACAATCAGGATGGACCCAGAAGATATTATGGTAAGTGAAATAAACCAGATGCAGAAAGAGAAATGCTACATGATCCCACTTATATATGGAATCTAAAATAGTTGAAATAATAGAACAGAGAGTAGAATGATGGTTACCAGGTACCTGACAAGGTTTCAGTTATGCAAGATGAATAAACTATGGAGATTTACAATATAGAGCCTACGGTGAAGGGCAGGGAAGCCTGGTCTGGGGAGTCCATGGCATTGCAAAGAGTCAGACACAACTTAGCAACTGAACAACAGTAACAATAGTATCTGGTTATAAGATGAGTAAGTTCTAGGGATCTAATGTACAGCATGGTGATTATAGCTAATATTATTGTACTATGTGCTTGAAAGTTGCTAAGAAGTAGATCTTAAATGTTCTCACCACAAAAAAAAGAGATGATAATTATGGGATGAGGTGCAGGTGCTAGCTAGCTACAGTAGTAATCATTTTGCAGTATAAAACTGTATCAGATCAACACGAGGTACCCTTTAAAATTACATAATGTTACATGACAATTACATCTCAGTAAAGTTGGAACAATTTTGCTAAGAGGGTAGATATGACTTTAAGTTCTCTGACTATAAAAGAAAAAAAATATTAAAAATAAGTAAATTTTTAAAAATTTAATTACCTTAAATTTGTTCCCCTTTCTCCATTGCCTTAGTCTAAGCCATTGTTATCTCTTGCATGAACACCTGAAGCAGCCTCATAACTGGCCTTTCCAGTTCCTTTCTTGCCTCTTCTGTCCTTTTTCTCTGTCATAGCAAATCTTTTCAAGTCACCTTCTATTTAAAACACTTTTGTGGCTTCCTGTGGCTCTGAGGATAAAAGTCCAAAAATTTAATGCACCCTGCATGGTCTGACCTCATCTCCACCTCTGGCCTCACCTTGATTCACATTTTTCCTTGCTCTTTACACTTCAATCATACCCGTTTCCTTTCAGAACCTAAAATATAAATCTCATCAGACAACCACCTTTTTGTCAGTGGCCTCCATCTCACGAGGAAGAAAACACAAACTCTTTGACTTGAACTAGAAGACCTTGTATGACTGGCAATGCATGCTCACTTTTTCTACCTCATGTCATTTTGCAGCCAGACAAGTTCATTTACATCCTGCGACTTTTCACCTGTTGTTGCCTTTCCTGGCAACTTCACTCTTGACCTTTTATAAGCTCCATCTCAGCTTAAATATCACCTCTTATGAGAAGTCATCCCAGGCCACCTTATTTAAGCAGGTTCCTCACTGTTCTCTACCCCAGCACCTTATTTATATTTTTTAAAGCTCTACAGACTTATAATTATGAATTTCTTTGCATGTTTTTGTCTATTTCCCTGGTAGATTATAAGCTCCTAAAGGACAGGGCTACACCTGTTTTTTGCCTACCCTGGCATAGAAGCTCAAGTTCTGATGCATGCTAAGGATTTAAATATATAAAAATGAACCTTGTCACAAAGTACGGGTAATTTCAAGATGCAGAGAAAAGTTGGGTGGATAAGGCAAAAGTCCAGGTATCACATCTTTGACTTATACTCAAGCTTCCTATATAAGGGAAAAAAGGGTATTAGTCACTCAGTCATGTCCAACTCTTTGTGACCCTATGGATTTTACCCCCACCAGGCTCCTCTGTCCATAGCATTCTCCAGACAAGAATTCTGGAGTGGGTAGCTATTCCCTTCTCCAGGGGATCTTCCAGGTATCCAACTCAGCTCTCCTGCACTGCAGGCAGATTCTTTACCACCTGAGCTACCAGAGAAGCCTCCTGTATAAAAGAAACAAGGGTGGGGAAGCACAAATGTAAGAGAGACAGAATAAAGCAAGAGAGACAGAATTTTGTTACTGGTTGATACAGCTGTAGACGAGAGAGGAAAAAGAATAAAGATGATTCTAAGGTATCGCATCTGGGCAGATGTATTGGCTGATCACTGAAACAAGACTTCTGGACCGGAAGCAGGAGAGAAATATTGTGTCTGCCTATTAGGAATCTGCCCCATAAATAAACCAGGTTTCCTTTTGTACTGCTGGTGAATTCTATACTTTTATTATATTTCACATAAGGCTAAATTTTCCTCTAAGTGTGATGTTAAGAGGTTTAGTGAGCTTGATGCTTATGGAAAGGGAAGAGGCTTTCGGATCAAGTAAAAAAAAGTCCCTGCCCTGCCACTCCCTAGGTGTGTGTGTGTGCTTGGCATGTTAATCAGCTTCTCCGGTACTTGGAATCCTCTGAAAAATGAGGATAACTTCATGTTGTTATGAGAGTTAAAATCAGGTGACCTACTTGCCCCGGCATGGGCGTGGCCTGTCTGGTGGCCCCTGACATCCCAGCGCCCCCCGCCCCTTTCTAATATGGCTCTGTTCCTATGTGTCCCTGGATCCTCCTGATTCAAAATCCTTGACTGTATCCCTACCTTGTTTCAAGGGACAGGGTGAGGATAAATGAGATAATGCTTCCTTGTCACTGACCCACTTTGCTGCTTGTTACAGAGAGCTCTTTCTCTTGGTTTGGCCTCATCCTGGCCCTAGGAGGTATCTTAGCAGTTTCTTTATACTCTCGGTTGCTGGGTGCTCTGGAAATTAGCCCTAATCTAACATTAGTCTAATGGACACAGCTGGTAAGGGAAAATATCATTTACATTCCAAAATCAAGCACAAATGCCCTTTGAAATCATTGGTGGTTTTGAATTATGTCTGCTATTGCTTCATTTACATTAACCAGGTTGATTAGAGTGGGCTACGCAGTGCTGTGTGCTTAGTTGCTTAGTTGTGTCTGACTCTTTGTGACCCCCTGGACTGCAGCCCGCCAGGCTCCTCTGTCCATGGGGATTCTCCAGGCAAGAATACTGGAGTGGGTTGCCATGCCCTCCTCCAGGGGATTTTCCCAAGCCAGGGATTGAACCCAGGTCTCCCGCACTGCAGGCGGATTCTTTACCATCTGTGCTACCAGCAAAGCCCATGAATACTGTAGTGGGTGAAAGTGAAAGTCTCAGTCATGTCCGACTCTTTGCGACTGCATAGAGTATACAGTCCATGGAATTCTCCAGGCCAGAATACTGGAGTGGGTAGCCTTTCCCTTCTCCAGGGGATCTTCCCCACCCAGGGATCGAACCCAGGTCTCCCGCATTGCAGGCGGATTCTTTACCAACTGAGCCACAAGGGAAGCCCAAGAATACTGGAGTGGGTAGCCTATCCCTTCTCCAGCGGATCTTCCCAACCCAGGAATCGAATCGGGGTTTCCTGCACTGCAGGTGGATTCTTTACCAACTGACCTATCAGGGAAGCTCACTGTAGTGGGTAAGCGTATCCCTGCTCCAGGTGATCTTCCCGACCCGATTCTCTATCAGTGGAGCCACCAGGGAAAACCCTAGAGTGGGCTACATACCATACTTCTGAAAAAGACATAATGCTCTTTGGAGAGAAAGACCATAAAGTACTACCACAAAAGTTTTATGCACGAGGACAGACCCTCAAAAACATGAACGGGAAGAAATGGCTTCATTTTATTCTCCTTGCTGAAATTTTTGCCTCACAAAATTCACATTTTAAAATACCTATATATGCCCCTGTGTGTATTAGGCTCAAAAACTTGAAAAATTGCCAGTTGATACACCTGGCATGGAGAACTCCAAAATGATGTCCTTGGGTGAGTCCTAGATAGTTGAGAAAGCTAGTTTTTCTAACCGAGGCATCTCACGCTTTACTGTTTTTAGTGACAGGCTAAATTTGTTTCATTTTTTGTTTGTTTTAAAAAATGTATATTTTGCTGTGCTGGGTCTCAGTTGCAGCATGAGGGATCTAGTTCCTTGACCAGGGATTGATTGAATTAGGGCCCCTGCTTTGGGCATGGAGCTTAGCCACTGGACCACCAGGGAAGTCCTCAGGGAAGGCTAAATCTGAATTGTGCCTGCTTTTCCCTCCAATTCTAGTGCAATGAATGCATGCTTTCAAACGTTTTTTATTTATGGTATTTCCACATTAGAAACAAGGAAGCGGGGAGGAGAGAAGTGACTTTGAGACTATAATCAAGGAAACTAGAGAGAAGATGTAGAAATTAGGTAGAGTCCCTGACCCAAATCATGCTATGCTTAGTCACCTCATTGGTCATGAATGTTTTATTGGACTGAACCTCATGCCCATCACAAAGCTATAATCATCCTAGAAAGGTTTACCCTCTCCTTTGTTCTGTTAGAATAGCATTCGTCAAGAAGTTGAGGTCCAAAGTGAAACTGCAAAGAGAAGCCTTGACTATTTTCTTGCTTTTTAAATGATTCTTGTGCTGGGAGTTGATCCCACTTGTCTTCATGTCTGGGATCTTACAAGAGGTCCCAAGTATATTCAAATCTCTCTGCCAGTAGCTCTAGAATCCCTGTGTTGAACCCATTTGTGAAAAATGCTTTCTCTTTGAAAGAAAAGCTGTGGTAAACCTAGATAGTATATTAAAAAGTAGACACATCACTTTGCCAACAAAGATCCATACAGTTAAAACTGACTTTTCCAGTAGTCATGTATGGATGACTATGTATTCCAGGATGTGAGAGCTGGACCATAAAGCAGTTTGAGCACTGAAGAACTGATGCTTTTGAACTGTGGTGTTGGAGAAGACTCTTGAGAGTCCCTTGGACTGCAAGGAGATCCAATCAGTACATCCTAAAGGAAGTCAACCCTGAGTATTCATTGGAAGGACTGATGCTGAGGCTGAAGCTCCAATACTTTGGCCACCTGATGGGAAGAGCCAACTCATTGGAAATGACCTTGATGCTGGGAAGGATTGAGGGCAGGAGGACAAGGGGGCGACAGAAGATGAGATGGTTGGGAGGCATCACCAACTCGATGGACATGAGTTTGAGCAAACTCCAGGATATGGTGAAAGACAGGGAGGCCTGGCGTGCTGCAGTCCATGGGGTAGCAAAGAGTCTGACATGACTGAGTGACTGAACAACAACCCCACATATTGTTCACTCAGCAAATATTCAGTAAATACCAATCATGTGCCAGGCACTGAGCTAGTTTTTCTTGGGGTGACTGACACAGGACAGGTTGCCCACATAAACATCAGGCATCAAGTACATCAGGGGTCCACTTGTACATGGTGGAATGAAGAGTTGCCCCATATCCCTACCTTGTGGATGAAACGTCCAAGAAAACTGAGCTTATCACATTCTCATTCGCTTTCAACACCTCGCTTTAGGAGGTATTGCATCACTTCTTTGGGCTCAGGGACTTTGTAGGGAGTTGGTGCACATTGGTCTGTGCCAACCACATGGCACAGGAAGACAGAAGGGGCTATGCAAACCCTATTCCAAAAGTGCCTTTGCTACGCTTTGTATTAGCCATGACCCTTAGCCAACCCTGAGGAGGTAAACACCAGGGAATCTGGGATCACATTCAAGTATCTCAGAATACTCATTACACCATCAGAAGTCAACACTGGAGCAATTTGTTCTAGAATAATGCTAACATACTTGAAATTTGCAATGGGGAATTTAATGCATCTCTGCACAAAACAACATTTCTTTCTTTGTTCTACTGGCTTCAGGAAAAAAGAAAAAACATTCTTCCAGTGTGTCAACACTGCCCATTTCTAGCACTTGTAGTTAATTTTAGGCCATTCTCCATGAAGCAGCCTCAGACAATCCCAACACTGAAGCAAGATCGGGGATCAAATGCAGAGTTAAACAATGTTGGAGTCATCAGAAATTTGGAATTTTATACAGTGACGTCTATTGTTTTTAACTAACTGAAAAACAAATTAAGGGAGTAGATTCGTTGACAGATGTGGACGATTGAGATGAAAAAAATAGTTTTGCAATATATTTGTGTTTTGCAGCTAGGCAACCCCAAATGACTAACACACAGGAAGTATGTACTTGTGTGCTTCTTCTAGCCAAATTATGGGAATTATAAATCTCTTATTTTCTTTATGTGAATATTTTCTATGTAAAAGAAAAAAAAATGAAAAGAAATAAAGCCTCTCAAGTTTAGAGGGCTTGTTTTCCACCAACTTCTCTCCCACAGTCCTTTTATTTTCTTTTCATAGCTTTTCCCACAGGGCACCAGGAGTGGGAAGTTCTGTAAAAAGGAAAAAAAAGGAGTGGATTGTAAGCCATGACATTAAAAAAAAATCCTTCAAGGACCCAAGGAAGAATACCATAAAGGAGGAGTCAGTCTTGGCTCCATTATGGAGTGACATATTACGTGAGCTCTGTTATACATATCTTTTAAGCTTTCAGGAAATAGGCTGGCATTGAAGAAAAGACTATAGATATAAGTAGCTGTGATTACACTGTAATTCAGACTCTAATGATCTGCTATAAATATTGTTTGTATTATTACTGTAGTTCTACAATAACTTCCTGTTGATCTTTCTTTTTTTTTTAATCCATGGCATTTAATGCCCACAATTTGTGCCACCCTCTGAAAATCTTTTCACAGCCTAGACTAAACAATTGCGTTTATGAATCAAAGTGCAGAAATGTTCACTACTGTACATCATCCATGCATTGTTGAGAAAGGGGTCTTATCAAACTTATCAACAGAAGTTTCTGTACCTTGACCCTCGACTGGCTTTACTCCAATAACCTCTTTACACTGAAGTTAGGCAGGCAAAGAAGTAACTAAGATATGATACCACATAAACGATGCTGGGGAGAAACAAGCCTAAGTTGGCCAGTGGACTACAGGTGGTTTCTGCTGGATTTTAGAAAACGCAGTTCTATGTTAAAAATGATCTTACATCATTTCCAAAGATTAGCCAACTACAGAAAATGCTGGGGAATCTGATTACAACATTTGCATTACATCCACAGAAATGAGCCTCCGCAGGACCAATGGTCAACTCCCTAGGCTCTGCCAGGGTCCCCGTGTGCTCTCACCTGTGTCCCTGTCCCCTCAGGGTCTCTCTTTGGCTTATCATCTCTGGGGACATTGGCTGCCTGAAGGCTGAGGTGCAGAAGCACATTTTTTAAGCTTTCCTTAGAAAGGTGCCCAGAAGAAATCCTTGTACCTTACACCCCAAAGCCTGCTGTACCTACAAATCCGACAGAGTAATTTCCTTAGATTAACTTCTGGTAAATTAATCTGGAAAATATTTAAATCCAGATTCCACAAAATGATTAAGAATTTAAAAGTACGTATCTCTATCTGTCAACCTACTGATCTATCTACCTATCTCTCTAGTATACAAGTTGATTATAATCATTCAAAATTTCAAAACCATTAACCCATAGAAGTGCTTCCCAGGTGGCATAGTGGGAAAGAATCTGTCTGGCAATGCAGGTGATGAAAGAGATGCAGGTTCGATCCCTGGGTCAGGACAATTCCCTGGAGCAGGAAATGGCAACCTGCTTCAGTATTCTTGCCTGGAGAATCCCATGGACAGAGAAGCCCGCTGGGCTACAGTCCATGGGGTCACAAAGAGTCAGACACGAGTGAAGAGACTTGGCATGCACATACACGTGCTCATCCCCAGTACATCTACCAAAGCACAGAGATCCAGATTCTGTCATGGAATTTTGTCTGCAGGTAGACTTGCCCAACCAAAATACAGGATGCCCAGTTAAAATAGAAATTCAGATGAATGACTAATAATTCTTTCTGTATAAGTGTATCTCATGCAAAGTTTGAGACATACTTACAATAAAAAATTATGTGCTGCTCTCTGGAGTTCAACTTTAACTGAATGTTGTATGTTTTTATTTGTTAAATCTCGCAACACTGAGAACATGCGTCCTGTGGGTGTGAAGTCCATCTTGGCCACTGGAGGCTGAATAACCAAGAAGGTTACACCACCTCCATACTCTTCAGTTTCCTTACCTATTGATAAGGAATAATAACTTAACCTCCTCAAGGGAGGATCAACTCAGGATAATTGGTTACTTGAGAAATACTACTGATTATTTCCCTCCTGCTGCTGCTGCTAAGTCGCTCCAGTCGTGTCCGACTCTGTGCGACCCCATAGATGGCAGCCCACCAGGCTCCCCCATCCCTGGGATTCTCCAGACAAGAATACTGGAGTGGGTTGCCATTTCCTTCTCCAATGCATGAAAGTGAAAAGTGAAAGTGAAGTCGCTCAGTCATGTCCGACTCTTAGCGACCCCATGGACTGCAGCCTACCAGGCTCCTCCGTCCATGGATTTTCCAGGCAAGAGTACTGGAGTCGGGTGCCATTGCCTTCTCCGATTTTTTCCCTATCTAATTAATATTAGTGAAATACTTGCATGAAATTTATTCAGTGAAAGTAGGAGTAAGCTGTTTTATTTTAATAATAAAGGAATGCTCGAATGAGAGGTGTAACTTATTCAAAACCAAACCTCTCATGATTTGATGACCCTGGCATTTGTGTTTGTGAGTGTGTGTATGTGTGTGTCAGTTGCTCAGTCATGTCCAACTCTGCGACCCCATGAACTATAGCCTCCCAGGCTATTCTGTCCATGGAATTCTCCAGACAAAAATATGGGAGTGGGTAGCCATTCCCTTCTCCAGGGGATCTTCCTAACCCAGGGATCAAACCCAGGTCTCCTACCTTGCAGGCAGATTCTTTATCATCTGAGCCACCATGAAAGCTCCTATCTGTGCCTATGTAGCCCCTTAATCTGAATTTGTAAGGATTAATATTAGAGACTGCACTTCAAGCTCTGAGTATGGCTTCTTGTGCTGAGCATGGCTCTTTCAAGGCAGATAAAAGTTGGCTTAAAGCTCACCATTCAGAAAACTAAGATCATTGCATCTGGTCCCATCACTTCAAGGCAAATAGATGAGAAAACAGTGGAAACAGTGGCTGACTTTATTTTTCTGGGCTCCAAAATCGCTGCAGATGGTGATTGCAGCCATGAAATTAAAAGACGCTTACTCCTTGGAAGGAAAGATATGACCAACCTAGACAGCATATTGAAAAGCAGAGACATTACTTTGTCAACAAAGGTCCGTATAGTTAAGGCTATGGTTTTTCCAGTGGTCAGGTATGGATGTGAGAGTTGGACTATGAAGAAAGCTGATGCTTTTGAACTGTGGTGTTGGAGAAGACTCTTGAGAGACCCTTGGACTGCAAGGAGATCCAACCAGCCCATCCTAAAGGAGATCAGTCCTGGGCGTTCACTGGAAGGACTGAAGTTGAAACTGAAACTCCAATACTTTGGCCACATGATGCGAAGAGCTGACTCATTGAGCTGACTCATCATACGAAGACCCTGATGCTGGGAAAGATCGACGGCAGGAGGAGAAGGGGACGATAGAGGATAAGATGATTGGATGGCATCACCGACTCAATGGACATGGGTTTGGGTGCACTCTGGGAGTTGGTGATGGACAGGGAGGCCTAGTGTGCTGCGGTTCATGGGGTCGCAAAAAGTTGGACACAACTGAATGACTGAACGGAATATGATTGTTATTAAAATATCTCTGTATGAATAACATGTCCCATAACCTGAAGATGGATTCACAAGCATCATATAATCAGAGCTTCAGATAGGAGGGATGATCTGATCTAAGTTTATTATCTTACAGATAAGGAAACTGAAGCTTAGTGAGACTGAGTCATGTACAGGAAACCTCCTCGTTAGAGAAATGTCCTCTGCACTCTTAGCTGTTATGGAAGATGATACAGTGGAGAGGGACACACATGTTCTTGATATCTAAATAGGTGACATAATTCATAAAGGCTTTACCCCCACAAAGCAAAAGTACCAGGCATATTTAAACGTGTGTGCAAATATTAACTGTACCATTATGAGACTTTATAGGAATTCAGACATCTTACTATTACCATTGGAAACTTCAAACATAGGCATCCTTCTGGAAAAAAATCCACTGAAATCATGTAGGCGGAGCCCCAGGGAGGTTGAAGCAAATGATGCTATTTGCGCCATCTCCAAAGAAAGGCCAATTTCCAATCGTAAAACTGCTCAAATGAGTACAAGTCTCTTTGGAAACTATTAAGATGCTGGTGCAGATGAAAATTACAAATGCTTATTAAAACAGTATGCCCAAGAAAGTGGAGAGGACAAACAATGACACATGGAAAGGTCACCGTCTGATACAAAGTTTCCACCAGGTGGCCCAGCCCAGGCTCTTCCTCTGATTCTTCTCTCTTAATTGGAGGCTAACAGAGGTGGGGATGAGAGCTGGAGAGTTAACTTTTCATGAGCCTAAAACTTTCAGTTTACAATTCATTATTCTCAACGTTTTCTTAGGGCTTCTGGCAGCCTGACTGTGCAGGCACAGATTGAACTGACCTCCTCTGGCTGAGGTTCCCTCCTAGAGACTAAATATTTCTGACACTGGCTCAAGAAAGGAGTTATTTTAAGTGGGTTTACACTTGGCATTATTATGAAAAGTACAGCTTAACATTAAGAGTGTTAATGCTCCAGTTAGAGGCTGTGTATAATTATGATCCCAAAGGCATGTGGGGTTACGGAAATAGGACTGTCTGAGGTGTGTGCTCCAGGCTGGTTTGACGGGGATTTTAAATACCCTCCAGTTCATTTTACTTTTATTCTTTATCAGAATTTTGGGGGACTACTGCAGGTTCTAGATATGCATTTGAACTTTGGGGGAGAGGGTTGTGGATATGACTGAGCGGTCACAGATACTGTGAAATGAGGCAAATGGAAAATTCTAGGAAACTCTGTCTTGGCTGGTCAAATACATAAATACATAAATAATAAGCATCACACACTATTAATAGCATTCCTGAGTGTGCTTAACCCGTATAACACAGCTCATTATTTAGATGATAAAACAGAGGGTTTCATAAAGTTCTTACACGGATTTAATATGCTAGACTTTCTACTTTTAAACTTTAATAACTACGATTATGCATATAATAGGAAAAAGCTTAAAGTGGTATTTGAAGGGAAAGTGAACTTTTATCTCTTAGTTGTGGTGAACTGCAATGCTATCAGTCTCTCTATAGATATACATCTATCTAGACCCAGATTATGTCTATTAACCCTCTATATCTATCTGGCTATCTAATTGCATATAATTTAATATAAAATACATATGAATATATAAAAGTATATATAATTTATTT
The DNA here is from genome assembly GCA_006410635.1 of Cephalophus harveyi. Taxonomy (NCBI): domain Eukaryota; kingdom Metazoa; phylum Chordata; class Mammalia; order Artiodactyla; family Bovidae; genus Cephalophus; species Cephalophus harveyi. Next base: position 38,818 of record SJYT01059059.1, read on the forward strand.
TAAAACATGTGGTTCTTTCTTAATGCAATTATTGTAATTTTTCAAAAGATCTGAAATAAGGGTGGACAACTAACGGTATCAATTTGGGCAAGTTTTATGCCTTGGTTTTCTTATCTGTAAAATGAGGTTGTAACCAGCTTCATTGGATTGTTGCAAGGATAAAAGGAGATAATAGATGTTAAATGTTTAGGACAGGGCTTGGTATATGATTATTATTCAAATGGAAGCTGATACCATACTTAGAAAGCATTTATATTAATTCTATTATCTCCACTATACTTAATTCAGTGTTTTTAAATGAATAAAATTATTTGATGGTTTTTCCATATATTTAAGGGCTTCCCAGGTGGCTCAGTGGTAAAGAATCTGCCTGCCAGTTCAGGAGACATAGGAGACTAAGGTTCGATCCCGAGGTTGGAAAGATCATTTAGAGGAGAAAATGGCAACCCACTCCAGTACTGTTGCCTGGGAATCCCATAGGCAGAGGGGCCTGGTGGGTTACTGTCCATGGGATCACAAAGAGTTGGACAGTTGGACACAACTGAGCACATGCACACATATACATTTAACATAACTCAGTCATTCCACTCTTTTGTCTGTAGGGAAACATATACACACACACATACACACACACATACACATATACATACATAGCTCCATTAACTAAGTCCCTCACTTTTGCCTATAGATTAAGTATGGACTTAAGAGAAGCAGAAGATATTAAGAAGAAGTGGCAAGAATACACAAAAGAACTATACAAAAAAATATCTTAATGACTCAGATAACCATGACGGTGTGATCATGCACCTAGAGCCAGACATCCTGGAGTAAGAAGTCAAATGGGCCTTAGGAAGAATCACTCCAAACAAAGCTAGTGGAGGTGATGGAATTTCAATTGAGCTATTTCAAATCCTAAAAGATGATGCTGTGAAAGTGCTACACTCAGTATGCCAGCAAATTTGGAAAACTCAGCAGTGGCCACAGGACTGGAAAAGGTCAGTTTTCATTCCAATCCCAAAGAAGGGCAATGCCAAAGAATGCTCAAACTACCACACAATTGCACTCATCTCACACACTAGCAAAGTAATGCTCAAAATTTTCCAAGCTAAGCTTCAACAGTACAAGAACCATGAACTTCCAGATGTTCAAGCTGGATTTAGAAAAGGCAGAGGAACCAGAGATCAAATTGTCAACATTCGTTGGATCATAAAGCAAGAGAATTTAAGACAAATATCTACTTCTGCTTTATTGACTACGAAAAAGCCTTTGTGTGGATCACAACAAACTGTAGAAAATTCTTAGAGAGAGAGAAATAGCAGACCACCTTACCTGCCTCTTGAGAAATCTGTATGCATGTGCAGTTAGAACTGGACATGGAACAACGAGACTGGTTCCAAATAGGGAAGGGAGTATGTCAAGGCTGTATATTATCATCCTGCTTATTTAACTGATATGCAGAGTACATCATGAGAAATGCTGGGCTGGATGAAGCACAAGCTGGAATCAAGACTTCAGGGAGAAATATCAATAACCTCAGATATGCAGATGACATCACCTTTATGGCAGAAAGTGAAGAGGACTTAAAGAGCCTCTTGATTAAAGTGAAAGAGGAGAGTGAAAAAGCTGGCTTAAAACTCAACATTCAGAAAACCAAGATCATGGTATCCAGTCCTATCACTTCACGGCAAATAGATGGGAAAACAATGGAAACAGTGAGAGACTTTTTTGGGGGGGGAGCTCCAAAATCACTGCAGATGATGACTGCAGCCATGAAATTAAAAGATGCTTGCTCCGTGGAAGAAAAGCTATGACCAACCTAGATAGCATATTAAAAACCAGAGACATTACTTTGCCAACAAAGGTCCTTCCAGTCAAAGCTGTGGTTTTTCCAGTAGTCATGAATGGATGTGAGTTGGACCATAATGAAAACTGAGAGCCAAAGAATTGATTCTTTTGAACTGTGGTTTTGGAGAAGACTCTTGAGAGTCCCTTGGACTGCAAGGAGATCCAACAGGTCCATCCTAAAGGAAATCAGTCCTGAATATTCATTGGGAGGACTGATGCTGAAGCTGAAGCTCCAATACTTTGGCCACCTGATGCGAAGAGCTGATTCATTTGAAAAGACCCTGATGCTGGGAAAGATTGAAGGCACGAGGAGAAGGGGACAACAGATGATGAGATGGTTGGATGGCATCATTGACTCGGTGGACATGAGTTTGAGCAAACTCCGGGAGTTCGAGATGGACAGGGGGGCCTGGCATGCTGCATGCAGTCCATGGGGTTGCAGAGTCGAGTAAGACTGAGTGACCGAACTGAACCGATAGATTAAAAAGCATGAGGTGTAGAGAAGAGAGATCTAAATGTGAACAGTCAAAGCATGAGATGGATCACGACTCCCCATTCCTAATTACCCAAATTGAGTTACAGTCCTTGCTTCCCTGGTGGCTCAGAGGTTAAAGCGCCTGCCTCCAATGTGGGAGACCCGGGTTCGATCCCTGGGTTGGGAAGATCCCCTGGAGAAGGAAATGGTAACCCACTCCAGTATTCTTGCCTAGAAAATCCCATGGATGGAGAAGCCTGGAAGGCTGCAGTCCATGGGGTCGCAAAGAGTCGGACACGACTGAGCGACTTCACTTCACTTCAACCAATTTATATCCCGGCAACAGCTCTGACCCTCACTCTTCCCCACTCATCCTATAAGACTGTGGGGGGGAAGTCTATACACGCAGAGCTAGGGCAGCTGAAATGTTTGGAGACAGGCCTCAGATACCGGATTTTGACTTAATCTGTAATTTCAACTACAGGCTCATCATACATTTATTTTTACCTGGAACTCTACAGGGTACTGGTATTACCTGTATATTTTTTCTTTCTGTTTCTATCCACATACACAAAAAAAGCTTTAAGAAGTGCTTTCTTGGTTGTGGTATTTTTTCCCCCAAGGAAACAAGAATAGAATTACATATGGTATTTTTCAGGGCCTTTTTACTCCATCTCAAGAAAACATCCTGTTTTTAAGAGCTCAGGGAATCCAGACTCTTATAAAAATAAGTAAATAATTGCTAAAATTTTCATTTTGGATTTATCAGCGTTCATCATTGCCCTACAAGTGAAAAATCTTAGAAATGTACAAAAATGTTCATTATATGTAGATTTTTTGGAATGTATCAATCCCAGGCAAGCTACTATGACCAGTTGCTTTCCAAACAAGATAAAAAATTAAAATATGTAATAAGTAAATATCTAATTTCCTTAACTCCAAAGGATAAGGTTTCCATACTTATTTAAAAACGTGCTCTCTCTTTTTCTTTCATATGAAAAGAGTAGGAAAAGAATCTTCATTGCAGAAAACCTGTAAAATAGTAAATCAGAATCTATATACAAGAAATACAGGTAGTTAATTCCTTTAAAAGACATCTTTTCCCCGAGATTCTTCAAATAGAAGTTTGAAATTTTCTCACTGAACACATGTAATTAACCCAATTAACATGGAATTTAATCTGGTGGAGGGGGGTGTTTTGAGAACAGTTTACTTTGAGTAAAAATAATGACATGCCTAAAAATGGCACCCCACTCCAGTACTCTTGCCTGGAAAATCCCATGGACGGAGGAGCCTGGTGGGCTGCAGTCCATGGGATTGCTAAGAGTTGGACATGACTGAGCGATTTCACTTTCACTCTTCACTTTCATGCATTGGAGAAAGAAATGGCAACCCACTCCAGTGTTCTTGCCTGGAGAATCCCAGGGACAGGGGAGCCTGGTGGGCTGCCATCTATGGGGTCGCACAGAGTCGGACACGACTGAAGCGACTTAGCAGCAGCAGCAGCAAACCAGTAAAGCCACTTTGCCTATTAAGTTCAAAACACACGATTGCATATGTGCACCCTAGCACTCCTTTTAAGCATTGTTTATGTAACTCCTTTCTTTAAGGTAAGGAGATTCCTTCCTCTGCAGGAAAACGTGTATCCGAGGTAGGCAGGAAGCAAAGAGCTGTGTCCACATTTGTAGAGAAGGAACGGAAGGTCAAATGGCAGCAGGGGTCACATCACTGCACACTTCCTAGATGCCAAATGATTTCCCAGGCTTTGAAGATGCAAAGGTGGGTGAAGTCTGGTCCCTTCTACCAGCGAGTCTATTGCATTTCAGCCAGAGAGAAACCAACTTTGGAATAAGTAGTGGCAGTACAACGTGATTCTTGCTCAGCAAACATAAAACAGGAGAGAACAGGGAGACCCAAGGCTTCTAAGTAAGGGAGAAATAAGATCACACTTGTCTAAGAAGATAACCACAGCAGCTCCATGAGAAGCCCTGGTGTCGGGAAGGAAAGTGGCAGTGAACCTTGTTAGAACCTAACCAAATTAGACAGAAAGACAGATCTCACGGCCAAAGCACTAAGGAAGATGAGGAGGACCTTAACTCAGGAGGTGCTTCTGAGGAGAAAGTGGAATTAATTTAATGATAACTAAGATGTGTGGCAAACATCAGGAGCTAAGCCATTGACCATTGGTCTTTTTTTAAACCTCAGTCCTATGTCCTCTTTCCTTTCCATGCCAAAGTTACTTACATGCATTCAACCACCACAGATGCATTCAATCACCCCCTCACCCCTCAACACACAAATGAACTATATGTAGATCTCTCCACTCATCTCTTTGGAATTTGAGATCCATAGGGTCAACTTATTGCTTGGGGTGTCTTCTTAGGTATCTTAGAGGCAACGTTGGATTCAGGATGTCCAAACCAACCTTAAATCTGGTTCTCTTGCAAGATTCAGCCTCAGTAAATGACACACCCACCACGCCACAAATCTACAAGTCATCCTTGGTATTTTTCTTCCCTCACCCTCATCTCCAAGATCACCTCGAATCCTTACATTTTATTTCCTAAATCTCATTTTTGGTTGTTTATTCACTAAGTCATATCTGACTCCCTTGCAACCTCATGACCTGTAGCCCACCAAGCTTCTGTCCATGGGATTATCCTGGCAAGAATAAACTGGAGCAGGTTGTATGGATGGAGAAGCCTGGAAGGCTGCAGTCCATGGGGTCGCAAAGAGTCGGACACGACTGAGCGACTTCACTTCACTTCAACCAATTTATATCCCGGCAACAGCTCTGACCCTCACTCTTCCCCACTCATCCTATAAGACTGTGGGGGGGAAGTCTATACACGCAGAGCTAGGGCAGCTGAAATGTTTGGAGACAGGCCTCAGATACCGGATTTTGACTTAATCTGTAATTTCAACTACAGGCTCATCATACATTTATTTTTACCTGGAACTCTACAGGGTACTGGTATTACCTGTATATTTTTTCTTTCTGTTTCTATCCACATACACAAAAAAAGCTTTAAGAAGTGCTTTCTTGGTTGTGGTATTTTTTCCCCCAAGGAAACAAGAATAGAATTACATATGGTATTTTTCAGGGCCTTTTTACTCCATCTCAAGAAAACATCCTGTTTTTAAGAGCTCAGGGAATCCAGACTCTTATAAAAATAAGTAAATAATTGCTAAAATTTTCATTTTGGATTTATCAGCGTTCATCATTGCCCTACAAGTGAAAAATCTTAGAAATGTACAAAAATGTTCATTATATGTAGATTTTTTGGAATGTATCAATCCCAGGCAAGCTACTATGACCAGTTGCTTTCCAAACAAGATAAAAAATTAAAATATGTAATAAGTAAATATCTAATTTCCTTAACTCCAAAGGATAAGGTTTCCATACTTATTTAAAAACGTGCTCTCTCTTTTTCTTTCATATGAAAAGAGTAGGAAAAGAATCTTCATTGCAGAAAACCTGTAAAATAGTAAATCAGAATCTATATACAAGAAATACAGGTAGTTAATTCCTTTAAAAGACATCTTTTCCCCGAGATTCTTCAAATAGAAGTTTGAAATTTTCTCACTGAACACATGTAATTAACCCAATTAACATGGAATTTAATCTGGTGGAGGGGGGTGTTTTGAGAACAGTTTACTTTGAGTAAAAATAATGACATGCCTAAAAATGGCACCCCACTCCAGTACTCTTGCCTGGAAAATCCCATGGACGGAGGAGCCTGGTGGGCTGCAGTCCATGGGATTGCTAAGAGTTGGACATGACTGAGCGATTTCACTTTCACTCTTCACTTTCATGCATTGGAGAAAGAAATGGCAACCCACTCCAGTGTTCTTGCCTGGAGAATCCCAGGGACAGGGGAGCCTGGTGGGCTGCCATCTATGGGGTCGCACAGAGTCGGACACGACTGAAGCGACTTAGCAGCAGCAGCAGCAAACCAGTAAAGCCACTTTGCCTATTAAGTTCAAAACACATGATTGCATATGTGCACCCTAGCACTCCTTTTAAGCATTGTTTATGTAACTCCTTTCTTTAAGGTAAGGAGATTCCTTCCTCTGCAGGAAAACGTGTATCCGAGGTAGGCAGGAAGCAAAGAGCTGTGTCCACATTTGTAGAGAAGGAACGGAAGGTCAAATGGCAGCAGGGGTCACATCACTGCACACTTCCTAGATGCCAAATGATTTCCCAGGCTTTGAAGATGCAAAGGTGGGTGAAGTCTGGTCCCTTCTACCAGCGAGTCTATTGCATTTCAGCCAGAGAGAAACCAACTTTGGAATAAGTAGTGGCAGTACAACGTGATTCTTGCTCAGCAAACATAGAAACAGGAGAGAACAGGGAGACCCAAGGCTTCTAAGTAAGGGAGAAATAAGATCACACTTGTCTAAGAAGATAACCACAGCAGCTCCATGAGAAGCCCTGGTGTCGGGAAGGAAAGTGGCAGTGAACCTTGTTAGAACCTAACCAAATTAGACAGAAAGACAGATCTCACGGCCAAAGCACTAAGGAAGATGAGGAGGACCTTAACTCAGGAGGTGCTTCTGAGGAGAAAGTGGAATTAATTTAATGATAACTAAGATGTGTGGCAAACATCAGGAGCTAAGCCATTGACCATTGGTCTTTTTTTAAACCTCAGTCCTATGTCCTCTTTCCTTTCCATGCCAAAGTTACTTACATGCATTCAACCACCACAGATGCATTCAATCACCCCCTCACCCCTCAACACACAAATGAACTATATGTAGATCTCTCCACTCATCTCTTTGGAATTTGAGATCCATAGGGTCAACTTATTGCTTGGGGTGTCTTCTTAGGTATCTTAGAGGCAACGTTGGATTCAGGATGTCCAAACCAACCTTAAATCTGGTTCTCTTGCAAGATTCAGCCTCAGTAAATGACACACCCACCACGCCACAAATCTACAAGTCATCCTTGGTATTTTTCTTCCCTCACCCTCATCTCCAAGATCACCTCGAATCCTTACATTTTATTTCCTAAATCTCATTTTTGGTTGTTTATTCACTAAGTCATATCTGACTCCCTTGCAACCTCATGACCTGTAGCCCACCAAGCTTCTGTCCATGGGATTATCCTGGCAAGAATAAACTGGAGCAGGTTGTCATTTCCTTCTCCAGGGGATCTTCCCAGCTCAGGATTGAACCCACATCTCCTACATCTCCTAGTATTGCTGGGTAGATTTTTTTTTTAACCACTGAGCCACCTGGGAAGCCTCTAAATCTGACTTGAGTCTGTCCACTTATCTCCCTCCCTACTGCTCTTCTCCTAGTTCAAGCTACTGTCTTCTCTGGACTGGACATCTCCAACAGCTTCAGAAATGCTCTTTGCACATCCATACTTGCTCTCCTTATGAACTTTTGGAAATGGAAATCTTCTTGGCACATCGCTGTTGAAAAATCTGAGTAGTTTCCATTGTTCTCAGGATGAAAGAACAAGATCCTCAACATGGCTTAGAAGGCATCTTAGCACCTTTTCCTACTAGTTAAATCCTACATCATGTTCTGATCTCACTTCAACTAACTACTCCACAGGCGCACCTTCCTGATCTCCCTAACTAGGTCATAGGCCCATGTATAATTCCCACAGCTCTACCTACTTCTGCATCTACACAGATGCCATTTTGTGATCTCATTCATGTTTTCCTCTCTGAACAATAGTGCAGTCATAGGGCAGGGTCCTGGTTCCTCTTCAAGGAATATATTTAATGACATCTTTGAGTTCTTCTGTAGCACTTAAACTCCCACCGAGGTGGAGAACAGTAACTTCAAGCTGAGCATAAGATTCCTGGAACACCTCCCTGCTACCTCACCACTAACCAATCAGAAGAAAGTCACACACTATAGCCCTCACCCCAAATTTTGCCTATAAAAACTCTTTCCCTTGAACCATCAAAGAGTTTGGGGGTTCTGAGCATGAGCCACCCATTCTCATTGCTTAGCCCTGCAACAAACTTCCTCTGCTCTAAACTGTGATGTTTCAGTTTATTTGGCCTCACTCTGTGTTAGGCACACAACCTTTGTATGGTAACACTACCTCAGAGGGTCAGTATCTAGCTAAAGTCACACAGCTATTAAGTGGCAGGCTGGACCTGAATTCAGGTCTGTGTTATTCTGAAGCTCTCTCCCCTACATGTTAGGCTCCAGAAACAAATTAGAGTAAGAAATGTCGAGGAAGGGAGCAAGCTCACCAACCTCTTTGGCGGTGGTGGTTGGTGGTGGTTTAGTCACTAAGTCATGCGGGACTCTGTGTGACCCAATGGGCTGTAGCCCGCTAGGCTCCTCTGTCCACTGGGATTTCCCAGGCAGAAATACTAGAGTGGGTAGCCATTCACTTCTCCAGGAGATCTTCCCGACCCAGGGATTGGACCCCTGTCTTCTGCATTGCAGGTGGATTCTTTACCAGCTGAACCACCAGGAAGGCCTCCACCAATCTCATTATCTTACTTCATGCCCAAAATTCAGGACAAAGAAAGCCTAATATAGACCGATGCGTCTCTTCCTTCTCTTCAACTCTGACTCCCACCAAGCATCCTCTTACTTCAAGCAGCCGAGGGGAGACCCCTTGACTGCCTGCCATATTTGCTGTGTACTATCCAGAGACCTCTGGAACCAGTTTCCAAAAGCTGTAACCTACATACTTTCAAAGCTCCAATATGTTGGCCACCTGATGCAAAGAGCTGACTCACTGGAAAAGATCCTGATGCTGGGAAAGATTGAGGGTGGGAGGAGAAGGGGATGACAGAGGATGAGATGGTTGGATGGCATCGCCGACTCAATGGACATGAATCTGAGCAAACTCCGGGAGACAGTGAAGGTCAGGGAAGCCTGGCGTGCTGCAGTGCATGGGGTTGCAAAAAGTTGGACACAACTTAGTGACTGAACAACAGCAGACTTCCAATTTCCTTTTCCAATGCTCGGTTTCCTTTCTTAAGTAAGGGGCAGAAGAATTCCTGTTAACATAATTTATCTTTCCTCTACTAGAGGTTTTCATGTTGAAAACTCAAGTACAGACTTTGGTTACATGCTGTCTTTAAAAGAATATCTGCTTAATGTTAATCCATTACCTGAATCTGGAATCTACTAAACTCAAATGTCATATGGAGTCACCTGGAGAGAGTTTAATGGAAAAGCAAGGCAGTAAATTAGTGCCATATGATTAGCTTGAATAATACTAAGTTTGTTTATCCAAGCCCCTCAGAAGAATGGACTGTATTTTTAAGATATGACTTGTTTTCCATATCTGCTGAAGGCTTGTTGCTACTTAACTGGACATTTAATTTTCCACTTATTCATTTTCCCTCTTACAGACAGCTCGATGGCTATTCAATATGTGCATAATACAGAGAAAAATAATCATAGGAAAGGGACACAGAGAATGTCATAATTAAACTGTGCATTTGCAAAATACACTCAATAAACCCAAAACATCTTGATTGCTATAATCAGGTAGATTAGGTTTTCAGCAAATACTTCTTAAAACAGAGGTTTATCTAGAGCCAGAAGCAGACAGGCAGCTCCCTGTATCACCTTATAACACAAAATTAACTACATTTACTGCCGATTATTATTTTTTAAATCAAATATAAAGAGAAATCAAAATGTAAATCAATAGATTTGTGAAACAGGAGGGCATTTTCCACAACCTTCTAGAACAGGTTTATTTTTTCCTCATCTGAACTCTCATTAACAAAAGCCACTGTGCCTACCAATGACAAACACAGAAATTTATTGCCTCGAAGATGTGGTTCAAACTTTTACAGTTTGGCAGCTAGAGTTCAGAGCAAATTAAGTTGCAGGGGATCACTGAAAGTAAAAGATCGAGGTAGGAGAAGGGCGTTCAGACAAGTTAAGAAACATTCACAGTCTTTATAAAGAGAAAAATATTGCCAAAATATAAGAAATGATGATCAAAAGGGATTTAAACCAATTACTGGGATGAAATACCCATGCTATAAAATAGAGAGTCAGTGACTTCAAATCCTCTTACTCTTTCTCTGCTTTATAGTGTTTGAAGTTTATATGCAAAATACTTCTCTCTGATCCCAATCTAACTAATGGGCTCATTGAGAGGACTGGTGATTCTGCTGATTTACTGAACAGTGACCTGCAGAGAAAAAGCAAAAGACAAGGAAAGCAATTTTACGGAAACAAACAAAAAAATTAACTAGAGATTTAAAGCTTAATATAGCTTTATCCTCCAGAGAGCTCGGCCTGATTGCAGACAGAGCTTAAAAGCAGGATTCAAAAGCACCAACACGCTAGTTCCGTTATGAGAGCTCTGCCCAAGATATGTTCAATAAATGGAAAACTGCCTTTGCGGCCTGCCTTTCGTAATGAGAGAAGACAGGAAGGCAAATACTAGCTTGGGAAGCAGGGAAACAGCTTTACTCTCCAACTCAGTCACTGGTTTTTTAATTTTAAACAAAAATCCAAGTCCTCAGGAGCTGTTTTCCTCCAACACACTCACCCCTCTTTCAAAGATGAAAACAATGACACTTCTCTTCCTCTCCTTCAGAAATATTAATTGAGCAAATGATGTATTACATAGCACTCATCCTTCCTGGTCCTTCCTGTCTGTCATCACCAGTGCCAGGGGCTCAGAGGCAAAATCTGCATCCTGCTCCAGGACGGGGCAGCTGCGGGCTGGGGAGGAGGACAAAGCCAGGGAGCTGGGAGGGAGCCTGATGAGATCTGGAGCAGGGCAGGCACCAGCGGGTTTCCTAGCTAACTGGGAAGAAGTCATAAATGAAATTAAAGTCTTTAAGAAAGAAATTCTGCTTCAAACCACGTCTCTCTCCAGTGGTCTTCTCTTATATAATTCCAGCTCTTTGACAAGAGGAACTGACACTTTCGATTGAGTGATTTAAGGGCAATTTATTGTGAAGAGGTAATTTATTAAGTAAGGTTCAAGAGTGGAGAGCGCTCCGTGCACCAGGAAGGGACTCAACTCACCCTCAAGTGCTCCCGACACTGGTCTTCTGGGCAGAAATGCTGGGGCACAGAAATCCTCACCAAACTCCTAATTCCTGGACACTTGTGCCCCCACCCCCTCAGCCCCACTCCAGCTGCATAAGAGGAAGTAAGTCTTAAAACGTAAATTCCCAGACATCATATCAGGGTAATCTAGATTCCGAGTAAGCTGTAACTGATTGATCTCTCTGAAAAGCTTTACAACGCTGGAGAAGCCAGGAGAGCTGTGGTCCTTCATTTGGCCTGGTGCCCATTCTTAATCCCAAATCTCTTCAAAAATGCTATTTGTGTTCTGCAATGATGGTGATGAATGACCCGTCATGGTGGGGGCAAAGAGGTACCCATCATAGGCAGGAATTGTGGGCTTCTGTGAGATAGTAAATCTCTCTGCTTGGCACGATCATGCATGTGTGCAACTCAGCCTTCAATCTGTGAGTGAGCTTTATTTTTGTTTAATGCTGTGTGCTCAGTGGTGTTTGACTCTGTGACCCCATGTACTGTGTAGCTCTCTAGGCTCTTCTGTCCGTGGAATTTTCCAGGCATGAGTATTGGAGGGGGTTGCCATTTCCTACTCCAAGGGATCTTCCTGAGCCAGGGATTGAACTCACAAATCTTGCATCTCCTGCATTGGCAGGTGGATTCTTTACAACTGTGCCACCTGGCCACATCCTAAAGAAGAGGGTTTTTTTTTTTTTTTTTTTTTGAAGATTTTTTGAGTCTTTATTGAATTTGTTACAACACTGCTCCTATTTTATGTTTTTTGGTTTTTTGACCACGAGGTATGTGGGATCTCATCTCCTTAACCAGAGAGCGAACCCATACCCTCTTTGCACTGGAAGGCAGAGTCTTCCACTGGACTGTCAGGGAAGTTCCAGGACAATTTTGTGGTGATAAAGATAGCAACAGTGGATACAGACCAAAGGGACCAGGAGTCAGGCTGTATTTCTCCAGAAGTCACTTTGTGATTATCTCGGGCTTTGGGCAATCAATGACCCGGGTTGCCTTCTTTCCTCAGATTCCTATAATCCTTGTAGGGCAGATTCTTCAAGATCCTCTTTTCTTTCCCTCCCTTGGTCTCACTTCCTCACCTGGTCCCATGCTCCAAAGAGATGAGTTCTGGCAACGGATTGATGAGCTTCTGGGTCATCATAAAGGTCAGGTGGATAAGAGTGCTGGGTCTCCCTTGAAAGGTGAAGGACACTCTGCTTCTTGCCTCCATGTAGCCAAACTAAAAGGTGATCCTGGGTCTGAGACAGCCCAGCCGCCCCTCCCTTACTCCTTGTACCTTTTCCCTTCTTCCCAGCAATGAAAGCCAAGTACAGCTTAGGTCAGCTCAGTGCACAGCATCTGGGAAAACACATTCTCTCTTGCTGCTTCCTCTGGTTCAATTTCCCTGCTGCTGGCCAGGCTGCCTTGGCTCTGAAAGATCCAGAACTCAGCGGAGCATACATGGGCCATGACTGACGATGGCCTGTGGGCCACATCCAGCCCACTCTCTGTTTGTGTAAGGAGAGTTTTATTGGAACCCCGCCATGCCCATTCATTTCTATATTGTCTCTGGCTGCTTTTGTGCTACCATGGCAGAGCTGAACAGTTGTGACAGAGACCATATGGTGTGTAAGCAAAGCCAAAAATATTGGCTAACTGGCCCGTTGCAACAACAACAAAAAAAGTTTACCAACACTTGGTTTAGACCACTGTAAAATGGAGATGAAATAGTCAGTGTTTGATTACCTTCAGCAGGAACATTCTAACCAAAGCTGCGGTTTCGATGAGAAACAGAGCAGAAGTTAACTTGGAAGAAACTAGATAATATCAGGGGAAAATTGAGTATTCTGTATAGTCCAATCCAGCTCATTAGATTTTACAGATATATATTTATATAGGGGTTTGGGGTCAATGCTACATTTAATTATAAACTACTGTTTTTGCTTCAATTTGTTATTGTTTCTCTCAGGCCACAAGGGTCTGAATTTGGCAGAATTGGCAGTAGGGGAGGTTGACTAAGTATTATAGAATGTTCCAGCTCCCCTCTCTCACCCTTAGGATTCCCAAACAAACAGCTTTTAAAATCCTTGGTTGGGAAACTGAGGGGCCCCCATCTTGGCCTCTCCATCCTCAGTCCCTGTGGAAACTTGCCCATGAGAGGTAGCTGCCATCTACATCAGGACCCAAATATCCCTCCATTCCCTGAGCACAATGCCATTTAACAGTGCCCAATCTTACTTCCCATCTGTGTGTAAAAGAACCACAATAGTTATGTCATTGAAATGTACAGATTTCATAAATACCCATCATAGTGGGCCTCAGTGTTGAAGTTCACCTAATTTAAAAATAGGCAGAGAATCTGAAAAGACATTTTTTCCAAAGAAGACATACAGATGGCCAACAGGCATATAAAAAGGTGCTCAGTGTCACAATTTATCAGGGACATGCCCATCAAAACCACAATGCAGTATCACCTCCTGTCTATTAGAACGGCTGTTATCAGAAAGACAATAAATAAAAAGTGTTGGCAAGGATGTGGAGAAAAGGAAATCCTTGTACACTACTGGTGTAAATGAAAATACTTTTGCTGGCCATTATGGAGAACAGTACAGAGCTTCTTCAGAAAATGAAAAATAGAACTACTACATAATCCAGCAATTCCACTCCTGGGTATTTATCTGGAGAAAATAAAAACACTTAACTCAGAAGGGTATAGGCACCCCCATATCATGGCAACTTTATTTAAAACAGCCAAGATATGGTAACTATCTAAGCATGCATCAGTAGACGGATGGGTAAGAAGATGTAGTATATATATACAACAGAATATTTTCAGCCATGCTGCTGCTGCTGCTGCTGCTGCTAAGTCGCTTCAGTCGTGTCCGACTCTGTGTGACCCCATAGATGGCAGCCCACCATGCAGAGACAAGAGTGGTGGTTGTCAGAGGTGGGGAGTTACAGGTTGGGCCAAATATATGAAGGTCAAAAGACACAAACTTCTAATTATAAAATGAGTAAGTCATGAGGATGAAATGTACAGCATGGTGACTATAGCTAATAATACTATATTGCATAGTTGAAAGTTGCTAAGAAAGTAAATCTTAAAAATTCTCATCATAGGAAAAAAAATTTTATAACTATGTATGGTGATACATGTTAGCTAGATTTACTGTGGTGATCATTTTGCAGTCTTTACAAACAGTGAATCGTTATGTTGTACACCAAAAACTAACATAAGGTTATATGTCAATTATATCTGCCTCCCAAAAGCCCCCATATTCCAAATAGTCATTTAAACTACATCTCTATAGAGTGATGACTAAATGTTAAGGAAGTTCTAATGAGGCAAGTGGACAAAGTGAGCAGGGTTATCAGGCAAAGTTGCCTTCAGAAGCTCAGGTTAGAACAAACTTTTTAAGCATATGTGTTTTCATGGAGAAGATGGGAAGAATATTCCAGCTTTGGGGTACTCAATAATGGTTATGGTCAATAATGATGATAATGATAGTGGGGAAAAAATGTCATGTGTAAAGGCTCAGAAGCAGCATTGTGTTCCATTTGTAAATACCAAACTTAAAATGAGGGCAACATTTTTCTGTTTACAAAATCTTTCACTTACCCACCAGGAAACATGATAAAATATAGAAAATTGCCGTTTCTAGGGGCCTCTTACAATTCTTTCTGGCTTAGACATTTGTGTCTCTGTAAGAATGAAAAACTAGTGCAGTGAAAAACAAAATGGTGTGCCAAAGCCACGGGTAACCGAAACACCTGCAACCCGGACTGACTGTAATACTGAGCCCCGTAGGACTGGTCCTATGATTGCTAATGTCAATACGTGTCAGCAAAACTCATTCCTGGAACAGCTGATTTACATTATAGCCCTAGTTCAAGACAGAACCTCTGAAACCAGGTTTGTAGTTTAGTCCATCAACTCCACAGAAGGACTGGGAATAAAAGAGGCTTGAAAGAAAATGAGGATCAATAGCAAGAGAATTGCTTTGCTGAGAGAAAAACTCGTCAGTGTAGGGAAAGGATGCATCATGTGGCTCAGAGATGGGACTCAGGGTCCTGGGGGCGGGTGCTTCTTTGTTCTCACACTGATCATGTAATTTTATAGACGGGATCCCTGGATATAATCTCATTCAATCTCTCATCTTACAAATCAGGAATGTGCAGATGTCTGTTCCAATCCTGGCTGGGTAAAATGCCATGTCAGGTGATGCTAAGGATGCAAGTGGATGCAAAGATGAATGGCGCGTGGACCTTATCTATCTTTTGAGAGTTTATAGTCTAGGAATTAAACTAAGATACACATAAACCTTACAAAGCAGGAAATTTGGACTAGCACTGAAGCATCTAAGGCTTAGATTCAGTGCTATGAGCATTTGGGGGAAGAAAACCTTCTTTCCTGATGGATGTAAAGGCAAGGAGAGATGGTTACTGAGCTGTCCTTCGAGGAAATTGTTGTTTTGTCGCTAAGCCAAGTCTGACTCTTTTGCAACCCCATGGACTGTAGCCCCCAGTCCATGGGATTTTCCAGGTAAGAATACTGGAGTGGGTTGCCATTTCCCATCCCAGGGATCGAACCTGCGTCTCCTACAATGAGAGGCAGATTCTTCACCACTGAGCCAACTGGAAAGCCTTTGGAGGAAATGGGGAAGAATCAGATCTGGGTCAGGGAGATTTTATAACACAAAGTTGCACAAAGGGGAGTAATTAGTTGATCTCTTGAGGTGCCTTCTGTTGCACCAAAACAGAGAGGGGAGGTAAACACAGGGACTGCATGTGGGAACAGACATGACATTGAGTCCTCTCCTTACACTATGACCTACAGCACCAGTCCCCAACCTTTTTGGCACGAGGGACCAGTTTCATGGAAGACAATTCTCCCATGGACTGGTGGTGGTGGTGAGGGGGGCGAGTTGGTTTCAGGATCATTCAAGTGCATTACATTTGTTGTGCACTTTATTTCTATTTATCATTACACTGTGATATACAATGAAATAATTATACAATTCATCATGATGCTGCCGCTGATCTGACAGGAGATAGAGTTCAGGCAGAAATGCGAGGTTGGGAAGCGGCTGTAAATAGAGATGAAGCTTCCCTCGCTGGTCTGCCACTCGCCTCCTGCTGTGTGGCCCAGTTCCTAAAAGGCCATGGCTCCTGGTACCAGTTCATGGCCCAGGGGTTGAGGACCCCTGATCTATAGCATATGATGCTAGTATTCAGGAACCCTTGAGTCTGAACACAAATTTGGGGAGTGTAAAGAGGTCATTGGAGAAGGCAATGGCACCCCACTCCAGTACTCTTGCCTGGAGAATCTCATGGATGGAGGAGCCTGGTGGGCTGCAGTCCAGGGGTCGCTAAGAGTCAGACACGACTGAGTGACTTCACTTTCACTTTTCACTCTCATGCATTGGAGAAGGAAATGGCAACCCACTCCAGTGTTCTTGCCTGGAGAATCCCAGGGACGGGGGAGCCTCGTGGGCTGCCGTTTATGGGGTCACACAGAGTCAGACACGACTGACATGACTTAGCAGCAGCAGCAGCAGAGAGATCACTGGCAGATCCTCTTTTGAAATAGTGGAATAAAAGCGGCAGATGATTCTCTTCCATTTGGGGAAAATAACTTCTCTGTGGGGGTTTCCTGGTGGCTCAGACGGTAAAGAGTTTGCCTGCAGTGTGAGAGACCCGGGTTTGAATCCTAGGTTGGGAAGATCCCTTGGAGAAGGAAATGGCAACCCACTCCAGTATTCTTCTCTGTGGTCTCCGACCTTAGAGAGACATTCCCTCATGGCGGGGGAGTTTTTCTTTTGTTTCTCCTAACAGAGATTTCACAGGATTGGGATGTGTTGGGTTTGTCCTTGATACTCTGCTGGTCCAACCAACTGGAGAAACAGACCCACTCAGGAGAGGGAATAAAGTAATTGTCATGTGAATATTTTTCTGCTGATTATTGGAGTCAATGGATTAGAAACAATACCTGAGGGTGACTGAGCATCTGGGAGTTTTGAGGCCTGGGATGAGAGGTAAAAACCATGGCAGTAACATTCCGACCTCTGGATAACAGGATTTTTCTACATTTTTATGTGATCTTATAATTCCCTTTGTCGTTATTAGTTATGTTATGTGCTACATTAGTCATGTTTTGTGAAAAACAGTATTCTCTGATATATCAAATAAATTATTTAAAAGGCCCAGGTCTTATGTTCACTTTTATAAACATGTAAATTCATTCTATCTAGAGAATTATTACTGGATATAACTCTTGCTTTTCATAGCCTTACTCTCCCCCTGCTCTGCAAAGGTTTTTTGAAGTACCCAGTAGTAAGTGGGTCATGATTCTTCACACTTTCCAGTAGAAAAAAGAATGACGGGGTGCAAATTTTTCCCTTCAAGGGCACAGTGAAGGCAACATGCTTCACCAAGTTGCCAGAGCAGCAAGGTGCAAGACAGTACATTTTCAAGTGCTCTGGCCCAGAGTTACCGAAACCTGGAGTCCACAGTGCAGCAAATAGGAGCAGCAGCACTGCCACCTACGTCATAGAGTTGTTGCAAAGATTAAGTGAGATATTAAACAAGGAGCTCTTAGCATAAAGCCTGGCACATAGACACTATCAATAATTCTTCCGTCATCCTGAAAGAAGACTAATAATCCCTGATCTTTGGGTGGCCAATCTGCTCTCATTGGACACCAAGAGAGTTCCCCATAACCTCTCCCCAATCCAAGCACCTCCAAGATGTCATGTAATATGAGCTGAAGAGTATCTACACATGGCATTCGTTCAAAATCACACTGCACGCTCTCCTCTTGAGTTTGGAATTCATCTTGGGAGATTTATCAGGCATGTGAAAGAAATATCTTCTAAATGAGCTGGAGAAAGCAACGAAATAGAAAGAAATGAGGCCAAGCAGTGACTTAAAACATGTCAGGATTTGGTCTATTTTTTTCCATCAACATGTGCTGTTCTCATTAATGGGAGTTTCTCACACACTCAGTAAGGGAACAGGCAACAGTGTCTTTTGTTATAGCCTGAAGGCTCGTCCAAACATTTAAGGGATGTGCAAGCCATAAATTTCCTCCAGACTGTAATCATCTTTGCAAGATCAAGTGCTCATGACTGAAAACATCGCTGACCTGTGAAATATCACCAAGGCTCTTCATTTTTTTCCCCAATAATGAGGTTAGTTTATGGCATGTACTTTGTCATATGAGATTTGAAAACATCCTTCCAACTATCTATCAAAACCGTTTGTATTTTTGTTGCTGTTGTTGTTGTTGGTCAAGTCATTAGCCTAGATGATAGATGAAAGGTAAGCTATGGCCCTAGGGCCAAATACTGCCTACTTCCTGTTTCTATAAATAAAGTTTTATTGGTTCACATTCAAGCCTAGTTATTTACATACTTCCTTTGGCTACTTTCATGTTTTGATGGCAGAACTAAGTAGCTGCAACTGAGATTGTGTGGCCACCAAAACCTGACTCTTGTACTATCTGACCCTTTATAAAAGTTTGCCAACCCTTATCTAGATCATTGTTTTGTGTAGAAAAAATTCTGGTTGAATTTATCTGGTTCTCAGAGAATTAAAAAATTTTCCATATTATTAAATCCAGACACTTGGCTGACTGCAACAGAAGGGAGGAAGTAAAGAGAGAATTACTAAACTCTGAGTTAGAAGACACTCATCCATTTATTCATTCCACATAAGACACCATCACCACCATCCCAGGGAAATTCTGGAGTATGAACAAAATACATAAAGCCTCTGGCCTCACAGAGTATAAAGTTAATGAGGGAGATAAACAGAGACCACATCATTCATTCATTCATTCTTTTCATAAAACAATATTTATTTTATTTGGCTGTGCTGAGTCATAGTTATAGCACTTGGGATCTTCAATTTCCATTGCAGCATGCCAGATCTTTAGTTGCAGCATGTGGGATCTATTTCCCTGACCAGGGATTGAACCTGGGCCCCCTGCATTGGAAGGGTGGAGTCTTAGCCAGTGGGCCACCAGGAAAGTCCCCATTCATTCATTCTTCACTCATTCATTCTCTATAAGGTGCCTGGAAATATTTTAGGCATCAGTTAACCATACCAACGGAGAAGGCTATGGCACCCCACTCCAGTACTCTTGCCTGGAAAATCCCATGGACAGAGGAGCCTGGTGGGCTGCAGTCCATGGGGTCGCAAAGAGTCGGACACAACTGAGCGACTTCACTTTCATGCATTGGAGAAGGAAATGGCAACCCACTCCAGTGTTCTTGCCTGGAGAATCCTAGGGACGGGGGAGCCTGTGGGGCTGCTGTCTGTGGAGTCGCACAGAGTCGGACACGACTGAAGCGACTTAGCAGCAGCAGCAGCAACCATACCAAAGATAGATTCTAACAGTGGAGAGAAATAATAAATAAGCACATATGAAAATAGTAGGTACCAATATGTGCTACAGTGAGAGTATTAGTTTAACCATGCAAAACTGAAAGCTGTATAGGTCTACAGTGGCTGAATGTTGGCAGTTGTCTATGGTTCAGCCTACCAGTGAGAAACGCCGAAGAGTCATTTTCAGATGGCTTTAAATTAAGGGGTCAGGGAGGGAGAGATATGTTAGGAGCTTGGGATTAATATATATACACTATGATATATAAAACAGATAAACAGCAAGGCCCTACTGTATACCACAGGAAACTATACTCAATATATTGTAAAAACCTATAATGGAAAAGAACCTGAAAAAGAATATACACACCCACCCCTACACACACCTACACACACACACACACACACATATATAACTGAATCACTTTGCTGTACAATTGAAACTAATACTAATTGTAAATTAACTACACTTCAATTTAAAAAAAAAAAAATTGAGGAATCAAGGAAGGCTTCACTGAGGAGGTGACATCTGAGTTAAAAATTGAATGATTGTAGCATCCTGCCCGGTGAACAGTGAGGGAGTTTTCCAGGCAGGGAGCGGGAAAGCTCCTTGCAAATACCCTACAGCCAAAATAAGCTTGGTTCATTGGAGCAAAAGAAAGAAGACCAAAGGGGCTGGAGTAAGGTGGGATGTGGGGAAAGACAGAGGAGCTATGGTTGAAGAGATAGTCAAGGGTAAGGTCAGATGAGGTCTTGTGGGTTAGGATAAGGATCTTGGCTTTTATTTGAAGAATAACCAGGAGGCTTTTAAAAGGAAAGTCATGTGATCTGATTTATGGCTTTCAAGTGTTTTCATTCCTCTTCTGTGAAAAGTAGCCTATGATAGCAAGAATTGAAGCAGGGAGATTTAGGAGGTAGTATAGAGTTCTGAGCACAATAAGATCACAGCAAGAAAAGGTGGGGTGAGAAAAGTGGAGATGCAGCGATGTTTAGGAACTGAAATCCGTGGAGCTGGTGATACTTTGGATGTAATTAGGAGGGAAAATGAGGGATGAGGGAGCCTGCCAACTTTCCAATTTGAGTACCTGGCTGGATACCTACTTGCTGTGATTCATAAGCCTGAGAACACCAGAAAAGAACCAGGACGTGGGGGAGATTATAAGTACCGTTTTCAACCTGTTGAACTTGAGTCATCTTTATGACTTGTTTTCCCTCAGGTGGTATCAATGACCATGAAATCTTATATGAATCAAATTGGCAGGACTGTTTTATTCTTTTAATCATACATCTACGACTTTGTCATTTTCTTTTTCTTCTTCTATGTACCTTTTTTTTTTTGACTTAGCTGATTTTGAGTCTCTTGAGTGAAGCCTTTGTGTTTGTGCTTTCCCAGTGGTCAACAGGGGAGTGTTACAGTTGCAAATTGTTGGCATGAATGTTGGTAGAAGTCATTTCTTTTAAGCCGCTTGAGGTATACAGGAATTAAAACAGCCAACAGCAGGATTCCCAACCTGGATATATATATATATATATATATGTTTTTTTTGTTTTTTTTTCATTTGACAAAATGAACCTAGGAAGGACTGATGCCAAATATACAGTGCCTGAAAAAGGTTTATGACCTGAACTGGTATCCTACCCACAGATCATATCGTATAACACTAAACTGGGGTGTAAGCAGATTCAAAAAATGTGCCTTGCAATCACTTTTCAAGAGCAGCAGGTTTGGCAGAACTCCAGGCTGTATACCTGGAGCAAACATGGAAAATATTCCAGGTTAGGCAGGTCTGAAAGTCTTTCCGTGTTATAGACCAAGCATTCTGCTCACCTATTAATCAGACAAGGGCGGTAGCAGTATTGTAATAGGATCCCTCACCTCTGGATTTGTAAAGCATTTTATTGGCGTAAATCATATCATGTATAACCCTGTATGCCATTAGCATGCACATCCTCAGTCCCATTTATAAGGTCTTGTTGTATCTCTGCTTCTCCTGCATACACGGGCTCACCTCAGAGATATTATGGGTTTGATTCCAGACCCCTGCAGTAAAGTGAAAATCTCAATAAAGTGAGTCGCACACGTTTTTTGGTTTCCCAGTGCAAATAAAAGTTATATTTAAACTATAGTCTATCAAGTGTGAAATAGCATTATGTCTAAAAATTGTATGTGTGTGTGTGTGTGTGCTCAGTCACTCAGTTGTGTCTGACTTTTTGTGGCCCCACGAACTGTAGCCCACCAGGCTCCTCTGTCCATGAGATTCTCCAGGCAAGAATACTGGAGTGGGTTGCCATTTCTTTCTTCAGGAGATCTGCCCAATCCAGGGATTGAACTCGCGTCTCTTGTGTCTCCTGTACTGGCAGGCGGATTCTTTACCATTGAGCCACCTGGGAAGCCCCTTAATTTAAAAATATTTTATTGCTAAAAATTGCTAACCGTCATCTGAGCCTTCAGTGAGTCATGCATAATCTTTTTGCAAAAGTGACATTAAAGATCACTGACCACAGATCACCAGAAGAAGTAGAATAATGATGAAAAAATTGAAATATTCAAAGAACTACCAAAATGGGATACTGAGACAAGAAGTGAGCAAATGTTGCTGGAAAAATGGTGCCAAAAGACTTGCTCATTGCAGGGTTGCTCCAAACCTTCAGTCTGTAATAAACACAGTATCTGTGAAGCACAATAAACTGGAGTATTAAAGCATGCCTGTAATGGACGGAGCCTTAGTGTTGGTGAGTGAATGGCTCTATGAATCAGAATTGGCCAAAATGATGCCAGATTATAAACAGTTAAGGAATTTAAATTGTAACTCTTAAATACTACCTAGTTTATAATAATTTATCATGGGAAAGAATTACACACAGTTGATATGAGGATGGAATAACACTTGCCAAGGAGAGGTGTGGACAGAATGAACTTGGTACACCAGAGGTCACTGCAAAGATCCTTCTCTTTCCCAGGTCTTCTCAGTCCAAGTTTGTGGAGCTTTACTTACTCTAGCCATAAATAAATTTCACTTATGTTAGAGACACATTGAGGGGAAAGGCAACATTACCACTGGTTTTCAAGTGCATTAAGACTAGGGATTATCATCTAAAAAAGTCTTTGGCATCACCGACTCAATGGACATGAGTCTGAGTATACTCCGGGAGTTGGTGATGGACAGGGAGGCCTGGTATGCTGCAGTCCATGTGGTCGCAAAGAGCCGGACACAACTGAGCGACTGAACTGAACTGAACTGGATCTTATATATGCTCAGAGCTGGGCCCCGTCTTATCCATTTGTGAAATAATATTAATAAGTTAATCACCCAAAACAATTTTTTAAAAAGCACCCTTAAGAAATATTTCAATATTAGAAGTAGGTTACTAATCCAATTAAAGAAAAGGAGAATGAAATTTATTGTAATAGCTGCATCATGAGGACATTTACAGAAGTACTTTAGCATCTCTCAATTAAAAGTTAAATCTACAAATAGAAGAAAATATCACTGACAGACCCATCAAACACTCGAGTTGTTTCATCCAGAAATCCTGGGAATTATTTAATGAAAGCAGAAAGGTATGTGCATGAAGATGCCACCGAATCATTCATATAAATCAAGGACTGGAAACGGTCTAAACTTTCAATCAACAGGGTAATTTAGTAAAAACAATGTACAAATCAACACCATTTATACCCATTTAAATTTTGATTATGAAGGGGAAGAAGAAACTTGGAAATGCATTTGGTATTTAACTGCAAAGAGGGATTATAAAACGACACATTCTATATGATATGTATACACACCACCTGATAGAAAGGACTGACTCACTGGAAAAGACCCTGATGCTGGGAAAGATTGAAGGCAGGTGGAGAAGGGGACGACAGAGGACGAGATGGTTGGATGGCATCACCGACTCAATGGACGTGAGTTTGAGCAAGCTCCGGGAGCTGGTGATGGACAGGGAAGCCTGGTGTGCTGCAGTCCATGTGGTCGCAAAGAGTTGGACATGACCAAGACACTGAACTGACTGATACATGTGACGTTCTAGAGAGCAAGGTACAAGAATTTTTAAAAAGAAAATTATTGAGATAGGTAATAGCCAATTTTCCATTAATTTGCTCTTTTGTATCATGTGGTTCCTTTTGTTTATTTTTAAAATATTTATTTATTTGGCTGGAACAGGTCTTAGTTGCATCACACGGAATCCTTAGTTGCAGCACTCAGAATCTTTAGTTGCTGCACTCAGAATCCCTTTAGTTGCAATATGCAGATTTTTAGTTGCAGCACGTGGGATCTAATTCCCCCACCAGGGATCGAACCCGGGCCCCCTGCATTGAGAGTTCAGGACCACCAGTGAAGTCCCTCATCTGGTTGCTTTTAAAAATAATAAAATTAGTTTACTGCATCACTATTTACAATAGCCAAGACAGAGAAACAACCTAAATGTCCATCAACAGTTGAATGGATAAAGAAGCTGTGGCACATATATACAATGGAATACACAGCCATCAAAAACAACGAAATAATGCCATTTTCAGCAACAAGAATGGACCTAGAAATTATTATACTAAGTGAAGTCAGAAAGAGAAAGACAAATACCATATGTGGAATCTGGAATATGACACAAATTAACTGATCTATGAAATAGAAACACTCACATAGAGAACAGGTGTGTGGTTGCCAAGTAGGGAGACGGGGATTGGGAGTTTGGGATTAGTACTGTAGATGCAACCTATATAGGACGGTTAAACAACGAGGTCCTACTGTATAACACAAGAAACTATATTCTGTATCCTGTGATAAACCATAATGGAAAAGAATATGAAAAAGAATGTATATATATATATAACCGAATTACTCTGCTATACAGTAGAAATTAAACATTTCTGCCTAAATTTACAACATTGTAAATCAACGACACTTCAATAAAATAAATTTTAAAAATAATAAAATTATGCAGAGCTCATGAGAGAGAACTAAGTAATAGCCAATTAATACAAGATGTCAGGAAAAAAGAGGTGCCTTATTTGGGACTTGATGTAGTTCCAGTGGAATCATGTTTGGGAGTAGATACTAGGGACAACACGTCATTGTGTTGAACCACTTTTTCATAAAAGTGGTTAAATGGTTTCATCCATTTAACATTTTTTATTTTTAAAAAACTGCCCAAAGTTCTTTTGGCTGGGAAATACTCCTTAGTGTTAAGTTCAACTAGAAAGGAATTGTGAGCTCTAACGGAGGAGTCAGTTTAGACTCAAGCGGAGGAAACGCATAAACTTTGGCCACTTTGAAGTCCTTGGGTTCTCATTTTTCTGGGTCTCTGAATCATGAAGTGGTCAGAGTTCATCTTTCCAGGGGCATTCAGAGAAAGAGCTCCTTTCAGAAACTCCACTCATTCGGTTCAAAGGTGAGCCGAGTTTTCATAGCACTGGTTTTTCCAAATTAGACCTGGGGGTGGGGAGGAGAGGTCACAGGAGGAAATCGCATTTCCGTGGGCTCTCTGCCTAAAGGAGCAGCAATAGTTTTCCGGAAAGTTCGCTCTTTTATCTGAAGTCCCAGAAGTTTGCCACTTCTCTGATGAATTCAGTGCCTCCATGAAACGCAATGACAAGGATAACTGGTTAAGACTCAGCCAACGTCAAGAATCATTTCAGGAAGACAAACTGTCTAAAATACGCCGCCTTCCTCTCGGGGGTGAAACTGAGGACTTCTCACGCCCCTCTTTCCGCGGCTGGGGGAGGTGGATGCCGAATCACCCCGCAGCACCCCAGCCCCGAGCAGAGCCGGCGGCCCCCGCCTCCCGCCGCAGGCGCTGCGCGCAGCGACCCGAGCGCCTTAATTGGGGTGGGGGGGCGGGGGAGGAACTTGGCCG
>SJYT01059059.1:72437-105600 GCA_006410635.1 Cephalophus harveyi
AGATGGCTGGATGGCATCACTGACTCGATGGGCGTGAGTCTGAGTGAACTCCGAGAGATGGTGATGAATAGGGAGGCTTGGCGTGCTGCGATTCATTGGGTCGCAACGAGTCGGACACGACTGAGCGACTGAACTGAACTGAACTGAAAATGGGCCACTTCAGCGTGTGGATTATTTTGAGTTACAGGGAATCAAGACCCCCCAAGGGCTAGAAAGACACTAGTGGTTTAGTCACTAGGTCGTGTCCGACTCTTTCGACCCCATGGACTGTACCCCGCCAGGATCCCCTATCCATGGGATTCTCCAGGCAAGAATCCTGGAGTGGGTTGCAGTTTCCTTCTCCAGGGGATCTTTCTGACCCAGGGATCGGACCCAGGGATCGAACCCAGGTCTCTTGCATTGCAGGCGGATTCTTTATTGCTGAGCCACCAGGGAAGCCCAAAGAGACACTACTGCCCCTCCTTCAACTTCATAGACGAACTTAAATTAGCTTTTTCCTAAAAAAGTAGTTATTAGCAGAGAGACATTTCCTCTAAGTGGCCTCATCTACATGACAGGACAAACATCTCATTACCAGACACATGCTCTTGTCGTCATCCTGTGAATGGCCCTCCCATCTTTGGTCCTTGAAAGTCCCAGGGCCCATCCCGTTCCTCAGATCAGGATGACACATATGCCTCAGTTTACCTTTCTGTCTCTGACCCTCTCATGTACGTGTGATTCCTGTACATGTGAAATTAAACTCTAACTTCTCCTGTTAACTTGTTTCGTGTTAGTTTAATTCTTGGATCAGCCGGAAGAACATGGCAGGGTAGAGGAAAGTTTTTCCCTCCCTGACAATCAGGCATCAAAATGCATTTACTGAAATGTTCTTAAATCATCTCTACCGTTTTAGGTGTTATAAGCCAAACATAAAAAGCCCCACTTGAGCTTTCTTTTTCAACAAAGCAGTGATATGATGAAAGAACGCCTGTATCTTGTAATATTGGAAATTAGAAAATGCCAGGCAGCCTTCTTAAGACTGGCAAGTTGAATGCATTTTTAAGTGCTGGTAACATTGATATGTTCAGAAGCACCAAACCTGACATTTTGTAAAATTTGGGAGCATCTCTGTATTGTATTCATCTTATACAGAGTGACTTCACAGATAACACAGCTGCTGTGTCCTCTTGTTTTTGCACCAAATAAGCATCAGCTCCTATTGTATAAAGTCTGAACCTGAAACAGTTAACCATTAAGCTTCAGTTACGTAAAATGTGTCTTGTACCTATCCTCACATTAACAAGGTCTACAGAGACCAACTTCCAAAGATGGCAGGATTTCTCTCTCTCTCTCTTTTTTTTTAAACAAACGAATATAACTTTAATGGAATTTCAAGTGCTTTCCTGTTTGGCTCCCAACACTTGATACAATAAAAAGCCTATGAACAAAGATATGTATTTTGGTGCTTCGTCAGTGACTGGAGAATTGCTATTATGGAATATGCACAAAAAATTGTTATTATGGCAACTAAAAAAATTCTAAAGTGTCTCTGAAGAGAGAGCTACAAAACCTGCTAAGGAGAGGGGAAGACAGAATGTGTTACTCAGGGTCTACATATGTACCGAATATTTCTAACGATGCAAAAACCCTCTTAACAATTGGGAAGGAATGCTTTTTCTCATTTGGAGTCTTAGTCAGCTGAACAGGAGGGCAAAATGGATTAAAGCAGGAGGAGAGGAGGGTTGAGTCTATGCCAGGCATATTTTAAAAGTGAGAAAGGAAGAGAGGAGAGGAAACCAACACCCAGCCAGCAGCTTTTCATGCCATTCAAAGGAATCACGGGCCAAATTTGGTACATACAGAGGGAAAAAAAAAATTCGAGCTTTAACTCCTGTCCTGCCGCAGAAGATGTGATTTTTAAAGCTGTATAATGTCCTTCTTTTAATTTCCAGGCTGCTTTGTTAGCACACACAGCTCCCAGCAAGAGGGACAAAGGGATACCCAGAAAAAAGATGTATTGTTCAGATGGTCCCTGTAGCCCAGGCCAGGAAGTAAAACCTGCACCGCTGATCCTCGTTTTTTTTTTTATTTGTTTGCTTTTGTTTTTTCTTTCAGTGGCAATTTCAGATTTCTCTAGTGTTTGTGTGCTTCAGGATAGGACTCCTCACTGCTTTCTAAGGGGGAAAACTGAGTTTTAGAGGGAAGTCAAACATAATTGTCAAGTTTCTGGTCAATGAAACAATGTCAACATCTGCTTATGAAAGACTGCCTGACCAGGAATTCTGCCCAGGAATCACTCAGAGAAAAGGATAAGCTGCCTCTTATTATCCTCAAAGACAAAACCAGCAGACCTAAGTGGAATTACATTGTGCAATGAATTTACTTGAAGTCACAGATTTAAATACCTAATAACTTGTTAATTTAATTCAAAGTAGTAACTGCAAACAAACAAAAATATTGATTGATAATTGATTGTATAAAGTGTTTCCCAGGTGGTGATAGTGCTCCTGCCAGTGCAGGAGATGCAAGAAACACAGGTTCAGTCTCTTAGATGAGGCGATCCCCTGGAGGAGGAAAGGGCAACTCACTCCAGTATTCTTGCCTGAGAAATCCCATGCACAGAGGAGCCTAGTGATCTACGGTCCATGGGGTCCCATAGAATCAGACACGACTCAGCTACTGAGCATGCACAGCACATAAAGTATTTATTTGGCAATCAAATGATCTATCAGACAGTGCTTTTCACCATGCTGGAGGACTGTGTTCCTTTCTTTTTCTTTTTAAAATTTTCAATATGTTGTAGACCAATATTTTTGTAAGACACAATAAAATTGAATTACTAGAAAAACTAAAGCAAACTCAAAGTATGAACCAAATTTCAAAAATTATGGGATTAATAGATATAAAATTACTCTGTAAAATTGTTGAACATGTCCCAACTCTTATTCCTAATTATTAAAAAATGACCAATCCAGAGATCCGCATTGGTTTATGCTTTTCACACTCCGAGTAATGCTGTGAAAAGTATTCAACAACAATAAAAAACAAATTCTAGAGATTTTGAAAAAAATAGTTTTAGGATCTGTATTGAACCAAGCCATATGTGACCTAAGGTGAATAGAAATTATATTCATTTATCTTGTTGATAAAAAGAAAATGTATTCTAGTGAAACATAAAAAATAAAAATCAATTAACTTAATAGCCAGCTGATACCAGATATCCTTAAAGTCACCATTTGATGAGAAATTTAAAAATTATTTATAATTACACTCATGCTTTAAAAAACGTGGGACTCGAGTTCATTGAAAATAATTCTTTGTTGATTGGGAAGTTTGGAAATCAGTCCTTACCTGTGACACATCTCCAATTTGTTCCTCTAATTCCTATTTTACTGTAAGTTAGCAAAAGGAAAATGAAACACTATTAATTTGCCACAATTTAAGATACCTCAATATATGAAAATCCAGATGTATTCCCCTACAGATCATTTAGATTGTAAAATATTTTGAAGGTTTCCTAAAATAGTTCATTTCCCCTAGTGTACTTGAGCAGTGTTTTAAATCTCTAAACAGTTGTCACAGTTATAATAGAAGGACCTAGAAGTGAAAATGGAAAAGACTATCGATTTAACAAACCCACAGCACTTACTATGTCCCAGCCACTGTTTTAAAGGTTTTACAGAAATTAACTCACTCAACCCTCATAGCAAGCGATGAGGCAAGCTCTATTTTTATCTTCATTTTACAGATGAGGAAACTAAAACCTCAGAAAGGGTAAAAAATGATTGTAGTGAGTAGGTAGCAGAGGCGAGATTTGAAACAAAGAGGTCTGGTTTTTGAGTCACCCTCTCGTCCCAAACTTAAAACACATCTTCTAATGAACAGTCAGAAAGAAAGGCAAAGCATTTTTCAAATCATAAATGTAGTTCAGCTGGATAATTAAATGAATGAGCGTTGTGGTTTACTTAAAACTTCTCTGAGACTTCCCTGGTGGTTCAGGGGTTAAGACTTTGCACTCCCAATGTTGGGAGCCTGGGTTTGGTCCCTTGCTGGGGAACTAGATCCCAAATGCTGCAACTAAGAACTCCCATGTCTCAACTAAAGATCCCACGCTAGGCAATAAAGATACCCCGTACTGCAACTAAGACTTGGTGCAGCCCTTGCACCCCACCCCAAACAACAACAACAACAAAACTTTCACACGATCATAATTAATTTATAGATCAAGGCAGAAGGCAGAAATCATAGGGTAACTCTTAGATCACTGAAGAGTCACTGAATATCCATCCACCTCCCTTTTGAAAGCATTCTTTCAGAGTCCTTGCTGAATAAGATAACGAGAGTAACAAATGACCGCTCAGTTGCCTTCGTACTTTCCTTTATAAACATCCACTCCAAAGTGTTCCTTTATGGGAGAAAACAACTCCAGCTCTAACCCTCATCAATGGATCCTTTATGCATACCCTACAAGAGCTTACAAAAGATCAAACATTTCTGAATGTGCAGGTAACAAAAACCAAAAAGCATTTCCTGAGTCCAGAGGGGAATTGCTATTTGCCATATAAAGATCAAAACCTACATGCATATAAGTAGTTAGGAAGGAGATATTCGCAAAGGGATGTTTGGATGAGATGATTGGATGGCATCACTGACCTGATGGACATGAGTTTGAGCAAGCTCCAGTTTATGATGGACAGGGAAGCCTTGGGTGCTGCAGTCCATGGGATCACAAAGGGTCGGACACGACTGAGCAACTGAACTGAACTGATTCCCAAAGGAGAAAAAGTAGAAAGGAAAGAAAATGTATCTAGATAGCAACAATGATAGTAGAAGCCTGCTGCTACTGCTGCTGCTAAGTCGCTTCAGTCGTGTCTGACTCTGTGTGACCCCACAGACGGCAGCCCACCAGGCTCCCCTGTCCCTGGGATTCTCCAGGCAAGAACACTGGAGTGGGTTGCCATTTCCTTCTCCAAGTAGAAGCCTACTGGTATAAAATTCAACAGAGCATCACTGAAAAAGAATATGGTCCTCACAGTCTTTACAGTCTTCCTTTAATTAAAAAAAAAACTAATAGATGATGATGAAAACATAATAATTACTCAATTGGCGTCATGTAAAAATCTGTGGGAATTCTATGGAAGTAAAAACATTAGACTCTCAATTCATATCAGAAACAAAATAAATACCAGACAGATGAAAGAACTAAATGTAAAAAGTAAAACCATAGAAAATTATAGAAAATAGGGGAGGCAAATTTTATCTTGATAATTTCTCTGCTTTCAAGTAAAACCAATTATAAAAGAAATTTTTAAGTAAAAGCAGTTATAAAAAATGAAGTTTCACATTTGAATCCATAAAAATCTGTTTATCAAAAACATCATACATTAGAGTATGAAAACAAATTTTAAAACATATATGTGCCTATAACAGCAACATTTTTGGATACAGTAGAAAAAATGTGGGCAAATGCTAAACACAGAAAATGTACAGGAGAAAGAACGCAAATGAAAATATACATATAAAATCTGAATAAAAGAATAAAAGAAATGCCAGTTAAAATAAAATGAAGGACTTCCCTGGTGATCCAGTGGTGTGTGTATGTGTGCTCACTTGTGTCCAGCTCTTTGTGACCCCCTGGACTGTAGCCAGCCAGGCTCCTCTGTCCATAGGATTTCCCAGGCAAGAATATTGGAGTAGGGTGACAGCTTCTTCTGTGGGGGAATCTTCCCGATGGAGGGATCGAACCCAAGTCTCTTGCATCTCCTGTGTTGGCAGGTGGATTCTTTACCACTATTGCCACCTGGTCTGGTGGTTAAGACTCCACAATCCCAATGCAGGGCCCCCAGGTTCCATCAGGGAACTAGATCTTGTGTACCACAAGCGAGAGTTCAAATTCTTAGACTCGAATTTCCGCATGCCACAACTAAGAGTCAGCCCAGCCAAATAAATATATAAATAAATATTTTTAAAAAATTAAGCACAGTGTTTTACCCATCCACTTGGTAAATGCCTTTAAACAACTATATGTAATGGCCAAATGAGGTACAATTAAATGGACCCACTCATATATAGCTAGCTATATGGCAGGTGAATGTTTAAACTGTGGTCTGGAAGGCAATTTGGAATTATGTGTCAAAAATTTTTAAAATATTCCTTTTATTTGACTCAGGAATTTCATTTCTAATTTTTTGGTTTTTAAGATTTATGTAGAAGGATAACTTATTGCAATACTGATTATATTAATAAGCTATTAGTAGCAACCTAATAGTCCAGCAATTTAAGGTACATTAAAAATATATATGCATACAATGTTATACTATAAGATGGTATATTATGAAGCCATTGAAACTGTGTTTTGGCAGAATAACTTTCAAAAGACTTTCGAACTATCAGCTCAGTTTAGTTCAGTTGCTTAGTCTTTTCCGATCCTTTACAACCTCATGGACTGCAGCACGCCAGGCCTCCCTGTCCATCAC
Source organism: Cephalophus harveyi (assembly GCA_006410635.1). Taxonomy (NCBI): domain Eukaryota; kingdom Metazoa; phylum Chordata; class Mammalia; order Artiodactyla; family Bovidae; genus Cephalophus; species Cephalophus harveyi. Next base: position 78,896 of record SJYT01059059.1, read on the forward strand.
CAACTCCCAGAGTTTATTCAAACTCATGTCCATTGAGTCGGTGATGCCATAAAAAGAGATAAAATCAGGGCATAACATGTTCTGTATCATGTATTATCAACATTTTGTCTTGCTACCAGGGATTGTAAACTTAATTGTCAGTAGGTCAGAGATATCACAGTGAGCGAAAGCTAAAGCCCACCCGGGTCTTCCCAGGCCACACTAGTGGTAAAGAGCCTGCCTGCCAATGTAGGAGATGCAAGAGATGAAGGTTCAATCCCTGGGTTGGACATCCCCTGAAGAAGGAAATGGCAATCCACTCCAGTATTCTTGCTAGGAAAGTTCCATGGGCAGAGGACCCAGGTGGGCTACAATCTATGGGGCAGCAAAGGGTCAGACACTACTGAGCACACAGGCACACAGCTAGCAGGGAAGACCCCTATGAAAATGCAACAGTCTTTCTTTCTCCACATTTCCCAGAAATACTCAGCCTTCCTAGTCTAGATTTTTCTTTTGCAATTATCTTTCCTTCTGTCATCATCCATTATTCTATTTTCCCGCTCTTACTGAAGATTAGTCTCAGAAAAATATATCTCCACTGTCAGAATGTGTAAGTACAGGTGATGGAAATTCAGCATCACATTATGGAAGAATGTGTAGAGGGGAGAGTGTGGCTAGCTGGAGAGGGGAGCCCTCTGAGGTCAGGGGTCCCACCCAATTTATTCTCACCATAGTGGAGCCTAAATGTCAATTCTTACACTTTGACTTAAGATTATACACACACACAGTTTATAAGATTTCATGTATGTTTCATACATGCACCACAAAGATCAGACAAAACATATTGAGAAGCTTCAAGTTTGTGACTACTAACAATCCCACTTACGTACAAGAGTGCAAAAGGTGGAAAAAACACATTGAAAAATGCAGTTAGCACAGTTTAATTTTAATTTTATTTTCATCATATCCTTTCTATTTTCTAAGTTCTCTCCATGTATTTCTTTTCATAATCAGCAAACTACGACCTTCCCTTGTTATTTTATCAATTTAGTAATCCTTTTAGGAGATACAGATTTTTTTGAAAAATGAAGTATACTATTTTGAAGTTTGTCTCTGACTTTTTTTTTAGAGAAAACAGTTTTGATAATTTTATATTGGAGTATAGCTGATTAACACTTCCCAGGTGGTGCTAGTGGTAAAGAACCCACTTCCCAATGCTGGCGACATAAGAGAGAAGGGTTTGATTCCTGGTTAGGAAAGATACCCTGGAGGAGGGCATGGCCACCCACTTCAGTATTCTTGCCTGGAGAATTCCATGAACAGAGGAGCCTGGCAGGCTGCAGTCCATAGGATTGCAAAGAATAGGACGTGACTGAAGTGACTTAGCATGCTTGCATGCATAGTTGATTAAAATTTTGGTGATAGTTTCAGGTGGACAGCTAACTGACTTAGCCATACATACACATGTACCCATTCTCTCCCAACTCTTCTCCCATCCAGGCTGCCACATAACACTGAACAGAGTCCCCTGTGTTATACCATAGGTCTTTGTTGGTTATCCATTTAAAATATAGCAGTGTGTACATGTCCATCCCAAGACTATCCTTCCCCCTAACTCTTCCCTACTGGTAACCGTAAGTTTGTTCTCTAAGTCTGTGAGTCTCTGATCTTATATGTCTAAATGCATCCACCGGTCTACAGGGTTATAGATTATGTCTTCATTTATGAAATCATCATTTCTTTTTTTGAAATCATTATTTTTAAAGAATATTTTAAAATGTTTTTGAAGTCTTTTGAATTTTTGTTACAACATGGCTTCTGTTTTATGTTTAGACTTTTTGGTCACTTGGCATGCAGGGATCTTAGTTTCCAGACAAGGGATTAAACCCTCACCCCCTGCATTGGAAGGTGAAGTCTGAACCACTGGACCACCAGGGACGTCCCCAAATCATTATTTCTAAGCTGCTGGAAAATTCTTTGAAAAAACAGGGGTCTAAAAATTTGTCTCATTTTTTTGCTCCCTAATTATTTTTGGCATAATTTCATTGCATTTTCCTCCATCCTTTTCAATTACAGTTAGCTGATGTTAAGCAATTTTCTAATCTAGTGGCAGAGGTTCAATTTTGGCAGTTTACTGGCCAAAGTGTCTTATTATTTTAAATGTTAGGACATTCCGTAACTCTTTAGAAAGAGAACAGAAAGCTCTAAGGTTTGTGAGCACTGCTGTGCCATCTCTCAGCACGTGCTTCTCTGGATAGCCATCTTACAAAAGGGAATTAAAAAAAGCAACAAGAACGTAGCCACTAAGTACAGTACTCAGTCTAGGAAAAAGAATGTTACAGGCTCAGACGATTGACAGTTATGATAAAATAGCTGGCGACAACCACAAAGCCCTCTCTTTATGGAAGGACAAAGAATGTCCTTTCACAAAGCTCAAAACAAATTAATTACGGAATTACTGCTACACACACACACCGTCATCTTTATTCACCTCCCTGTCTGGGTATCATGTTTAAAGGGTGAGGCTTCTTGGAAACAAACTGGTTTGACCATTTGTCTTGTTTGTAAAGCTTGAATTTTATGAAAATTGGGAAAACAGAAAAATTTGGATTTCATTCTTAACCAGCCACTGTTTTTTTCTCCTAAATCTTCTGTTTTATTGGAAGCACGTTGTGTTTTTTACAGTATTAAATTTAAAAAAAAAAGAAAACTGTTTGAATTAGTACAGCATAAAAACAAGGGTATTCTAGCTATTAGGCTGACATTATTGGACCAGGAAATAGTGTAGTTCATTTTCAAAGAAGGGCTTGCTGTATCCTCTAAAATAATACTTCTTTTTTTTTTTTTAGCATGTGATATCAAACCTTAAGGGCTTTCTTCCTGCTGAAGGATTAAAAAGTGAGAGTTCTGATTTCTTGTTGACAGTGTTTAAATGAATTTGTCAGTTTATAATTACAAATGCAAGGGGGAACTTTTTATAGCTGAATATTTGACACATATTAAAGTTATAACACAAATCACATAGTGTATTTCTTGCCTCATTTTGTCCATGCTTTCATTCTACAAAACAGGTGTCACAAATCATTCATTTGAAAACTTGAAAATAGTTTGCTGAGATGACGATTTGCTATGAAAGTGGGGGTAGAGTACTCTGTAACCTTTCTTTTAATGTATGTGTGTTTAACATACATAATCCTTAGAGGTAAATTGAGACGAAAAGGAGTAGGAAGTAAGTATTTCCTCTAAGGGGTGAGGGTGTAGAAGGGTTAAATTTACTATGCTTATGATTTCATTTTGCTTCATTTAGGATGTTTCCTGTTCCTATAACGTCTTTCTAGTGAGCTGGCAGACCCCCTGCTCAGTACGGAAATTCCCCAATCCTCTCCTTACTCTCCTGCGACCTCCTGAAAATAAGGTTAGGCCGTTTATTTCCTGCTAACTTGATTTCCATTCTTTGAGTTGAATCACGAGTATAGAAAACTTGTCATAGCAGATTGAGAAATGCAGAAATAGCTCAGGTTTCTGTGCTATAATTTCTTTTTAGAAGAAGTAACTCTTTATAGGGACTTTTTGTCCCTCCCAGAAGAATCACAAGGTGTGATTGAAGACCTCTCATCATAAAGACCTGAGTTTTACATTGGCCAACCGTGTGCTTTTGTCATGTGGTAGCTTAGGGTCATTTTTGTTGCCTCTTCTATATACTCAACATGACCAGAGATCCCTAAGTGGACAGTCCAAAGGAAACTTTTTAAAAAATTGAAGTATAGTTGATTTATAGAAAAGTTATTCATTTATATATATATAAATATATATATACATGTATATGTATATACATACACACATATATGCACATATTTGTATAGATATGCACGTATATATTCTTTTTCAGATTATTTTCCATTATAGGTCATTACAAGATATTTAATATGGTTCCCTACGCTACACATTAGGTCCTTGTTCAAAGGACATTTTTATTCCTGATAACAGTAATATGGTACAAACATTTTACATGCATTTGTCTCTTTTAATGTTCACAGAAAACACTCTGAGGCTTGTAGTATTATTCCTTTTGCTTTACAAATGAGGAAATAAACTCAAGCCCAAAGTCGCACCACCATTAAATGGTGGAGCGGTGGTTTCAGGTCACCTGTGGCTGACTTCAGAACGTACACTTTTCCAGTGGTCCTCAATCTTAGCCGGGAGTTTTAAAATTCCAACATTGAGGCCACCCTTCCGACACAATGAAAATCGCGTCTCTGAGGGTCGTACTACTGATATTTTAAGGACTTCCAGGCAATGCTGACCTGTGTGATGGGTTGATATCGCTGCACTACACAGGTGTCTCGATCACCATAAAGAGTCCAAGACGAGGACTGGTTGCAATTTAAAGTCCAAGTACATAAGGGACGTGTTACAAAACTTTATTTGATATTTGACAAGAATCTTTCACAATAACTTCAGCAGGCAGATGCAGTGGAATTTGACTTTAAAAACCTAAAACTATATAACTAAGCCCTTTCAATTTCAACTGTAAGCAGTTAAGGATCCAAGCCTGCCTACAGGAAATCTTGCAGGAGAGGTGAGGGTCTGTGGAGGGCAGATACCGTACAGCAGCCTCCCATACGGATGAAATGGGTCCAATCTGTGTTTAGCTAAGTCTCTCAAGCCATCTCCACCCCAGAAACATTGACCCAAAGGCAGCAAGTCTGAGATCATAACCTCCGGTTCTTATTTTTGCTTGCGAACAACCCCTGCTGCAGACTGAAAAGATTTTCGTTTACAGCTTCAGCTGCAGGGCACTTCAAGTCTTCCGGAAATAATAACGTATTAGCTTCCCGGGGCTGCCATAACCAAATACCACAAACGGAGTAGCTTAAACAACAGACATTTATTGTCTCACAGCTCTGGAGGCTGGAGGCGTGAGATCAAAGTGTCGGCGGGGTTGGCTGAGAGGGAGCTTTGGACGGCCTCAGGCATTTCGTGCCTTGTAAGTGGCTTTCCTCTCCCTCTGTCTTCATGTCGTCTTCTCTCTTATGTCTTATCTCTGTGTCCAAGTTTCCCTCTTTTATAGGAACACAGTCCTTTTGGATGTGGGTTCACCCTAATGTCCTCCTCTTAACATGATCACTTACAAAGACCCTATTTCTACAGATACTGGGAGTGGGGAGAGTTTGCCACTTCAGTATTTTTTAGAGGGACAAGACTCTTTGTGACCCCATAGACTGTAGCTCACCAGGCTCCTCTGTCCGTGGGATTATCCAGGCAAGAATACTGGAGTGAGCTGCTGTGCCCAGCTCCAGGGGATCTTTCCGACCCAGGGATCAAACTCTCATCTCTTACGTCTCCTGCATTGGCAGGTGGGTTCTTTACCATAAGAACCACCTGGGAAACCATAACATGTACCTTCTGCCAACTGAAAGAAGTTCTGACTAACCAGAAACCGTGAAAACCCCTCAAGAGACAAGATTTCTTAGTTTTTCAGATAAAACGTAAGAACTGTCCTTTAAACATGTATGGGATATTAAAGTTGATAAAACATATTCAGACACACTCTAAGTCATGATCCTCACATGGCCCTTTAGATTTACTAAATAAATTTAAAATCAGAGAATTTAATGAAACACTTTGGGGCCACACAACTAAAAAGGGGGTGTCGTGGCTGGAGTCCTATCATCCGTCCTCACCCATGACTGCTGCTCTTCCCAAATAAATTAGGGGTCTGGCCTGACTTATCACAGATGACGAGGCCTGATGGCTGGGAAACAGATTTACTGAGTGGACACGTCACAAAGAACCTGAATGGTCTGGCTGCAAGAAGGTGAAGAAAGTTGAATACATTTCCCAGTAGAAAGTAGAACATTCAGGATGAGATACGAGTAAAGAGGAAAACATAACGTTACTGCTTTGTGGGCTTCCTATCAGTACTGTTTATAGGGAGAAGGACAAGGAAGACTGGCATTTTTGGTAAGTGGGTCATTTTCCCAAATATGCTTTTTTGGATGGGTTCACTTGATTCCTTAGTGTTTCTGTTTTGACTCAGGAAGAGTAGAATGTAGGATCAAAAAGGCGTGTTGTGGAATTTCTCTGGTGTTTCAGTGGTTAGGGCTCCATGCTTTTACTGCAAGGGGCATGGGTTCAATCCCTGGTCCAGGAACTAAGTTCCCACATGCTGCATGGCAGGGCCAAAAAAAAAAGAGAAGAAGAAGAAGCCGTGTTGCTTCTTGAAACATGCAAATCCTCCACGTGGAACAGTTACTCCAAGTCTGTAATAATCCCAACTTCATGACTATTGACAAGTGAAACTACTTAGAGCTGTGTTGATGTGTAGGGCTCTAGTCAACACTGTCAGGCATAGAAACTCTTGTAAATACTGGAGCCCTTAGATGCTTGAGTTCCTTGGCTTTAGAAGTGTTTCTCTCAGTTTGCAAAACACATTCTTAGGTCAGGAAGGAAAGAGGTCTGTGGAGTAACTGAGCTGTACTGCCAATCCAGCAACACCAAGAAGCACCTGGGGTCTGTCTTCGTATTAAAAATGCTCAGAGTAAGTGCCTCCAAGAATCTCTTATTCTACTACTGCTACTGCTAAGTCACTTCAGTCGTGTCCGACTCTGTGCGGCCCCATAGACGGCAGCCTACCAGGCTCCCCCGTCCTTGGGATTCTCCTGGCAAGAACACTGGAGTGGGTTGCCATTTCCTTCTCCAATGCATGAAAGTGAAAAGTGAAAGTGAAGTCGCTCAGTCGTGTCCAACTCTTAGCGACCCCATGGACTGCAGCCTACCAGGCTCCTGCGTCCATGGGATTTTCCAGGCAAGAGTACTGGAGTGGGGTGCCATTGCCTTCTCTGTCTCTTATTCTAATTCTTGACAAATATTCACATGCACAGAATTATGGTAGGATTGGGAAGCACCACAAAATGACTGTTTGACTCTGGACTCCAAAACAACAAACAATAAGCAAAAGGTCCAGAGTATTTCAGTCATATCAGATGTCCAAATATGTAACTTAAAAGGCACGTTCCTCAAAGGAAGTGTGAGTTACCCCTCTTGAGAAAAACAAAGTAAAACAAAGGCACAGCGAACTCGACTCAATCGTCTGTAGCAACCTATGCGGGAAGGGAATCTGAAAAAGAATAGATATGTGTTGGTTTGTGTATGTATGGGCTTCCCTGGTGGCTCAGAGGTTAAAGCATCTGCCTCCAATGCGGGAGACCTGGGTTCGATCCCTGAGTCAGGAAGATCCCCTGGAGAAGGAAATGGCAACCCACTCCAGTATTCTTGCCTGGAGAATCCCTTGGACGGAGAAGCCTAGTAGGTTACAGTCCACGGGGTCGCAAACAGTCGGACACGACTGAGTGACTTCACCACCGTGTTTGACTCTTTGTGATACCACGGACTGTATCCTGCCAGGCTCCTCTGTCCATGGGGTTTCCCAGGCAAGAATATTGGAGTGGGTTGCCGTTTTCTTCTCCAGAGGATCTTCCCAACTCCGAGATCAATCCTGTATCTCCTACATCTCCTGCATTAGCAGGTGGATTCTTTACCATGAGTCACCTGGGTAAGTATATGTGTAACTAAATCACTTTGCTGTATGTTTGAAACTAATATAACATTGTAAATGAACTATGCTTCAATATAAAATAAAAATTAAAAAGAAGAAAAACAAAATACATACTTTGGAACCAAAAAAACAAAACTCACAATAAAACCCAAAGCAAAACAAAAACACAAAACTCTCTACCATCAGAAATATCAGGTCTAAAGTTGGACAGAGAAGTTGTCAGAATCCACCCATCCTTCCCTTCCAGTCTTACCTACAACCAACTTCACCCTCTTATCCTCCATAACTCCCACTTCTGACCAAGCCTCCCCCCAGGATTCACCTTATGAACCTCTGAAGGGGACATCATACATGGGAAATTGACTGTTTTCTTAAATATCTTTCAGGCCAATGACTTCATTTTACAGAGAAAGAAAAATTAAAGTATGAAGGGAAAGTTTAGATCAGTGGTTCTCAGGCTTGATTGCACATTAGAATCTCTTGGGGAAGTATTTAAAAATGCGAATGCCTGGGTTCTACCTCCAGATATTTGAACTTAACGTCCTGGAGATGAAGCCATGAGCACTGACTTCAAAAGAAAGAAAGGATCTCAGATAAATGTGATGAATAATGCAGTGTGGAACCACTGGGCTGGGTGGTGCTGATAATTCACTTTGGACCAGCAGAGTGTGGAGACATGATTGCCAGTAGAAAGTGAAAGTAGAAAGCATGAAGAAAACGTCATGCTACCACACTGAGGCAAGAGGAAGGAGGAGGAAGAGAAAAGAAAGCAAAACCAAAGAGCAGACACACAGGCCCTGGGTAGAGTAAGAATTGAACATTTTCAAAACTCTCAGCCCCCTTTTTTTCTTCACTGCACACTAATTATATGTTGTATTTGCTTAATTGACTGTGTAGGAAAAGACAATGGCAGAGAAAGGGCAAAACTAGCCTAAATACTTCTGGCTATTGAGTGTCTAACTCATTCCTTCAACTTTATAATATTCTATGATGTGGGGATCATCATAAGAACACCATTTGTGAACTGTCACCCAGGTACAAATGCAGGTTTTAAAGAGATGACCCAGGGGAGGTAGGCAAAAAAAAGGAGAAGGAAGAAAGAGTGACTCATACTCAGCCAAATGCACACTGTCTTGTTAGGCTCCTTCCAAATGCCTCTTCCTGGGACCCACACTCACTGCCCTCCTCCACCCATCCTTGTTTTTTCACTTTGATCCTCAGCAGAGATGCTGTCTATCCAAACCACAATTGGGCAATTTCATTAGCTAAGCCAGATGTAAGACCCCATTGGTCATCAAGGCCTATTTTCTACCTTCACGTCTAAGCTCCAATGTCATCTCCTCTATGAAGCCTTCTTGGACTCCCAGCCAGAATTTTACTTGTTCTCTCTGGTGTTCCCATGCCCCCTATGTGAGTCTCCACTAGAACCCACTGCTCCACAGTGGCTTTAATCTTTGTCTCTATCCCCAGCTGACTGAAATTCTTAGAGTTATAATGATGACTTATTTTTGGTTCAAAAACATATATTCATTTATTTAGTCTTTTCCCATAAATTTATCAATCACTCGTTATTAGCTAGATACTATGCTCTAGTCAAAGCACTTATAATCTAGTTAGACAAACAAGGGAATAGGTGATTTCTATTCAGGGGAATAAGTGGGACAATATAAGCTTCAGTTCATAACTTAGGTGTGCAAGAAATAGGTCTTTATTTTTCTTCAACATGCTTTTTTTTTTTTTAAGCTCCCAGTTGCCAGGGCAAACTCAGTTAATTCATAATTTCTTCCCACTTTCTCAGGTGTGGTCTAAGTTCTAGAAGCTTACAATTGACTAAGGTTCTTCCCTGGTGGCTCAGATGGTAAAGCGTCTGTCTACGATGTGGGAGACCCGGGTTCAATCCCTGGGTTGGGAAGATAGCCTGGAGAAGGAAATGGCAATCCACTGCAGTACTATTGCCTGGAAAATCCCATGGACAGAGGAGCCTGGTAGGCTACAGTCCATGGGGTCGCAAAGAGTTGGACACAACTGAGTGACTGAGTACACACACATATCACTGTGCCCAAGCAAGTGAGGTGCATTCTCCATGCCCCAAACCCCTCGACTCTTCTCTAGTTTTGCTGGTACTATGCTGGGCTCTTTCCCAAAAATGGGGTACAAGGGCAAAGAATCTGAAAATTTTATATATATATGTATAAACTAACACAATATGTAAGTCAACTATACTACAATTTTAAAAGTCTTTTTTTTAAGAATAGCATAACTCACAAAAAAGAAGGGACTTCTCCAGGGGCTAAGACTCCGTGCTCCCAATGCAAGGCACCTGCGTTGGATCCCTGGTCAGGGAATTAGATCCCGCATGCCACTACTAAGAGTTCCTGTGCCGCAGTTAAAGACCCTGCAAGTGGCAACTGAGACCTGGGACAGCCGAATGAATAAATACAAATATTTTTTAAAAGAAAAAGCTATAGGAGAAATTCTCACTGTCACATTTTATGCCTTTAGTTGCTACATATTAACGCCTCAAGTGACTTGCCTGGAGAGACTTTCCACAAAACAAGCCTCGACTGAGAATGGTCTTAAAAGGTGGCTGACTATAAAAAACGGGGGGTTGTTTTTCTCTCCTTTGTTTCATATTCATTTGAAATCTACATTATTTTTGTGTTTAAAGAGATGTTCTCTATATTTTTACAGTCAGTAGTGGATCCTGTTTACCAAGTAAATGCTACATCAGCGTGTCTCAGACAGTGTAAACTGCCTTGTGCTATTCCCCCTATTCCGATTTGATAATATAAATCTTTAAAGGTATATACCTCTCAATGAAATGTGATTTATGCGCTAAATTTTCTTCTACTGTATAGAAATTAAAAGCAACATTTCTCTGGCCTAGAGCTAACTTTTTATGACTCCCTTGGCGCTCTCTTTTTTATCTTGATTTTTTAAGATGTTCAAATATGTGAGTTTTCTTTTTTGCTTGACACATTTTCACATATGTTGCCTTGATCTTTCACATCTTTTACCCATATGGGAGACTTCCTAGGAAATAAAGGATCTGTGTTTAATTATCTCATGGGGACAATTTAAAGGGAAATCCAGAGTGTCTCCTCTATAGCTCTGCCTTAAGGAAGAATAAGAAACAATGGTGAGTTTACAGCTTTTCGCAGTTGATAGAGATTTCTCCCAGTTCCCCTGTGATAGCACTAACTCCACCCATTCACTGGGTCCATCTGAAGCTCACTGATTCAGTCTTATTGATGAACATTCAGGTTAGAACCAGCTTGAAGTATATGGCATGTGTATCACAAAGGTTTGCTCAGCAAATTAATAAAATATGAAAAGATAAAGAGGCAGCATTTGCATGGAGACCAAATGAACATTATGCAACTTTAAACACTGAAAAATTATTTAATGTTTATGTAATTTATATTTAATAATTTAGAGCTGATTTTTTTTAAAGTAGAATCACAGAATTTTTTTTAAATTAGAGGATGGTTACTTTACTAGATTGTGATGGCTTCTGCCATACATCAGCATGAATCAGCCATTGGTATACATATGTCCCATTCTCTGGAGCCCCCTCCCGACTCTCTCCCTGTCCTGCTCCTGTAGGTTGTCACAGAGCACCGGCTTTGGGTTCCCGGCCTCATACATGAAACACCCACTGGCTATCTGTGCTACATATGGTAATGCGTATATTTCAATGCTATTCTCTCAAATCATCCCACCCTCTCCTTTCCTCATTGTGTCCCAAAGTCTATTCTTTACGTCTGTGTCTCCTTTGCTGCCCTGCACGTAGGATCATCATTATTATCTTTCTAGACAGAATCACAGAATTTGTATTTTACAGCTGATACTAAATATTGATAATTCAAAACATTTACCCAAGATCGTGTATCTGGATAGTGGCAAAACCAAGATGAGAAGGCACGTTTCTAGACTCACTATGAAGCCACACTGCCTTCCTATTTATTCATTAAAAACAGGTCCACAGAACACCCTTATGTTAACTCCAGTAGCTTTTGTTCCTGAACATAATAATACTTCTCATAAAATATATTCTACAAATCTAGACCTTCTCCCTAATTTCTCTGTTGGTGGTCAATCACATTAATGAGGGGCTACTCCATTCTGCTCTTGTTGAAGTTATGTAGTTGTAAAAATCTTCCCTACCAATGCACATAAATGAACCCAGAGAAATGAACGACAGGTATACATATGGTAATGCGTATATTTCAATGCTATTCTCTCAAATCATCCCACCCTCTCCTTTCCTCATTGGGTCCCAAAGTCTATTCTTTACGTCTGTGTCTCCTTTGCTGCCCTGCACGTAGGATCATCATTATTATCTTTCTAGACAGAATCACAGAATTTGTATTTTACAGCTGATACTAAATATTGATAATTCAAAACATTTACCCAAGATCGTGTATCTGGATAGTGGCAAAACCAAGATGAGAAGGCACATTTCTAGACTCACTATGAAGCCACACTGCCTTCCTATTTATTCATTAAAAACAGGTCCACAGAACACCCTTATGTTAACTCCAGTAGCTTTTGTTCCTGAACATAATAATACTTCTCATAAAATATATCCTACAAATCTAGACCTTCTCCCTAATTTCTCTGTTGGTGGTCAATCACATTAATGAGGGGCTACTCCATTCTGCTCTTGTTGAAGTTATGTAGTTGTAAAAATCTTCCCTACCAATGCACATAAATGAACCCAGAGAAATGAATGACAGGTAGATGGATTAGGAAGAATTTCCCTTTCATATGTGCATCAATAAGAGCTTTTTCAGTTGTAAGTGACTGAAATCGATATTTTTGGATTCCATAGCTGGGAAAGATTCTGGCTGCACACAGAATTCAGGGAAGAATTTCAGCAGCCAAAATCAAGGACAGAAATAGAGACTCAAATCTCACTTTGCTTATCTCTGCTTGACTACATTCTGTAGATAAAGTCCTACCAATACCTGGGAGGACCACCATCGGTGACCTGAGATTTACACCAAATTAGCAACACCACTGGAGAAGGCGGTGGCAGCCCACTCCAGCACTCTTGCCTGGAAAATCCCATGGGCGGAGGAGCCTGGTGGGCTGCAGTCCATGGGGTCGCTAGAAGTCAGACACGACTGAGCGACTTCACTTTCACTTTTCACTTTCATGCATTGGAGAAGGAAATGGCAACCCACTCCAGTGTTCTTGCCTGGAGAATCCCAGGGACGGGGGAGTCTGGTGGGCTGCCGTCTATGGGGTCACACAGAGTTGGACACGACTGAAGCGACTTAGCAGCTGGAGCAGCAGCAGCAACACCACTGTAAACAATGTCTTCCACATCTATTTCTAAATCTTAAAAAGATGTCTTTGATTGGCTCTGCTAAGTTCACATTTCAATGTGTTCATAGGAAACAAACACCTAATGTGCCTGCTGCTGCTGGCACACTTCACTGAGTGAAGTCGCTCAGTCGTGTCCGACTCTTTGCGACCCATGGACTGCATCCTACCAGGCTTCTCTGTCCATGGGATTTTCCAGGCAAGAGTACTGGAGTGGGTTGCCATTGCCTTCTCTGCCCAATGTGTCCAGGTTACTGTAAATTGGGTGAGCGTGTGTGTGTACTCAGTCATGTCCACCTCTTTGCAATCCCATGATCTGTAGCCTGCCAGGCTCCTCTGTCCATGGGATTCTCAGAAAAGAACACTGGAGTGTTTCCTACTCCAGAGGATCTTTCTGAACCAGGGATTGAATCTGCGTCTTTGCATCTCCTGCATTGGTAGGCGGATTCTTTTTCACTGTATCACCTGGGAGATCTCAAAAATTGGGTGAGGGGTGGACACAAAACTGGGGCATAGCCAAGCCTCATGGAGAGACGGAAAGAGTAACTCTCAAAGTTAATTGCAGATAGAATAAGTTATCAGTTTGAAGAGCTAGAGGAAGGCTCATCTATTCCTCAGTTGCTTTTCCACTGACCTCCCTGTTTAACAGAGGTGCTTGCAAAAATTCAGATTCCCCTGTTTGTTCTCCTGACAGAGCAGCTGAATCAGAATCTCTTAGGATGGAGCCCAGAGGGTGCTTATTATTGAAACATCATGATGGGGGACTCTGCTACATCCCTAGTTAAGACCCACTGTTTTAAGTCATTATCATCAGGAATCCATTTTCTGGGATGGATAACATATCAAGCATTCATCATCCATCAATACCTTATCATGAATTAGTTCAACAGATGAGCCTAATTCATTTAGCTGAGTTTCAGAAGTATGATATATCAGATGAATCTAATTTCATGAAGAGGCAAAAAGGAACTTGGACTGGTCCAAATGGGGCTGGGGGGTGGTAAGGGAAGAGGGGTGAGGCATTACAATGGGGCCATGTCCAGTTAAGAATGATCTTAAACTCTTTTTCCATTTTCTGACCACAATCTATGATCGAAACTCTCTCAGTTTTCATTCCTACTACATCTTCTCTTTGGTCTTCTACTTCTAGTTCATGGTTTCTTAGTTTTTTCCTAAATTCATACTGGTCTCAATCTCCTCCCTTTCTATCCTAGACCAACTGCTTCAACTACTTTGCAACCTCATTTTCTAGTGCTCCTTGCTGCCAGATCTCAGCCCTGGGATCCGTCTCATGTTTTGATTTCATCCCTCTTGTTTACCAGCTGCTGTACACCATTGAGGAAGTTGTATAATGACACCCCAAATCAGATTGACCTGAAGACTGTCCATCAACCTTGGATTTACCATGCAACCTCTTTGTCCTATTAATACAGAGACTAAAGCTTACCTGCCCTGCTCTCACCAAACCATCCACTCAAACTTCATGTCCATCATAATCTTTACTACTCCACACTTCAGGGAGAAAATTGGGTCTGTCCAGTCCGCTAATGTCAACATCCAATTTGTTCACACTGGGACTTGGGCCCCTACTTATCTTTCTCTTTCTTCTCAGAGAACAAAGTGTTTCTCTTCTTGCTCATGACCAGCATCCCTCCTCTCTCCTGACCTTCAAAGCTCTTCCTTGGGTCCTGTTTTTATCTCTCTCTGCTTTTCATTTCTTTCTCTTTGTGGGTTACTTTTTGTCTGCTCATTCTTTATACATTTGACTTAGTTAAGAATATATTTGTGGTCCATTCACCCCCTTGATTCAGATAATTATCTTAGGTGATCTCTTATATCCTTACATTTTTCACCGTCAAATCCATATGGAGGATTACCAAACATTTCCAGCCCTAGCTTCCTTCTAGACATTCACACCATGGGCATGTCAATCTTACTCTATCTGGAACCAAGTCCATTATCTTTTCTGCCAGATCTATATCTCTTCTTATAGTCTCTATCCCAGCTCATTGCACCACATCCTCTTAGGAACCCAAGTCTGAAAGCTTCAAGTTATCCAGCATAACTGTGCTTACTTCTAGCTGTGTAATTGATTATAAAATCTTGCTGATGTTACCACTTAAGTATATTCTAATCTAATTCTTTCTTTCTAACCCTCGGTAACTACACTACTGATCTAGACCTGCATCACACTTTGCTTGGTCAACTGTAGTAACACTACCATTAATCTCCCTGCTGCTATAAATTTATCCTCTACTCTTCAGCCAGAATAATGTATTTAAGAAGTAATCACTTTTCCCCTTCATCTTGCTTCCCTTGCACCCTGAGTCCTCACAGGCACCATTCCCCAAGGAGCCCTGTTGGACACTGGTACAGTCACATATATCAGACCCTCTCCACCTGCTTCTGATGTCCTCCTCGGAACCTAGATGTGCTCCATCTATGGTTCACCTTCTCTTTTCTCAAGGCCTCCACCTGTCAATCTATCCCATACAATCATCTCAGATACATTTTATGACAAAGGAAGTGCAATAAGTGATACACTGCAAGACAGTCCTCCCATTTTTCCACGTGACTCATCATCCAGAAAAGCTGGCCCTGTGGCGCAACGGACTGGCCTGGTCGACGCTCAGCTAAGGCACCAGCTCAAGGAGGACATCCTACAGGTCAGTGTGTGGTCCTGTATGTTAACGTATGTGCCGTTCATGACAACAGTCTAATACAGTGTCAACAGGTCATTACACTATCAATAACATGAGCCTGGGAAACAAAGAGCTGAAAAGTGACTGGCCCCTCTCCCCATCACCCAATGACCAAATTACTGAATTTGTATTTCCTGTCCCTGCACTTTTAGTTTCCACCAGGTTAGAAGTTCTGGTTTCTGGGACTAGTGGGTAGGACTCCCCTGCAGGGGCTCTTGGTTTCTCAAGTCCATGGACCAGAGGCCAGTCAAGCAGCTCTTGTCACCTGGCAGCTCGATCCTCCCATGAGGAGGCAGGGTCAGGAGGAGGGGTGCTGGTACATGATCAGGCAGGGAGAGTATGTCTGGGATCGGGGGTGGTTTCTCTGGAGTCTCTTGGTGCTTTATTGTTCAGTAATGACAATGAGAAATGGACAACAAGGAGAGGACAAGCAGCCCTTCAGGGATGCGGGTCTGGTCAGCCCTTCAGGTAAGCAACACAGGTGAGCCCCAGCGCTGGCTGAGCAGAAGGGCAGTCTCGAAGGGGTGGTGGAGGATGAGTAGAGACCATGGCTTCAAGACCAGCTGCAGGAAGGGAGCTGTACTTTGTTTTATCTCCCTTTTTAACTTTTTTTAAAAAAGATGTATTCATTTATTTTTGGCTCTTTCGGGTCTTCCTTGTTGTATGGGCTTTCTCTGTTGCAGAGTGGGGGCTACTCTTAGTTACAACATGCAGCTTCTCGCTGCAGTGACTTCTGTCATTGAGGAGCACAGGGTCTAGGCACACAGGCTCAGTAGTTACAGCACACGGGCTTCGTTGCTCTGCAGCATGTGGGGTCTTCCCTGCCCAGGGATCAAACCCTTGTTTCTTGCATTGGCAGGCAGATTCTTAACCAGTGGATCACCAGGTAAGCCTCTGCCTTTGTAACTTTAGGTCCCCAGAGATTCAGTCTGGGTTTATATCTGTACTCAGGGAGTCTTGTTCTTAGAACAGTGAAGCCCCAGTTGTGTGGAGGAGTCAGCAGAGCCCAGGGGCCTGGCTGAGTCTGACAGTCACTCTTTCCAGGGCCTGGGCCACTGGCCCTATCGGCCTGCTGCCGTGTAACCAGCCCTGTCTGGGTTCTGGCCAGTTTCATGCAGGCGCAACCCAGATCCACCTGCCGCCACCGCCCTGAGCATGCTGCCTGCTGCCCTCGGCCTTCTATTTTTCTAAGGATAGAAACAAGAGCGGCTTTGAGACCCGCCCCGGGCTGCGTTTGTGCATCTCAGAAGTGTGGGGCGGCTATCTCATAAACTTCCACTGTGGGACGTGGGAGCTGGTAGATGAATCCCTCCTCCGCCTTCCCTCAGACACATGGTCTGAGGTTTGTACGAGCTCCCTGGATGTCAGTCCCATGAGATCAAGCCCGCCGTGACGCTGGATCCCAGGGTGGCCTGCTTGGTAATGATAAGCTGTCCTTGGATGGAATCTCATTTCTCCTCCTTGTTACTTTTTTCCCCCTTAGTGCTGCTTTCCTGGAATTGTACTCCCTAATGAAATACTACATGTAAGTTTTTGCCTTAGGCCTTGCTTTCTTGGAAGCCTAGCCTAGGCAGAATTTATTATTTTCTCTCTTTTTAAAATTTATATATATTCAAATTTTTTAACAAAGTTGTATTGTCTTCTGCCATACAACAATGCAAATTAGCCATCATTATACATGCTTCCCTTCCCTCCCTTCTCTCCCCTCCCCCATCCCAACCCTCCAGGTCATCACTCCAGATGGGGCTCCATCTAGAAGTTGCTACACACAACTTCTCACCAGCTATCTATCTTACACCCAATAGTGTATATATGTTGATGTTACTTTACCCATTCATTCCACTCTTTCCCTCTCACACTGTGTCTACAAGTCCATTCTCTTCATCTCCAAGGCAGAATTGAAATAGGAACTCAGAGATGTGAGGTAGAGTTAGTGTGTACAAAGATCGGGAAACGAATGTTTAGGACTCAGGAGGAGTGGGCTGCCGTCTAGGGGATCGCACTGAGTCGGACACGACCAAAGCGACTTAGCAGCAGCAGCAGGAGTGGGTTAGGTATGCCCAGAAAGGTGAGGAGATGCTTTTTCCTCTTGACTGTATTATCCAACTCAAGAATTGTTTAAGTAGGGATTTCCCTGATGGTCCAGTGGTTTAGACTTCACTCTCAACGCAGGGGGCCTGGGTTTGATCCTTGGTCAGGGAACTAGACCCCATGTGCTGCAACTAACAGTTTGGGTGCCGCAACCAAAGATCCTGCATGCCGCAACAAAGAACCAGTGCAGCGAAACCAATAAATAAATTTTTTTAAAAAAGAAATTTTCAAGTAAAGTATTGCCATGATGATTTACAGTGTTATTAAAAAGAGATTAGAAAGATTGGAGAAGTAAGATTTTGAGACATGTGAAAAGGGGGGCCGGTTGACATGGCTTTTTTCCTGACATTGACTCCGGGCCTGGTGCTTTTCCCTTCAGAGACTGCTCTCCAGACTCATTCCTCTTGTTGGACAACTTGGCTTTGCCTCTTCTCAGAGGATACATCATGCACCATACGGTGCCCCGCCTGTCGGATTAGCTTTTCCTGAACAATCGCGCTGGAACTTTCAAATGTTTGCCGTGAGAGTGTTGGTTTGTACCACTTGTGTATGTGGGACTGTATTATCAAAGTATGAAGGCACCGGATGAGATCCCTGTCAATTTGCCAAGTGGAGCTTTTGTGGAAACTACACCTTAAAAAAAAAAAATTCCATTCAAAACAGCTTTGATTTGAAATTTTTAAAGGACGCGATTTCCCTTTCAGATGTGATCTAGTAGGGGTGTATTGTCAATGTGTACAAAAAAAAAGGGTATCACAAACAGCCTCCCGGCAAACAGGTTCCTCTTCCCAAAGCATCCCACTGACAGCCACTTCCTTTTCTTCCTTTCTGAATTTTTACATGACCCCAGAGTTGCTGTGTTACTAATAGGAAAGAATGGCTGAATGAACTCTAAAAGCATGGGGCGCTGCTCGTCTGTGGGTTACCATTTAGAACTCTTTCAGGCAGCCGCGCAGCATGAAATACTAATTCATTACATCCACAATACCAGATCCATTAGAACCTTCTCATGCTGGAATTTAAATAGTCCAAAGCTCAGAGAGTCACTAAGGAGAGTAATTAATACAATAGCACAATTCTCCGTGGTTCAGGTGGTATGATGGACTGACTCACCTGCCACAAATAAATATCACAGGAGACAGTCTCCTTCTGTTTGGCATTTTTAACCATTATCCTCCTTCTCCCTTCCAGCTGGATCCTATACTTTCGCCCAGTGAAGACACGCTGCCCCTCTGTTCGCAGCCTCGTGTCTATTTCTATTCAAAATAGCTGCACAGTTTGACTAAGCACACAATTGCAGAAACCACGCACAGAAGGGAAATGGTTTCTGTGCTTCACTTTGTCCTGCCATTAGCTGTCTTTCTACCTCCTCTTCCTTGAAGGGGAGCAGAATCTGTTATCCCAGAAAATGACATTTTGGCATAAGGATTATTTTAGGCCGATTACTATTTTTTATACTGTAATTATCTTTGGCTGTGCCGGGTCTTTGTTGCTATGCAGGCTTTTCTCTAGTTGAGGGGAGCAGGGGCTACTCTCTCGTGGGGGTGCATGGGCTTCTCACTGCAGTGGTTCACTTGGAGCACAGGCTCCCAGCACGTGGGCTTCAGCAGTTGAGGTACAGGGGCTCACTAGTTGTGGCTCGTGGGCCCTACAACATGCAGGCTCCGATGGTTGTGGCACATGGGCTCAGTTGCGGCGTGCAGGCTCTAGAGCATGGGTTCAGGAGTGTGGCACACGGGGTTAGATGCTCCGAGGCATGTGGAATCTTTCCAGACCAGGGATCGAACCCATGTCGCCTGCCTTGGCAGGAGGATTCTTCTCCAGGAAACCCCTAGGCTGACTCTTAACCAGAAAATTCCTAGGCTGATTAAAGAAACAGCAGAAATAAGGAAGGCTCTGAAAAGTGAGTAGAAGTTAGAAGTTATCCTTTTGTGAGAGATCGCTACATTTATAAGGGAAATCTCAGTTTCTAAGGGTGTCTCGCTCTCTATACCAGGAAGAATCCCTAGAAACTCTCATTGCTCTTGTAGATAGAGAAGGCAAAGACCTAGATCTGTTCCTCTTATCCATTACTGTGCTTTTCCTGGTTGCCTCCCTTTAATAGGCTCCTCTATCTTCCAATATCTTTCCTTTGTCGTTACCTAAAGATAGTATTTAAGATGATGGCTTGGGCCATTTTGAGTGATTCAGTTTCTCTGGGTCTCTCCCTTGCATACAGGAGGCACACACATCATTAAATTTCTGGTTTCCTCTTCTTAATCTGGTTTTTGTTTGTTTGTTTGTTACAAAGGCCCAGCCAGGAACCTGGAAGGGTAGAGGGAAAATTATATTTCTTCCTCGACAGTTCTCTCCCTCTTTTTTCAAATTCAGGCATGCATGCTTAATCTCTAAGTCATGTCTGACTCTTTGTGATCCCATGGACTGTAGCCTGCCAGGCTCTTTCTTTCCATGGGATTTTCCAGGCAAGAATACTGGAGTGGGTTGCCATTTAATTCAGGGCAGTTCTACAAAGAGTACACAACTCCTTAGAAAATGGCTCGTCACTCCTAAGACCATCCAAAGAGGGTTTCTTGACCTTGGAAACCTGTGTATGTTGTTTGAGTTCGATGGCTTCCATCTCAGAAGTACAGACTCTGAGGCTTTTAGGGAATCTCTGCTTCTAAGTCTGTTCAAAATATCTCAAGAAACGTCACAAGCTTCACTCCAAGAGATGTGGTTTGCATTTGTGTACAGTATATGGGGAGTTAAAAATCTTTTGCAAAATGTTGAAATTGCTCAGATGACTTCTTTTTCACAGGAGAAAAGCCATTGCCCCATAGCTACAAATTTGGCCAATATTTTATACTTAGAAATACAACTTCCCATGCATGATATCATTTGATGCCTATAACAACTCTCCACATTTGACAGGGCAAGTATCATCACATGTATTTTTTCAATGGACTGATTGAAACAGGGTAAAAAGAAACTTGTATATGGTAACTCTTAGATTAAAACCTAGGGCTTCTAACATATATATTAATCTCATCCAAAAAAGCATCCTCACTGACATATTCAGGATCATGTTTGACCAAATATCTGGGCACCCTGTGGCCCAGTGAAACTGATACATAAGTACACTGTCACAACTTTTTGGAAACATATACCTCTGACTACCTATTAGTCAGCTTCCCCGGTGGCTCAGTGGTAAGGAATCTGCCTGCCAATGCAGGAGACACAGGCTCGATCCCTGGGTCAGGAAGATCTGCTGGAGAAGGGAATGGCAACCCATTCCAGTATTCTTGCTTAGAGAACCCCGTGGACATAGGAGCCTGGCATTCTATAGTCCATGCAGTCATGAAGAGTCAGACATGACTTAGAGACTAAAGAACAACAGCAACCTATTAGGTTCACTTTTTCTTCACACAGGTCCTTTAAATTTAACCTGCTAAAACATCCATGTATAGTGTTCTTCTTCAAATTCACCACCTCATGTATTCCTCAAAACTATAAAATGATACCACCACCACTTCAACTGCTTATGTTAGAACATGAGAGCCATCTTTTACACCTTTTTGCCTCTATTCCCCCAAATTATCAATTTCATCCAATTTCAGTTCTTGCAGATGTCAAAGCCATCAATTTCTTTCCATTTCTATTGTCACTTCAGATCATCATAATATTAACACTATAGACCAAACTGGTCTGCAGTCTTCTAATTCCCACCACCCCAACTCATGCTCTATAAAGCACTGAGCGATCTTTTAAAATGCTCATTATATCGTGTTACACCAGCTTAAAATTCCTCTATGGCTTCCCATGGCTGTTACGATAAATCCAAACTCCTTAACAAGCCCTGCAAAGCCTTGCACGATGTGACCTTTGCCAACATCATTAGATGATCCCATGGACTATAGCCTGCCAGGCTCTTTCTTTCCATGGGATTTTCCAGGCAAGAATACTGGAGTGGGTTGCCATTTAATTCAGGGCAGTTCTACAAAGAGTACACAACTCCTTAGAAAATGGCTCGTCACTCCTAAGACCATCCAAAGAGGGTTTCTTGACCTTGGAAACCTGTGTATGTTGTTTGAGTTCGATGGCTTCCATCTCAGAAGTACAGACTCTGAGGCTTTTAGGGAATCTCTGCTTCTAAGTCTGTTCAAAATATCTCAAGAAACGTCACAAGCTTCACTCCAAGAGATGTGGTTTGCATTTGTGTACAGTATATGGGGAGTTAAAAATCTTTTGCAAAATGTTGAAATTGCTCAGATGACTTCTTTTTCACAGGAGAAAAGCCATTGCCCCATAGCTACAAATTTGGCCAATATTTTATACTTAGAAATACAACTTCCCATGCATGATATCATTTGATGCCTATAACAACTCTCCACATTTGACAGGGCAAGTATCATCACATGTATTTTTTCAATGGACTGATTGAAACAGGGTAAAAAGAAACTTGTATATGGTAACTCTTAGATTAAAACCTAGGGCTTCTAACATATATATTAATCTCATCCAAAAAAGCATCCTCACTGACATATTCAGGATCATGTTTGACCAAATATCTGGGCACCCTGTGGCCCAGTGAAACTGATACATAAGTACACTGTCACAACTTTTTGGAAACATATACCTCTGACTACCTATTAGTCAGCTTCCCCGGTGGCTCAGTGGTAAGGAATCTGCCTGCCAATGCAGGAGACACAGGCTCGATCCCTGGGTCAGGAAGATCTGCTGGAGAAGGGAATGGCAACCCATTCCAGTATTCTTGCTTAGAGAACCCCGTGGACATAGGAGCCTGGCATTCTATAGTCCATGCAGTCATGAAGAGTCAGACATGACTTAGAGACTAAAGAACAACAGCAACCTATTAGGTTCACTTTTTCTTCACACAGGTCCTTTAAATTTAACCTGCTAAAACATCCATGTATAGTGTTCTTCTTCAAATTCACCACCTCATGTATTCCTCAAAACTATAAAATGATACCACCACCACTTCAACTGCTTATGTTAGAACATGAGAGCCATCTTTTACACCTTTTTGCCTCTATTCCCCCAAATTATCAATTTCATCCAATTTCAGTTCTTGCAGATGTCAAAGCCATCAATTTCTTTCCATTTCTATTGTCACTTCAGATCATCATAATATTAACACTATAGACCAAACTGGTCTGCAGTCTTCTAATTCCCACCACCCCAACTCATGCTCTATAAAGCACTGAGCGATCTTTTAAAATGCTCATTATATCGTGTTACACCAGCTTAAAATTCCTCTATGGCTTCCCATGGCTGTTACGATAAATCCAAACTCCTTAACAAGCCCTGCAAAGCCTTGCACGATGTGACCTTTGCCAACATCATTAGCCTTATTTTGTCGTTCTTTCTCACTCATGATGCCTTGCCGGGAACTTTTTCCTCTTCCTCCCACACATAGAGCCCTTCCTCTCCTCAACACTATAATAGACACTGTTTTTTCTGCTAGAAACACTTGTGGCCTTTTACGGCCTTTGCCTGGACAAGTTCTATAGAGCCTCAGGACTCAGCTTACAAGTCAGTTGCCCTGGGAACTCGAGTCCCGTGATGCAGTGACTGGGTGCTCATTGTACCCATCTCTCTGTTACAGCTCTAATCATAGGCATCATTAATTCACTGCTTTTGCAATTACATTTAATGACCATCTCCCATATCAGACTGTGTATTTTATCCCCCTGAACTACTTGCATCTTCTAAGTTAAGCAGGGCTTATATAAGGTACAAGCTGTCTAGTGAATAATGATCTAGTGAACAAATGAGTGATGCAATGGAGAAACCAGTGAAATGGCTGCTCTTCCTGCACAAGCAGAGAGCAAGCCAAGTAACAGGCGCAGAATTTCTCCCCCCTCCAAGTGGCAGTCTGGATCCTGCGGAGAATCCAAAGGACAGTAGTAGCAGACGAGTCCTAGATGGATTCTTTATTCCATGTTTGCAGGAATAAAGAGGAGGTCTGGAGGTCCCAGGTGCAGAAAGGCTAAGAGTCAGGAGAACAATGGTAAAGATGATAGAAGCTTGGCTATTCCTAATAAAAACAGTACTTTCTTTTCACGAATATAATTTGTCCTCTCTGTGTGGTTTTCCAAAAGGCATCAATAGCCAGGAAAAAACCTGGCATCTTATATTGATATTCTTATTTTCAGTGAGGAGGGGAAGATACGCATTGAGACTGATGCAACCACTGAAAGAATCTTCTATGACAATTATGATTCTTCTGTGTGTTGCTGGGCCCTGTGGCTGAACTGGGGGTGAAGTCCAGGGTGAGCCATGTTTGGCTGCACAGTGAGGTGCCTGAATTCAGCCAATACACTCGACACCTGCTTTATTGCAGGCTGGGTGTGGTGGGCTTGGCACGGTCATCTGTATATTCTTCTTTCATCTGGTTTCAGGAAGTATTATGCCTTTGGGATTTGACTTCAATGATGAATTTGGATGCTATGCCCAGACTCAGACAAAGGATGGCAGGAACTGTGTTATGAAGCAATCCAAGATTAGATAGCTCATATCACTGTGAAGCAAAGATAGCGCCAACCAAAGAGAACTTCAGCTTTTCGCTAGTTTATAAGCATTCAGAGGGCTGTCTGCAAATCAGGAGACAGAGAAAGCTATCTGAGTAGCATTGTTCAAGGAAGGCAGTTTTAAATAAAAGACAAATGAAGTTAGAAGACACATTATACTGATCTTAGGGAAACAGTGAGGCATATGTCAGGGGAACAAGGAATGTATGAAACAAAGAAAGGAAAAGGGGTTTCGGACGGGGTGGCTTCTTTCATTCCACACTGTGCAGATGCACTGAAGTCTGTCAAGTATGCAACGGATGCATGTTACAGTTGTTTATGGCCATGCAATGTCTGAGCTCTCTTTCCCATTAAGGCACCAAGGTCAATGATACAGATAATTAACCAACTGATTTAGTGCATTAATTTTCCTGGAAGCTGTAACAAGTGTCTTACCATTTAGCCTTGAGATTCCTACTCCACGTGGACACTGGGACAAAGGCAGCTCTCTAAGGGACACTGATGTAATCCAGGGCTGAGGTTTTGTCTAGCAGCATCATGCATCTACTTAAATGATGATGAATGCTATCTTTGGTCCAGGCAGGAAGATGTCACTGTAATCAGTGGCTCAGATTGCCAACCTCCCAGGGCTTCCCACTAAGTGTTGCCAAAGGGTTGTAATGCTGATAATTCCTCCTAGAGCTCTGAAGAGAATAAAGCAGATAGGCAAACCTGATGAAAAGTAAAGAGCCTAAAGGTGAATTGAAGTTTAATACACCAAAACAGCATAGAGCACGACTGGTTTCTCATCCTTCCTCTTGTTTTTCCTTTCCACAATTTCAGGCAGCAGTCCACTGGTTATTTCTGCCCTCTCAAAGCGTCCTTCAGTCACTCATCTCTAGTCCTGTACTTCACCTATCAATAAAAGGAATTTGAAATCTTTCAACACAGAGATATTATTTCTGCTTCAACTTATTTCAGGATGCCACAGTTCAAAATGAAAATCTGCAGATTGCTGATGGCTCTGTCAATATCAGTCAGCTGCTAACAACACTTTATTGGAGGTGCTTCAAGGTAGAGTGTAGGCACCTGAAACCACCAATAAATGGAGAGAAAGTCCTGGGGCTCACGCAATTCCATTCTGCAAGAGGCCAAGTTTACAAATTTCGCTTCTTCATTACGGAAGAATTTTTTACAAGTTCTCAACTATATAAACTGTAACTATCTTGTAATGAGTTCGATGGTGTGGGAAAATAAGGACAAGAACTGTTCCTTCTTTTTATCTTTGTGCTGCTTTCATTCTGCACTGAAATAAAAAGGAGGAGTATTTGCCATAATGTATTATTATTTCATGTCACAGATATGCAGTCAGTTTCTTCATACTATATATTTAAACAAGTAAGGTGGTGAAGTCACTCAGTCGTGTCCGACTGTTTGCGACCCCGTGGACTGTAACCTACTAGGCTTCTCCGTCCAAGGGATTCTCCAGGCAAGAATACTGGAGTGGGTTGCCATTTCCTTCTCCAGGGGATCTTCCTGACTCAGGGATCGAACCCAGGTCTCCCGCATTGGAGGCAGATGCTTTAACCTCTGAGCCACCAGGGAAGCCCATTGGTAAAGAATCTGCCTGCAGTGCAGGAGACCCGGGTTCGATCCCTGGGTTGGGAAGATCCTCTGGAGAAGGAAATGGCAACCCACTCCAGTATCCTTGCCGGGAAAATCTCATGGACAGAGGAACCTGGTGGATTGTAGTCCATGGGGTCGCAAAGAGTCGGGCACGACTGAGCGACTAACACACATAACACACATATATTTAAAGACAGATTGTTCATGTATTTTTAGAAAATAGTTTATAGTTGATTTAATTGTTTTTACCTCTTGTTAGACGGTTGAATATCTTTTCATATGTTTCTTAATCATTCCTTTCTCTTTTTCAGTCATTTGTACCTTTGGTTTTATGGGCTTTCATATACATGCGTATGTACACACACTACACACGCATGTCTGCTTGTGCACGCTCAGTTGCTAAGTTATGTCCGACTCTTTGTGACCCCATGGATGATAGCCTACTGGGCTCCTCCGTCTATGGGATTTCCCAGGCAAGAATACTGGTGTGGGTTGCCATTTCCTTCTCCATGTTTGCACGTCCATGTGTGTTTGTCGTTGCCATTGCTGAATTCAGTGAATTCATAGAAGTTTTTTATTATAAATATTGAGCTTTTGTCTAGTGATTAACAAAAACTATTGATTCTTTAAGTCAATCTGATTTACAGGATTTTGATATTCACACTGTTCTAGGCCAATGACTCCTAGAAAATTACTGCTCACAAATGAATTTTAATAAAGTGGTATTTCAAGAAAATAAAAATAAAGGGATCAATAGAAATACCATTATTGTCACCAGTTAATTGAATCAATATAACTAAGCCATTAAAAGTCAACATATCTGAGAGAATACTCAATACGAATCTCCTTCTGCCTCTAATGTTCAGGGAAAAATTACTAATCAAATATGGAATAAATCTATGTAATATC
>SJYT01059064.1:0-73901 GCA_006410635.1 Cephalophus harveyi
TTCAAAAGCAGAGACATTACTTTGCCGACTAAGGTCCATCTAGTCAAGGCTATGGTTTTTCCTGTGGTCATGTATGGATGTGAGAGTTGGACTGTGAAGAAGGCTGAGCGCCAAAGAATTGATGCTTTTGAACTGTGGTGTTGGAGAAGACTCTTGAGAGTCCCTTGGACTGCAAGGAGATCCAACCAGTCCATTCTGAAGGAGATCAGCCCTGGGATTTCTTTGGAAGGAATGATGCTGAAGCTGAAACTCCAGTCCTTGGGCCACCTCATGAGACTCATTGGAAAAGACTTTGATTCTGGGAGGGATTGGGGGCAGGAGGAGAAGGGGATGACAGAGGATGAGATATCTGGATGGCATCACTGACTTGATGGACGTGAGTCTGAGTGAACTCTGGGAGTTGGTGATGGACAGGGAGGCCTGGCGTGCTGTGATTCATGGAGTCGCAAAGAGTCGGACATGACTGAGCGACTGAACTGAACTGAACTGAACTGAATAATTGGTGTTTGTTTGGCCGTGTGGCATATGGAATCTTAGTTCCCCAGTCAGGGATAGAACTCATACCCCCTGTAGTGGAAGCACAGAGTCTTAACCACTGGACCACCAGGGAATTCCCAGTAATTGTTTTCAATATTATTTTTTTGCATTAATAGTATCCTATAATAATCTTGAACCAGGCTTTTATTTACTTCATGCTTTTTTCCCCATAAAATTTGTACCATTTGAAAGCAAAGGAGTATTAGATATAAGAGCATTTGCCATTTATAGACTCAACATACTATATTATTAAATTATGTTAAACATAAACAGTAATTGTTAATACTGTTTTCAAATTCTACAACTTTCTTCACATGAAAATTTACCGCAATGCTTTGTATGTCTAAACCAGGTGTGTGAGAAAGAACTATACTCCATGGATTGGGCAGTTAAAATGATGCAAAAAGTCTGTAAAGTCTTTAGCACTCCAGTGGAAAGAAATAACTTCCTGCAGAGTGTGGCAAATGCATTTGCATGTGCTATAATGGAAATGCTACAGTCTGTTATGTCTGGTGAGTTTACACATAGATGGTACACAAGTGTGAGTAAAATGCATGCTAGTCTTCCCTTAAGATAAATATAATTCTGTGTAGACTTTTATTTCTAAGCAAAGAATAGAAAAATCAGTCATTGTTAGTTTTTTCATGAGATATATTTAGTTTCTAGTATTGTCACTTTTAAAATCTGGTATTGGTTTTAATGAAAAACATAAAGTTGAAGAGTCTGCTCTGAAAGGAACCAATATAATTCTGCACAGCAAAAAATCTTAACCTGCTTACTTGACCAACTATTATAACCATCATAATAATATCCTTTATTTGTATAGTTTGAACATTATATTATTTCACAGTTTTATTAGGTGGCAAACATTATAATTAACCCTAATTTGCCAAGGAGAAAACTAAGGCTTAGAGAAATAACCTGACTTGCCCAAAGTCATGAAGTTAGAAGCAATAAAGTATGGACCAGCATATTTTTTTTCTGATTTCTAATTCAGTGCTCTTAATATAATTCTATGATTTCAGTTGTTAACATCTAACTTAATGAAAATCACTAACTATTCTTCTGTTACACAGTATTAGGGATAATGTGTATGTTTTGAATAAATCATATATTTAGAAACTTAACTGTCATTTTCTTTTCTCTATGTCTGTTCCTGTGTATGGCATAGGAGATGGTGATGACGACGACAGAAGCTTTATGAATTTATTCCATCTTGTGCAGGCTCAGGCTAGCTTCCATAAAGAGGTCCTGTATTTGACCATGAATGTTCTCTCTTCCTAAATACTCAGAAATCTTTGCATTTAGAGAATACCTCACTGAACTAATGATTAGAAGAATGTTACTTTTCCACACTCAAAGAATAGCATCCTTGGGACTTTTTATCACCTAAGTAACTTAAGAATTTAAAAGCTGCGTAAAACTCTAGAAGCAACTGCTTAAATCATTATTAATATAAAAATTACAGGCAAACCCAAGAATGTATTGAGATTTCTCTAGAAAACAAGCTTTGCCTCTCAAACTAAATGGAACATTAGTGCTAAAAATTCCAGGGCCAGCTAACCCATATATGTGGATCCTCAAAGCAAGAGAAAATTCTGTTACATAGTTAGAGCAGACCCAAATAGTGTGTCTGTGTTCACTTTGCTTAGATTGTATAGACATAGCCTAGAATGTTTTATGAAGATTTGCAGTATGATGTTTTGGGTTGTGCAGATATAAATCATATTTTTTTTTACCACCTTTTTGCATATGATTACAGAGAACATTCAAGAAACTTCCCTGGTGGCTCAGAGGTTAAAGCGTCTGCCTCCAATGTGGGAGACCCAGGTTCAATCCCTGGGTTGGGAAGATCCCCTGGAGAAGGAAATGGCAACCTACTCCAGTATTTCTTGCCTGGAGAATCCCATGGATGGAGGAGCCTGGTAGGCTACAGTCCACTGGGTCACAAAGAGTCGGACACGACTGAGCGACTTCGCTTTCACTTTCACAGAGAACGTTGTGTTTGGTTCAAGTTTTTATGGATCAAAAAGCAAAGGAAGTATGTTTTTGTGTATATACAGATCCATACATGTATGTGTATATATACGTGTGTGTGTGTGTATGTATACCACATACACACACATGTGCAGACACACATATATGTCCTTCTTTAAGACAAATAATCTAAAACAGTCTGTAAATAGAGGATGGTATATATTATCTTAACACAATCAAATCATCTTTTATTATTTCCTGGGGATTTGAGTAAAATGTTGCAAGTAAGGGAAAATATAAAGTGAGAGAAAGTAGCTATTCCGCTCCTAAAGCTTTTCTCCTTATTTTAAATAATAGGACTTGATGGTTCCAGCATGAATGGTTCCAGCAATCCATGAGAGAGTGAGGTTTATCTTCACTCAAGTAAATGGATTCCAAGAAGCTCCAGGACTATTTCAGTTTGACTAGTATCTGCAACCATCACTCTTACTATTAAAATAGAAAAAATAGTGCCCAATGAGCTGAAATAATGCTGGAGCCCTCCTGGATCTCCCATTTTCTTCTCCTTGGGTTTGATCACTTTACTTCTGCTGAAGATACACCCTTTCCCACTGGACTTCTCAGAGGCTGACTGTCTTTTCCTGAGCCCTTGACGTTTTAAATCATCTCTGGAGCTGATGAAGGAAAGAAAAACTAGAAGATATGGAAATTACCCACAGAATTGGGATAGAAATTGTGGGAAATTCTCAAGTTCGACAAGAGGGTTAAGAGATTTAATAGGGTTGAGAATGAGTGAAAATTGTGGAGAAAATATGAATTGTAACAAGATTTTACTACACTTTAATAGCAAAAAGACTTACTTTATTTTGAGAGGTCAGAAATTAACTGCCTTTCTTTGATGGATTGTCCAACTAATTCCATCAGTAGCAGGAATTTTTTTCTCCAGAGTCTAGTATTTGTATATTTATGCACAAAGTTCTTTCTTTTATCCTGATTTCATTTTCTTCTTTTCAATTTAAGGATTCACCCACAATTAAATTATAAGGATTAAAAGTTGTCAGATACCAGAATACAAAAATAACATTTTAATTAGCTTTTTTTCCCCCTTCTCTCACTCTTTTTTCCATACGTGCTTTGGAAAGCCTAATCCATTTCTTAATCAAAACACTGGTGATTCCAAATTGAGAATATTAGATTATATGGGGGAAAAAAGAAAAATTTTTAAAGGTAAAAATTTTCATATAAATGGTGAATATTTTAAATATTTCCTAGATGGATGTTAAGTTCATTGCCTTAGAGAAATAAATTTAACATTGTGAAATTGCTTTGATTTCTTGAATTATCCAAGTCTCCACACCAGTTATTTTCAGCATGTTTACAAAAGAATAATGGTTTAATTTAAAACATTTTTTTAATCTGGATTGTGAATTGTGTTACACACTTCACCTGACATGATTGCTGCAGCAAATTTTCTTTAGCTTACATTATTTTGTTATTCTTAATAATTGTGAGATTATTATCTCATCCTCCCCAGAAATTTGGAACATAAGAAAATCTGATTCATTCTTTGGATACAGTAAATAAATGATATCATCTTGTTACCAATAAAAAGTAAACTGATAAATTCTTCATTTGATTATTAATAGATATAGATAATCTTTGAGACCAAAATTGCAGTTTTCTCAACTTGGCAGTTTTTTTGCTGAATACAATTATCATCAGAAATGAAATGTGATATCAAATTTTAAAGTGGGAAATTAACTTTCAAAAGTATATATTATTATCGATAGTATTGATGGTTAAGTGATGGTAGAGGCAATCATATCACCACAAAAAGGGAGCATTTGCAAAATGAATAGCCTAAAAACAGTGGGGGACTGTCTGTCCACTTTTAACCCACTCTAGAACAGTCATGATAAAATAATGATATAAATTGTCAACAGGTCAGATAATTTATCCTGTACCTCTTTCTAAACTAGGAGATTAACCTGGGTTTCTAGCTTTTTCCTCTTTTGATAATGATTTCCTCAGTCTCTTTTGAGCTTGACTTATAGGATGGTTTTTATTTCCACTAGAAGACAAACTTAACAACACATCATCATATTTATCTTTACTATTGTTTCTAAACACAGACATCACACCACAATAGCACTAATAACAATCTAATGACACTCATTTTCTTAGAGACTAAAGTTTATATCTTGTGAGAAATATTCTGTGCCTTATGAAACTATAGAACTTTTATCATTAATACTTTTTTAGATAATTCCTTCACATGCTGTGCTGACCCCTCAACTTTATCATCTTCACAATGTAGTACATACTGTACTTGGGAAGCCACTCAGGAAGCTCAAGCAACTGTTTTATCAGGTGGCTCTCCATAACATGAACAACTGGCGCCTGATTTCATACTTTATCCATCCCTTCATGGCTTAGTTGGTGCTTCCAGTTCTTCTATTAATAACAAGATATTTTATTGCCAGGATAATTATTCACCTTTGGAGATTAGAGCAAGCATGAGGTGCCCAGTAAAAGGTGTAACTGGAAAAACCACATTATGTCAATAAAAAGCAAACATGAGCCTCTTTGTGTGATGATTACTCAAGAGTTAATTGCCTAAGTGAATAATATTCAATTATGTGACTACAGATTTGCATGTCAGTATTGTAAAGGATAAAAGCACAATTCTCCCACAAAAACTTCTTTCGTTATTTGATACCGTACTAGCAATAGGACTCCTTTACCAGTTCCACTAGCAGGTAGCTCTGAAAGCGGTAAGAGATCAGGTGATGGGCAGATGCTCCTTGGCTTACTGAGACATCACTAACATAAGAAAGGTGACCCAACAGGCAGCTGTATTGGACAGTCTTTTCTAGGTTAAAAAAAAAGTCCCAGGGGACTAGGAACACATTTTTTTTCATCAAGAAAGCAAATACAACTCCAGAAAATTCCTCAAGTAACTAGACTTTAAAAAAAAAAACAAAACTTAGTTTATCCCTTGAAAATTTTTTACATTTAAAAAGATTAATAATTGTAGATTTTCTAAGATCACTGCTTGCTTAAAGGTGCACAAAACTGAAAAATATTCATTGTTAAAGTATTGTATTTATGGTGAACTGTCTTTGATACATATTTGCTAAATTTTATTTGTTTTTAATGTTAATAAAATACAATTAGAAACATTTCTTGTTCAGAGTTTTGTCTTTATGCAAACCACTGAGCATGTAATGCCTTAAAAATTTTTTTTTGTATTTTAAAAATTAGGCGCGGCGGCGGGAGCAAAAAAGAAAAAAAAATAAAAAAATTTAAATGTTTTAAGTTGGTGTATAACATTATATAAATTACAGGTATACAATATAATGAATTCACAAATTTTAAAGATTATACTCTATTTATAGTTATTATAAAATATTTATGTAATTCCTTTAAATTATTTCATGTGGAAGAACTTATAGATGTGTATAAGAGACAGGAAGCTTCAAATAGCTATATACTATATATTTATTTATGTGTTTAATGCTTAATATTTTAGTGTATAAATTCATTTATTAGCAACAACTCTTAAACTGAATAATAAATCTATAAGCAGAACAGTATTCTATACTATTTGCTGTTTAATTCACTCCCAAGCAATTGATACTCCAATTACTGCTAAAATACTACAATTGCAGTTGTCATAGTTTAATATCAGTTTCAAACAACAAAATATGTGATTGTTGTGCATTACCTGCAATTTCCTATGATAAACTCTTACAGTGTTTTTTAAAACAAAGAAATTCTTAAATATTTCTGAAAAATGTGTCTGCCTTAGCAGTTGTTTTTTAGTTTATAATGGAAATTGTGTCAATGATTTTTTTCTGTCTCTCCCTTTATATATGACTTTGATTTTATTTTTACTTAAAATATATGGAAGCAAAGCTAACTTAGAAAAGGCCATTCTAGGCTTAAACATTTGGTCTGTGATAAAGCCATAGCATGTAGTTTACAAAGACAATTTTCCCACTTTATGCTTAAGTACTTTATTAAGGGAAATTCTCATTTCTAAAAGATAATGGAAAGTTAAAATGATGCTTTTTAAAAATTCAGTTTCATTTATTTTTGGCTGTGCTGGGTCTTGGTTCCTAAGTGGGCTTTTTCTCTAGTTGCAGCGCAGAAGGGGCCACACTTTGTTGCAGTGCATAGGCTTCTCCCCGCGGTGGCTTCTCTCTTGTGGAGCACGGGCTTTATGGTGTAAGGGCTTCAGTAGTTGCGGGGCGTCGGCTCAGTAGTTGTGGTTCCCGGGCTCCAGAGCACAGGCTCAATAGTTGTGGCGCATAAGCCCAGTTGCTCCTTGGCATGTGGGATCTTCTCGGATCAGGGATCAAACCCATGTCTCTTGCACTGGCAGACAGATTCTTTACCACTGTGCCCCCAGGGAAGCCCTAAAGTGATACTTTTAAGGGATTTTAAAGTTTGAACAATGCTAATTTAAGCCTTTTAAAAGAAAACAAATTTTCTGAGATTTAATAAATCATGTCATGCCAAGTTTCAAACTCAGAAAGTTTGGATTGGATTTCTTATAAAAAATACCCAATGAGTTTTAGGTGGTTCCAACTTAGTAACATTTATTAATATCTTCCCATTGTTTAACTGTTTCCTAAAATATTTTCTCTTTCTCCTAACATAAAATACATTATTTTCTACCTAAACCCCTTATTTTTTTAATTAAGAAAGCAAGTATTAATATAATGATTTTTAGACAATTAAGTTTATGCCAATTTTATACCAGTTATTATCTGCATTATTTAGAGATATTGTTACTACATTGATATGTAGTAAATGTTCAACCCCATTTTTATAGGATATGATTGCCCTATGGCCCAGATTTATAAGATCTAAAGAAAACTTTATTTTACAAAATAATTTTTGCATTTTTTTGTTATTTTAGGATGACAATACACAAATAATTTAGATGTGAAATTTAGAAAACTTTTACCGAAATGAGGACAGGAAAACTCAAGGTATAAACTGACATAGCATGGATATGGGCACAAAGTCATAAAATTTCTTCCAAAATGTAATTATTTATTTTTAAAAACCATAATATTTTGCAAGTTATTGAAAATATGATCTGTCTTTAGTGCCCAGTATAACTGGAATTGGCTGACTGTTTTCACTGAATTGATTAGGCGTATCAACTTTGTATGGCCTTCCCAGGTGGCCCTAGTGGTAAAGAACCTGTCTGCCAATGCAGGAGACATAAGAGACACGGGTTTGATCCCTGAGTTGGGAAGACCCCTGGAGAAGGGCGTGGCAACCCACTCCAGTATTCTTGCCTGGAGAATCGCCGCAGACAGAGGAGTCTGGCAGGTTACAGCCCATAGGGTTGCAAGGATTCTGACACAACTGAAACGATATGGATACAGACTGAAGAGCCTTGACCTCATAAAAGACTTAAGAGGGAGCCTGTTTAGAGACTATATATATACCATGAAGATCTACATTACCATAATTGTGTAATTTGGACCACTCCAAAATATTGACACTTGCCCTACTTACCTAGGAAAGGACCTAGAGCTGCTCTCTTGACTTGAAGTACAAAGTTTAGTTTGAAACAAGTTATGCCAGAGTTGGAGGAACGTTTTAGTGGGAAATGTTATATCAAAGACTCCAGATAACTGAAGATCATCCCTGAATATATTAATGTTCGGAGCCATTCTTCCCCCGTTAGTATATCTCTCAGCTTACCTCATTTTGCTACATACCACCCCATATGGTACTTGTTAATATTCCTTAAACAGCTTAGGCAAATTATCGCTGATACATGTTTGGGGTAAATACATATTTTCATTTTCTCTTCACAATGTGGCTGTTGGTACCCAAAAAGAGTTTTGCAGGTGAGTTTTCATTATAAAATGTCATTTGAGGAGAGCAGAAAAGTGGACTCCTGGTAAACTATAAAAGAGTTTGTTTTGTGGAAATTCTGTTCTCAAAGATGGAATTTTCATCCTAGAATTATAGAATTTTAAAATGGAAAAGCTCATAAACGATTTTCCGGTCCAACTATTTATCAGAATAATCTGAAGCCCAAAGGTTAAGTGGGCTTCCCTGGTGGCTCAGCTGGTAAAGAATCTGTCGGTAATTTGGGCGACATGGGCTCAATCTCTGGGCTGGGAAGATCCCCTGCAGAAGGGAATGGCTACCCATTCCAATATTCTGGCCTGGACTGTATACTCCATGAGGTTGCAAAGAGTCAGACACTGAGCGACTTTGACTTTCAAAGGTTAAGTGACTTATTGAAGATCACATAATTTGTTGCCTAGACAAGTTCCTAGAACTGCATTTTTTCTTGGCCAGATGTTGTGATGTATATTATACTTCCTCAATTTTCTTTTTAAAACATGGAAATTGAACATAATGTTATAAATAAAACTATTAGGCTAATCTCTCTTATTTATAAGCCAGAAAGAAAAATGTAGAACAATCATGACAGATTTTTCAAAGAAACAGATACCACAGATTTGGAGCCCAACTCTACTCTGGACCCTCAAATATATGGTTTCTTCAACCCTACTTGGACAGAGAAATGTTGAAAGTTTTTTGCTTTTGTTTTTTTTTAGAAAGAGAACATTTGGCAATACAAAAAAGAAACAAACACATTTATTTGAGGGTAAGAGAGAAGTTTTTCCCAAATAACAAGTGTAGCCATTTTGTTTCAATAATTTATAATTCAGGTATGCAGAAAGAATGAGGACTGTATAACTGTTGCTCTCTCTAAGTGAGAAGCTGGAGCCCAGGGGGCATGGAGTGGGGAAGATAAATCTTAGAAACTCAAATGACAAGTTCCTTCTACAGATTGAGACACGGAAACCACACAAACCCAGATTGTGCAATCTTTAAAGACAGTGAGTGATAAAGCGACTACTTCATAGATGAAGATAGACAACATGCTCTTGGACTTACAAGGGAACACCCTTCATGTGAGCAAGAAAAGAACATCATTTAGCTTAATATGAAGTTGCAATTAAGACCTAAGGGAAGGCTATCAAATAAATTTTTGAGCAGTTCTCCATGGTAACTTTAATGAGTCTACATTTTAGCTCTTTCTCAACATCCTTCATCTACAGCTTAAATGCACACTGCAGTTGCCAGCCATGCCCATGAATTCCTGATGTCCCAGCCGAGTGCTTCTGCCTCTGAACTCTAAAAAGCCCCTTGCTTGACAGGGGTTAACCATATCTGGAAAGCTTTAGAAGAGGTCTGCTGGGCAGCAGGATTTCTGTTGATAAGAGGCCTCTTGTTGGACTGGAATCCAGGAGCTGTGGGAAACCCAGAAAAAGCAAGGCTCAGATGGGAATACAAAGGTATCAGCTCCTAACAATGGGAGTTCCTCTCTCCGCCAAGCCCCACAGTAGGGGAAGAATTGACATCTCCCCCAAATCCCACTCCCAAGTAAATTTCATTTGCTATCTCATCCTCAAGTTAGAATGAGTTACTAGTTAATTAACTAATGCAATTATGCAAGCATAATTGTAAGCCACTCTACTGACATATAAAGATGTTTTTAACCTTTAATTACCAGGAGAAAATGGACGAAGTGGAGTTTGAGCACCTAACTTGAAGAAAAAACTAGGAAATAATAGTCCCTCCCATCATGCACACCACTCCCAACCCATTCTACCTAAAAGTTCTTTGATTGTGGGCTTTATTTTCATTTTAAAAATCATTATTTTTAATTAGGTCTCAAAGAAAGAAGTTGGCATTTCTTATTCTTTTCAGAGTGGTCTGGAAAATGCTACATCAATGCATCTGAGAAAAAAGAGGAAAATAAGATCCCTTGTAATTTTGTTTTTGAATCAATACCCGAAATAATGACCAGAAGCAAAAATCTACCGGTGCGTCAGCAAGCAGGATACTCGGCCAGTCAGCTTCATCCTTCCCCCCTGATCTGTGGGCTCCACGCCGCCGTTTCGGGTCCCTAGAGCAGATAGATAATGTAGGACAGAATGACCAGGCCTATGATGGCAAAGAACATCAGGATGAAAATATCCAGCATTGTGGAGTCCTTGGCCGAGGACGCCTCTGGATTCCGGGGAAATGTGAGCACGAAGGCTGCAGCCAGTGGAGAGAAATGGCTCCCCCTTCCCTCTACAGCTTAGCCCTCCTTTCTCCCTCCCCCTCCCAGTGCCTGAGACTGAGGGATACTGCGGCTCCATCGGCAGCTTACTACCCGCCCCCGCGCCCCCTTCCTTCGCCAACCAATCAGAAAGCTCGGGAGCCGGTAACCAAGGAACTGCTCGATTTAGACTAGGCAGAAATGAAGAGGCTCAATTTCTCCCCAGGAACCCAATCTCACCCTTTGTATCTAAATGGAGTCTGAATATTATGGAAATAGGGAAGAGATCTGACCTGCATCCAGGTGCTCAAGGAATATTTCCTGAGTGCTTTTCTTCTCACTTTTTCCTCTCATGAATCCTTGGCAAAGGAACTCAAAATGATGGTTGGGGGCTGGGTGGGCCATCGGCACGTTGTAGAGTCAGGTTATGGAGGGACAAGGACAAAGGTCTCACGTGTGTTTCAGATGGCATCTCAGAGGGATGGAGCTGAGACTTACGGGATTCCTATATTGTGTCATATATTGCACTCGTGGTGTAATTTCAACCTCCCTGCAAGTCTTTTATAGATGAGGCTCAGAGATGATCAGTAACCTGCCTAATGTTTCATTGGAAAGGCCAGAGACCAATTCAGAACTAGGCTTGTCCGCTCCCGAATCCACATTCTTCTCTCGCCCCAGACCGGCCCACCCTGTTAATCTGAAATCCCCTCCCAGGCCCACCTGGGCTTCTCAGCTTGCAAAATTTTGCACTGCTGCTGCTGTCACTTCAGTCATGTCCGACTCTGGGCGACCCCATAGACGCCTGCCCACCAGGCTCCCCCACCCCTGGGATTCTCCAGGCAAGAACACTGGAGTGGGTTGCCATTTCCTTCTCCAATGCATGAAGGTGAAAAGTGAAGGTGAAGTCGCTCAGTCGTGTCTGACTCTTAGCAATCCCATAGACTGCAGCCTACCAGGCTCCTCCATCCATGGGATTTTGGAGTGGGGTGCCATTGCCTTCTCCAAACATTTTGCACAGATCCTTCCTATTACAGTGTGAGCATCAGAGGCCTCTCCTCCAACCATTCCTTGTCTCTTTGTGGTCATTTCCCACATCCTTATCCTCTCTTATATCCTCTTCAGTGCTCATTGCAGTGTTATACCCAGAGAGGGCACTACAGAACTCTGGGTCAGGCCCATCCCTGTGCAGTTAAGTGTTTAGAAATGCAATTCAAGTGACTTTTTTTTTTTTTTAATTGAAGTAGAGTTGATTCACAATTTTGTGTTAATTTCTGCTGTACAGCAAAGTGATTCAGTTGTACATATATACCTTTTTCATATTTTTCAAGTTGCTTTTTCTGAGGGGAAAGGAGAATTGATGTTTCATAGTTTAAGCTGGGTGGTGGGTAGTTATGCCTTCTTGTTTTTATTATGCCTTTTGCCTTATTTCCTATTATATTAAAAAAGAAAAGCAAATTCCCTGTGACACCTCTGGCCTAGTGTCCTTGGCTCCACGCTAACTAGCTCCTTTGAGGGGCACAGGACAAGGGCAGCAGCAGCGGCTTCGTCATGCTAAGCCCGAGGAATTCAGGCTGCTTTAGAAGGGAGTCAGGAAACTGCTCGCATGGGTTCGCACAGGGAGGCAGGGCAAGAGCGTCCTATGAGTTGGGAGTGGAGACTTGGCACTGGTTCCCTCCCAAGCAGACTGTCCCGAAAAGGGGAATGAATGAAGCCTCCTGGGGAGAGGGGGCTACAGCTCTGGAGCAAACAGGAGGCAGGCCAATGGAGGCAAGATTTGCCAACTCATTGCCTGCTACTGAGGACACATTAAGCCGCCCGTGGTGTCAGAGGGGGAGCAGGTGTCAGTAGCATCTGTAATTATCCCACCCAGCGCTGTCTCAGCTGCTTGGAGCAGCCGTGTCATCTCCTGATCACAAAGGCTCTCACTTTGGGGAAAGCCCTTTTCTTCTCCACCCTGCTGCTATCCTGAAGCCAGGGGAAGCTTGAATTCTGTGCCCAGAGTGAAGAACGCCCCTCTCCACAAGGCCACAGCACGAGGTTGACTGGTGGCCCCAAGATGCGGACAAAGGATCTGGATTCCTTCTCTGTCACCTCCTTTTCCCAACCCGGCAGAAAAGGGGAGGCAGGCTGCCTGACCTAGTCAAAGTTCAGACCCAATGCACCTGGAGCAAAGAACTGAGTCTGGGAGATACCGCGAGGTGAGGGGCAAAGTGTGTGGGTGCAGGGCTCCTGTCAAGGTCATGGCAGGAGGCCAGGAGCATCACATTGGGGTCCTAAGACCTCCAGCTCTGCCACTAGCTGGTGTGACTCCCACCAAACCACTGCCTTTCTGGGCTTCAGGAAACCCCATCTGTAAGATGGATATCAAGCAGTTACTTCTTTCATAGGGCTGTTCATAAAGTCAAAGGGGGAAAAAGTGTGTCTAAAATGCCCCCAAGGAGACAGGACACACACACACACCACCTCAGAACTAGAGAGAGCAAGCCAAGTCCGCAGGTAAAAATTATACTTTTATTTGAGTCACCAGGAGAAAGATTCACTTGTGGTCCAAGTCAAATGTTCAGAATCATAACAGGCCAGAAAGATTTGATCCCAAGCACAAGCCCACGAGGGAGGGGACCAAAACAGACCAAGAAAAGACGACCACCCCATATAAAAAGATGAATGGACGGCTTCACACACACACACTGCACACGCACACACACACAGATGAAATGTTTGGACAGAGGCAAATTTCACGTGATCATTTCTATTTCTTTTTAAATACAGGTTTGTGGGGTGGTATTTTTTTTTCCAGCTATTAAAAAAA
This sequence comes from Cephalophus harveyi, assembly GCA_006410635.1. Lineage (NCBI taxonomy): Eukaryota > Metazoa > Chordata > Mammalia > Artiodactyla > Bovidae > Cephalophus > Cephalophus harveyi. The sequence continues at coordinate 13,419 of SJYT01059064.1, forward strand.
AGGGGGGCCCCAAAGTGCATATGTAGGGGAAAAAAGGCAGAAATTAAGCAATAGTTTTCCCTGGAGGGACATGATGAAGAAAATAGGAAGCAATATTGAGAGAATTCACTGTTCTCACCATTGGGCTTCTTGCATTTTATTATTGGTCCACTAAAGTTATATTCACATTCTAGCTTTGTTGCATCTTCTTTCCTGGGATTAGATTGGCTAAAAAAAAAAAAAAAACCCTCTGTGAACTGTAGGAAAAGACCAGGGACTCGGCCCAGCCCTCAGGTTCTGTGCTCTGCTGGGGATGGATGATTCTGGAAAGGAATAAGGACTCTCAGCAGCCCCCTGGTCCCTCAGCACCAGTGTGATAGTCCCTCCTCTCTCTGGGGGTGTGTGAGAAAAGGTCCCCTATTTTTAGGATGGAAGGAACCAAGGGCTGGCAGCAAGGTTCCAGTGGCTGGCTTGCCTTGTTTTGGAAGAAAAATTAGGCTGAACGAAAACAGGCTACTTCTTGCTCCCCAGCCCTCCTCCCAGACTCTCACTTCCCTGCCAACCACAGATTCTCCAACAGGATATGTCTCTCTGACCTTTGGTCCCAGAATCCACATTGTGCTTTGAGATTAAGAGGAAACAGAATGGACTAGCGTCTGCCCACGGCTCCCAAAATTGTTCCTTCTCTGCTTCCCTCATCCCCCACACTGCCCAATATAAGACTCTCCACCCGCCCTCACCATGGCTGCGGCCAAGGAGGGAAAGGGATCGGTCAGGCAGGGGCTCAAGCCTCTGATCTGGGGTAAATATTCCCAAGTCAACTCACAAGCAGTGAGGACTAGATGTTAAACACGCCTGCAGGCCCCTCCCTCTCCTGCAAGGCACAAGGATGCAAAGATGTCAACCATAGGGCCTGAGTCAGTGGACTTGGGGTAAAGATGGGAGGGGGAGACCCAGAAGGGTGACAGGAAAGCCCAGAGATGAATAAAATCAGGCAAGGGTGGTCACAGCCACCCACGAGTGAAGAAGGGACTTGGAGATAGCACCATCTTTCCCTTCCTCAACCCGGGTCTGCGCTTCCAGTTTTGTAAGCCCTGGGACCCTCTCCCTTTACTTCAAGGAGGCTTTAGGTAAATGAGCAAGCTGGGGGCAGGGGAGGGGGGTGGGGTGGGGGCAGGAAGAGGGGAGAACACAGCGTAGGTGACAGAGGTCCCCTGGCTCCCTATTCTACAGCCCAGGACACAGAGATGGGGAAAAAGTATCTGCCTGGAGTCATGAAGTCTTTCCTCTCCCCGCTTTGCCAGCAAGCTACAGGCCCCAATGTCAGCCCCCACCAAGTTCACACCCCCTCCTCACTTCTGCACTTTGGAAAGCGGGGGTGGTAGGCTTCCTCCATTCAGGGATAGAAGAAAAGGAGGGATTCTCATTCCAAAGAAAACATGAGGAACTTCTCTCCCTCAAGGGCCTCCCCTCTGTGCACCCTCCTGAAGGCCCACACCCTGCCTGCTTCTCTCACACTCACACTCGCCTGTCACAGACATCTGCAGACACCCACTCCTTCCCCCTCAAGGAAGTTGTGGAGATACAGAGCCGGCTGTGGCTTCACACAGTCCAGCCCCCCTGGGGTCGGTGGTGTGGGATGGCGGGAGGCCATGGAAGGCCCTAAGCTGCCTTCCCAGGAGGAGCGGCCTGTCTAACCAGGTCTCAGGGGCTGGGCTGCACGGCTGAGAGGCCTGAGGCTTCCCTGCCCCATCTTTCAGGAGGAGGCAAGCCAGGGACCCCGGAGACTCAGTGGGAGGGAGAGAAAAGGGCTGCGAAGAGAACACCCCATTCCCCTCTTTCCTGCAGCTGTCCCTAAAGCAGAAAGGTGAGACCCGGACCCAAGCCAAGCTCCCAGCTCCTTGCCCACACCAGGCCCGGGTGAGCAGGAGAGTGAAATCACAGTGTGAAAAGGAACCATGTGGGGAAGGCTGAATGAATACCAAAGCAGGAATTTTACCCGCCTCTGTCAACCTTGAGCAGGAAGAGGGTGGTGAGGAGATCTCTTGGAGGGCAGGCAGCCCCATCTCTGAGAAGCAAAGGTAGAGCCCATCCACTGGCACAACAGGGGCGCCCTCCCCACCCCCATCCCACGGCACGGGCAGCAGGGTCCCACTCCTGGGAATGTCTGGAGCCCCGCCTCTGGGAGTCCTGGGGCTCAGCCCAGTCCTGGAATGCTTGGATGTATGAGGAGGTGGGTAGGAGGGGCTGAGGGGGCAGAAAAGAGAGAAGGCAGAGGCCTGGGAGCCAACGGGTCACCCACCCAGACCATCCCCACAGGCCTCGGCCTCCCACAGAGCGGTTCACACGTGTTCCATCCAGAGAGAAAACCAAGAAGTTGGTCAAGAGGAAAACCTGCCGGAAGGGGCGCCGCGAAAATGGCAGAACAGGCTTCGGTTGGCAAAAGAAGCTGGAAGAGGGGGAGGATAAACAAGCTGTCGCAGAATTAAAAAACAGAGACACCGAAGGGTGGACAGGTCACGCCCAGGACAGACGCGATGCTGTGGAATGCGCTGAAGACGGACGGGGCGGGCGGTGCCCGGCGGGCTCAGATGGCCTCCACGTAGTTGGCTGGCAGCATCCCCGTGTCACCGGTGCGCTCCACGGTCCCGTACATCCAGCCGTCGTCGATCTGCTGCACGTTGACAATGGTGTCCCCATCCTGGAAGGAGACCTCGTCCTCGTCGGCAGCACTGTAGTCGTACACAGCACGGTACCGCTTCTGCAGGGGTGGGGCGCGGTCAGTCAGGGGTGCCCACCTCTCTGGGACCCCAGAGCAGAGGGGACCAGGAGCTGGGAGACAAGGACGGGCTAGGCTCTGCCTCAAGTTTTCTCACCTCTGTGTCACACTTTCTGAGAGCGATCACCTTATTAACACTGCGTCTGGCACCTCCTAAGGGCCAGACACAAACAGGGACGGAGGTTGCAGGACCTCCACCCTGTCCCTTGGACTGGAATATAGTACTGTCCAGTGGACACCATGCTGGGTTGAGTTTACAAGGATGACTTGCCCTGTGTGCTATTATCTGTATTATTATAAACACCAGTCTTTCTTGGTTTTTTTTTTTTGAAGCTGTTGATGAATTTGGTTCTTAAGTTCAGGATAAAGACCAACTCCAGGGAGAACAAACTCCAGGTGATACAAGAAGTACCTGTCAGGTCCCACCTTCCAACCTCAGCCAAAGTCTCGTGTTTAAACCCCAGCTCTAGGGAATGTCCAGTAAAAACACATGAAATCCAACTGTAATCTTGGAAGCAGGCAAGATTCTAACGTCCTCTGACCATCACTGCCCTTGACACTGACTTGTCTCTGGGAGTCAGCTTAGCCTTTAGGGTCCCCCAGGCCAGGTTCTGGGATCCGTTTGGGTCCAAGGCTGGATGAATCCATTAGAAATCTCCAGGATCTGCTCCACCACCCCACCCCACCTCCAAGACCCTGTTCAGACCTTCTGTTTCCATTCCCCTGTTCTGCCTCCTCCCATTGTTCATCTATTGTGATCTCAGGGGGAACTTTCCAAAATGCAAACCTGATGAAGTTACTTCCTGGCTTTAAATCCTTCAGAGGCCCCCTTCCTATTTAGCACAAAACTTCCAATCCCCCTCAACCCAGCAGAAACCAGCTTCATCAGCCCTGAAGACTATGGAATGAGAGATCACAACCCTCCAGGCTTCTTATCCTGCTTTCCAGATGAGGAAATACAGGTTCCGAGAAAGTAACCTAATTCCTGCAGGATTGATTCATAACCTCTCCCAATCCAATGCTCTTCATGTACTACTTTTACAACCAGAAGAATAAATATTAGAAACCACCCCCCCAAAAAAAAAAGTCACAGCCCTCATGGAATGACTGAAGTGACCTCAGTCCTTATCACTAACTGTGCCTTTAATCTCTTGGGGCAAGTCACCACCATCTACACCTGCATCTTGTAATAGCCACCCAACTCATCTCCCTGCTTCCACCCTCAACTGTTTATTGCTGCTTCTCAACACAGCTGCTGAAGCCAGCTTTTAAAACACAAGTCAAAGCCCTTACTCTGCACAGCTTGCCAGTCATGATGGCCTCCTGGCAGCCTGAAAGTCAAAGTGTTAGTCGCTCAGTCATGTCCACTCTTTGCGATCTCAGGGACCATAGCATGCCAGGCTCCTCTGTTCATGGAATTCTCCAGGCAAGAATACCGGAGTGGGTAGCCACTCCCTTCCAGGGGATCTTTCCAACCCAGGGATTGAACCTAGGTCTCCTGCACTGCGGGCAGATTCTTTACTGTCTGAGCCACCAAGGAAGGCTGAAGCCTACAAGTCCCTGTATGATCAGACCTCATCCCTCTCCAGTCACCTCGGCTTTCCCGCTGCTCCTAGAACACTCCTGCCTCAGGGCCTTCACACTTGCTGTTCTTCTCCACCACTCATTCCTTTACTGAGCCCTTTGCTGCCCCCACCCCTTCTCACCCAGTCTTTTTCCTCACGGCTTATCTATGACCTTTTGCCACATACCTACCTATCTATCCATGTTTGTCTCCCTGACTGGAATGTAAGTTCCAAGAGGGCAGAAAGGTGAACTTTTACTCAGACCAAATCCTTCTGTCCAGAACATGCTCAGTATTTGAAGCGCTGGCTGGTCTCTCTGGAGCCTTAGCCTTCAGATGACCTCTCAGACCCACTGCGTTCCTTCCCTCCCTTGTGCATCTGGCGCCTGAGGCCCCAGCAGGTCTCTTATCTCAGGCTACTTATTTCTCCGAGAATTGTCTCGCCTGAGTTTTTTTTCCTAAAGGTTGTCCAACAAAACAAAACAAGCATGTCCAAGAAGGGACGTCTTTTCTAAAGGGACGTCCAGGAAGGCTTCCCTAGGCTCACCCCACCTCCCACACCTCCCTCCACCAGGGCCACTCACCCCGCCGCCGCCTGGGGCGCTGCGCTGTATGGACACTGGGGCTGCAGGCTCCTTGTAGCCGCCATAGGACTGGGCTGCCGGCTGCTGCTGGGGCTGCTGGTACACTGGAAGCCAGCAGGAGGCAGGCTCAGGACCTTCCTGCCAAGCCCAGACCCTCCCAGAGCCGCCCCCTTCCTCCCTGAGACCGTGTCGTGTGTATTTCCAACCCCACAGCTTGCTCAGCCCCCACTTCCCAAGGGCTTCTGTCTGCGTGCACGCACGCTGCTGCCACGCCCCAGCGGCACCCTCCCCATCACAACCGGGGCCAGCACAGCCCTGACCCTGGTGTTCATGCCTGGGTAGGGACAGGACCTGGGGGGTGTGTGCCTGCGTGTGTGTGTGTGTGTGTGTCTGTGTGTGTACTCTAGGTTTCCCTCTTACCTCCTCCCCACCTTGTGTGTGCGTGTGTGTGTGTTCATACCCTGGGTAGGGGTGCGTGTATGCGCGCGTGCGTACGTGTGTGTGTGTGTGTGTACTCGAGGCTTCCCTCTCACCTCCTCCTCACCTTGTGTGTGCGTGTGTGTGTGTTCATGCCCTGGGTAGGGGTGCGTGCATGCGTGCGTGCGTGTGTGTGTGTGTGTGTGTGTGTGCGTGCGTGTATGTACTCGAGGCTTCCCTCTCACCTCCTCCCCACCTTGCCTCAGGGTCCTCGGTCCCCACAGCCCTCCCGCTCACCTGGGGTGCTGGCGGGGATGTGGTGAGGCTGTTGCTGCTCCTGGGGCCGCCGGTAGCTGCTCTCCTGGGGATCTCGGCGCTCAGGCTCCAGACCCTCACCCCCACTGGGGCCCATGCGACTCTTCTCAAACTCCTCGTGGTATTTTATCTGCAGGGACAGAAAGCACTGGGTGAAGGACCCACAGCAAACCAACCAAAGCTCCCCTTTTCCGTTGCCACTCAAGATCCTGGGACGGGAGAGACTCCTGCAGGGCTCCAGGAGAAGAGAGCCAGGTCCTCAGCAGGGATGTACCGCGACGTGCCCTCCAACAAACACCTCACCTCGCCATGCCGGGTTTCCTCCTTACACAGTGAGCATCAGGACCTCCCCTCAGGGGTTGCTGGAGGATGTGATGAGATGACGGATGTAAAAGGTCCATGTCAGCTAAAGTGTTAGTGCCTCAACTGTGTCTGACTCTTTGCAACCCAATGGACTGTAGCCTGCCAGGCTCCTCTGTCCGTGGGATTTTCCCAGCAAGAATACTGGAGTGGGTTGCCATTCCCCTCAGAAGGGAATGAATCTAAGTGAAAGCACCAGACGAATGTAGGCATCCTTTTTATGTCCCTGAGGCAGGGCTGGAGCTGCCCCACTTCCACCCTGGCCCATAGCAGTGACTCTGGTTTACAGAGCATCTGCTAGGTGCCAGGCACTATGCCAGGAGTTCTGCATCACAGGCTCATTTTACCATGTCAGCACCTATACGGGGGTACAGCACAGTCCCCATGTGACAGACAAGGAGACTACAGCACTGGCAAGCAACATGAGTAACCCATGCTCACGGAGATTTCAGAGCCTGTTATTAACCAGCAGGCGATTCTGCCTCTTGCAGGCATGACCGCATAAAGCTCCTCTGAGGACCCCAGCTTGCAGGACAAGAAATGCCCGGCCCTCTCCGAGGGTGTGTCAGTATTTGGAAGATGAGTTCCTTCTCTCAGGTTAAAAAATGGGCAAAAAGAGACCTGAAGAAGCCACACACCCCAGGTCTTCACCAAGGACCACCAGGACCCAGAATTGTGTTCTTAAAGTCTGGTCTTCAGACTATCTGCTGAACGCAGGTTCCAGGACCTTCCATAGAATCTACAATTTTCAGGGCTCGGGTTTTGGAATACGCACCTTTATTCTTTTCTCTTTTTTTGGAGGGAATATGCTCTTCTAAGGGACTTCCCAGGTGGTGCTAGTGGTAAAGAACCCACCTGATAATGCAGCAGACATGGTTCGATCCCTGGGTTGGGAAGATCCCTTGGAGGAGGGCATGGCAACCCACTCCAGTATTCTTGCCTGGAGAAATCTCATGGACAGAGGAGCCTGGCAGGCTACAGTCCATAGGGTAGGTATACGATCCATAGCGCAGAGTCAGACATGACTGAAGAGATTTAGCACGCACAGACATATGCACTTCTAAAAGCTCCCTGAGGTGAGTCTGAGTCTTGAAGGCTCAAGTTTGAGAACCAGTGATCTGGAGCAGAGGTTGGCAAACTCTGGTCCACGAGCCCACAGCCCATTTGTTCATAGTCTGCATATGAGCTAAGAATGGGTACTATGTTTAGTAACGTTTGAGGCCTGTATGGAGAGTTAAAAGGAATAAGATTGGTAACACATGAAATTTCTATGAAGTTCAAATTTCAGTGTCCAGAAATAAAGTTCTACTAGAACAGTCATACCCATTCATCTTCCTATTATCTCTGGCTGCTCTCACGCCGTCACTACAGAGCTGAGTAGCTTTGACAGGCCCTTTGGCCCACAAAGCCTAAAACATTTACTCTCTGGAGCTCTACAGAAAACGTCTGCCGTCCCCTCTTTGCCCCCTCTTTTCCTATTGGTAATATCTGTTTCAGCACAATCCTCCCAAATTACACAAAAGTACAACTTTATACCCATGAAATGTCTATACACATTTGGGTGTAAAACGTACAAATATGAATAAAACAAAGGATGAAAAAGAAGCAGAGTCAGGAGTTCTGGGATTTTCTGCCCGCATTCCCAGTGGCAACATGCCCACACAGCACCTTGAGGACCTACTGATTTTGCAGAGAGGAAACTTAGGGGAAAGGAGGCAAGCAACCGAGGAGCGGTGGAGGGTCCATGGTTAGCGCTCCAGGAGTGCTGGGCTGGGGCTGAGGAGGAAGTGGGACAGTCCCCCCCACCTCCCCCGCAGAGGAAACTCAGAAAGGGGGACACAGAAAACTGGTCTGGTCCTGAGCAGACCCAGACCCGAATTCTCTCCAGACCTCAGACTACCACCGGCCTGGAGGCTGGTTCTCACCTCCTGTTCACTAGGATCCTGCCCTGTGCTCTCCCGGTGGAAAAGGGGGTGGGGTGAGGGGGACAGGGTAAGGAGGGGGCAAAGCCTGCCTCCAGGAGTAGAGGGAGCCTGCAACTCTGTGCTCTGGAAGTCCCTGCCTGATCCAGCTGTCCGAGCCCAGGTGCTCCTGTGGCCCACGCCTTCTCACTTTCTTGCTGCTTTCTCGCATCCGCTTTATAAGGAGGGCAATAACTAAAACTCAGCCAGAAGCAGCCGGGCTACAGGTCTGCAGGGGTGGTTGGCTGGGCCCACCCACATCTCCCTGCTGCTCTTCCGCTGTTGAATGGTGGTGACTTGCTGCAGCCTGGGCTGGGAGAACAGGTCAGGCAGCAGCACAGCTTGGGATGGGCCGGTGGGGAGGCAGGGAGTGCCTCACTTAGGGCTTTGGGTCAGGATGAGCCCCCGTCCTGCCCAAGCAAGGACCCACACCCAAAGAGCAAAATAAACTGAGCCAGTTCCTGAAGGGGAGACAGGCCCTGGTCAGACTGAACACCCACAGGATCCCCAAACTCCCATGAAGTAGAGCCCCAGGGGGTGAAGGTCAAGGGCCAGGATCCTGCTCTCAGATCCCTAAGACAAGGGCGAAAGGTGAGAGTCTCTCTTGAGCCCACTCAGTGAGCCCCCTCCTCTGGCAAGGAGTAGCAGAGGAGTGGGGGCAAGGAGAGGCCTCTAGGCTCTCAAGGCAACTGCCCTTCTGACTTCTGTCCCGGGGGTGGGAAAGGTTAGCTTCCCGTGTTTACTTTCTGGTAATGAAAAGAGGCCTGCCCCCGGGAGGGAGCCGGGGACCACAGGGAGGCAGACAGAGGCCTGCCTCGGGCCCTGAGGGAGCCAGGACGTGGGCTGAGGGGCAGGCCCCGCTGCCCTGGTTGACAGCCCACTTCTTGGGCTGCAGCTCTGTCTATTCGTGAAGGGGTGACTCCTGGAGGAAGAAGCACATCTGGGTCCCATCCCCCGTCATGTTGTAGACTCAGTCCTTCATCGAGGACTGCACGTCCCTCCCACACCTCACCCCTAGAGTCACGAGTCATTCACTTGCTCAAGTGAACTTGAAGAGTCCTATCCCCTCTGGGCCTGGACTTCCTCATCTTAAAAAGAGGCCATGGCACCATCTGCTCCCATGTGGTCCTAAGGCTTCCAACTATCTCTAGGAACCTAGCCCAAATCCTAGAACCGAAAGCAAGTGTGGACGTGTGTTCGTTTCCACAAGTGGCTGATGGGATCCATCTTGCTCCTTAAAAAGCCACTCTACACAGGGCCAGCTGATCCAGGTGGACACGGCAGCGGCAGCCTGAACACAGGAGAACCCTTCCCGCCACCGACACAGGAACCACCTGCTCACTGTAATAACCCTGACTCAGCTCTTCACATTGAGTTCTCTGCATATAATCTCCCTTGGCCTTGACAATAATCACCCTTTAAATAAAGTCCCATAGGTACACTTTAATTTCCATTTTACAGAAGTGAAGTGACTTTCATTAGTCAGGCCTGAAGCTGGTGATACAAGGACAAAGCCATAGCTGGTCGGGTCCTTTCCTGGGACAGGGTGACTCCACGCCCAAGTCTGCCCCTGGTCCCATGTCTTCTAGAACAAATATGAATAGCACTCCCTTTCGCTTTCAAAAGGGATGATAATCACAAGGTCACCCTAACTTCGAGAGAAGGGGCGCCAGGCACTGAAGTCAGGAGCGGCTGCGCAGAACGGAAGTGGACTGAGAAACCTGAGGCTGCAGCGCCCTTCCGCCCGGGCCCGGGGGGGGGGGGGACACCTGATAAAATCTCAGTCCTCTCAACTTCCTCTCCCTCCCCTGCGCAGGAAACAAGGAAACTGTTATTACTTTGCTGATCGGCCTAATAGCTTGAGAAGCAAAGAGGCACCTTGAAGGGTGTGAGCACATCCACAAGGGAAATTAACACTTGTCAGAGGCCAAGGCCCTGGTTGAGCTCAGTCCCAGGCTCAGCAAAGTTCCAGTCGTCTAAGTGCCCTGAAAAGGGGTCACCATAAGCTCAGAAACGTCAGCAGAGGCCCAGCCAGAAAATGCCCTGGGACCCCATGAAAGGACGCCCGGGAGATCCAAGTGCACGGAGGTGGAGGGGTCCAGGCCCCGGAGGACCCTCCCCACTCATCCAGGGCCCTGCCAGCCAGGACTCCAGGATGAGAGCTGTGGAAAACACATTTTCTCTGCCAGCTGATGGTCTGTTTTCTGAACCCGTGTTCTCCTTCCTGATTGTGGTGGAAAACCAAGGTCTGACTCCACACTTGCTCCCACATGATTCCACATCATAGCCCAGAAGGGAGTATGAGGCTCTGGATGGAATCATCAACTCACCAGCCAAGGCCTGGTTTTTCTAACAATGTTTCCGTTTGTTGCCGGTGCGGCCTTCGTGGTGCCCTTATAGGCTTTACTCATTTCCCTCTCTCAGCCAGCCCAAGAACAATGTATTACGACCATCCCCATTTTTCAGACAGGGAAACCAAAGCTCAGGAGGTAGGTAAGAGGTGCATAAATGAGTCCTCCCATCAGCTCCTTAGTTCTCAACCACTAAGTAATGCTGTGTTCCCTATGAGAGACTAACACTATTGTGTTTTTAAAACAAATGTCAATCTGTGCTCACCTTCATTACTAATCAGAGAAATGCAAGTTAAAACCATGAGATACTACTACACACAATCAGAATGGCTAAACTGAACAAGTCTAAGGATGCGGAGCAGTGGAAACTCTCATCAGTGCTGGCGAGACGGTAAATCAATACCACTGCTTGAATAGTATTTCAGCGTTATCTGGTAAGGCTGAGGAGACATAGCCTCCAAGATCCAACAACTGCCCTCCACGTTAACGCCAGGAAATACGTATGAAGTGGTCCACAGCCACAGAAGCAATCCAAATGCCATCAACCCCAGAATCAACAAAATGTGGGATAAACAGTTTAAACAGAATACAACACAATAGAAAAGAATAAACTACAGCATCATGATGCTTTAAGCCCAGTGTTACCCCAAGGATATGACACACAAAAAAACAATGTATGTTCAAAATTGGGGAAAACAAAACTATAGTATTCAGAAATGCATAGTTATGGAGGGGGGATAAATTAGAGGAGTTTGGGATACATATACACACTACTAAATAGAAAATAGATAACCACAAGGAGCTACTGTTACAGCACAGGGAACTATACTCAGTATCTTTGCCCATCTCCAGCCATTTGACTCTGGGGCTAGAATTTTCTTTGACCTTACTATTAACTACTGATTGGGCCCAAACTATAAGGACCCGAAGGGTTTCCCAGGTGGTGCTGGTGGCGAAGAACCCACCTGCCAATGCAGGAGTCATGAGACACACGGATTCGATCCCTAGGTCAGGAAGATCCCCTGGAGTATACCCACTCCAGTACTCTTGCCTACAAAATCCCATGGACAGAGGAGCCTGGTGGGCTACAGTCCACAGGGTCACAAAGAGTCAGACACGACTAAAGCGACTTAGCATGTATGCATGCATGCATAAGGACTGAAGCTAATTTAAGAAATATGAGCTGCTAAGTATTTCTGACTGTAAGAAATGCAAAAGATTTCTGCCTGTAGCAAGGATATCTCCAAAGCTTATGGTTTTACAGTCCTGTCGGCCATAAACTAGTTCTGCAGCTAATGGCAGAACACTAACCAGTTCTATATCTAATTATATCCAGTGCTTTCTTTCACAGACTAGGCCTCACCTCTGCCTGTCAGATGCTCCCAGCTGGTTCCTCATAATTAAGTTAATTATATGATAGGTACTCAGTACATGAGAGTTATGTCTGTTTTTTGAACACGTCGAAAGCTCTATTTTGACAGGGGGCTGTCATGCTCTGCTTCCTGCCTTCCATGGTGAACACACACACAGGTGTTTATGTGTTATACTTTACAGAAAAAGGAAAGTTAAAAAGACCCAAAACTGTATACAGGAAATCTATATATGAAGAAATATGTAGGTAAATGAAAACTTGCCTACTTGAAGGCAGGGGCTCCTAGTAAAAGGGACTCGGCAATTAAAAACTTCTGTCTAGGACTTCCCTGTTGGGTCAGTGGTTAAGAATCTGCCTGCCAATGCAGGGGACACAGGTTTGATCTCTGGTCTGGGACGATCCCATGTGCTGTGGAGCAACTAAGCCCGTGCCTAGAGTCCCTGCTCCGCAACAGGAAGCCCGTGCACGGCAAGTGGAGAGCAGTGCGCTGCAGCTAGAGAAGGCCCAGGAGCAGCATCTAAGACCCAGCACAGCCGAAAAGAGAGACTCCCATCCATTACAGCCATCAGAGCTGGTGCCCAAAGGCCAGATTAATGTTGGGTTGGCCAAAAAGTTTGTTTGATTCTGTCCATAACAACCCTATGGAAAACCCTGAGTGAACTTTTTGGTCAACCCAGTATAAGTGAATCACTTTGCTATATAGCAGTAACGAACACAGCATAGAAAACCAACTATACTTCAACTAAAAAAGAGTCGATCACGCACCACAGGGGCCTAACTTACTAGCACCTTGCCTCCCAAGTCTCCACACATTTTTAGTTCTAGACAAAGGTCCAACTTTTCAGCCAAACTTTAGTCCATGTCCCTTCTTTCACCATCATGCAGAAACCAAAGTCTACCTTTAAATTAACAGCAATGGACAATATTTATCTCAGACTAAGTGCTTGACATTTTCCTCACAAATCGAGGCGGCATCTGATGATAACCTGGGAAATGAGTGACAAGCTCATACAGGAACACTATTTTGGATACAAAACAGAAGGTGTGGCTCTAGACATCATCTTTCCCAAAACTCCTCTGGAGGAAGGACAATTTAATACCATGGTTTAAAGTTCCCTGGGGGTTCTGGGATGTAGCCAGGACTGGCACCTTTGGTGAAGCTTTTTGCAGACTCGATGATGATTCTCACACTGCAGGGAACTCAGAGAATGTGTTAAAAATGCTGGTTCTTGAAAAAGGAAATTTTATTTTCTATCAATCACTTTTAATTTTGTATCTATATGAGATGATTCACTCAACTTGTTGTAATAATCATTTCATGATGGAGGTAAATCAAATCATTATGCTGGACACCTTAAACGTATACAGTCACTTTTAATTTTGTATCTATATGAGATGATTCACTCAACTTATTGTAATAATCATTTCATGATGGAGGTAAATCAAATCATTATGCTGGACACCTTAAACGTATACAGTGCAGCATGTCAATTACAGCTCAATAAAAATGGAAGAAAAGATAACAACAGGAATAATTTTAAAAATAAAACGCTAGTTCCTGAGACTTCCTTGGTGCTCCAGTGGTGAAGACACCATATTCCCAGTGCAGGGGACTCAGGTTCGATTCCTGGTCAGGGAACTAGATCCCACATGCCACAACCAAGCATAGCCAAATAAATAAAGAAATAAATATTAAAAAAAAATTGCTAGTTCCTAAAAAGGAGATAAAATTAATGCTAGTTTCTGGGCTCTGCTCCCAGGCAGTCCCAGGAGGAGGCCTCTGAGGATTCGTTTTCTTTTTTTTTTTAGCCTGTATCTTCAATCAACCTTTTCAAGAGATTGAAGTACAGCTGTTTAGAAGCCCACAGCTGACAGACTAACGGCTTTTGCCAAAACCAAGAGTCTTCCAGCCTTGTGGTCATGTGTCAGAGGTCCCAGCTAAAGCTGCAAAAGCAGAACCAGGTCAGGCATCAGTCACCTCCCTGCCTCAGATAGAGGACAATCAGCTCATTGCAGCCCTGTGGCTACTGATAAGATGGTATCTGCCCAGGTGTGGGTGTCTTGGCCAGAGTGAGTTGTTACCAGGGCTCCTCAGACATTAACACCTCCAATAAGTAGTTGCGGGGGAGAGGTTGGGGAATACAGGTGCAATAGGCTGGGTGTGGAGTATTCTGGAAGTGTTCCAGAAAAGCAGGCAAGGATGACTGGGCTTGCCTCCCCCTTCTAAAAGCCACAGGCTGGAAACAATGAGTGAGTGTGCTGAGGGGTTGCGGTTGTAGGAAGGGAGCAGGTGTCCAGATAAGTCTTCACAATGAAAGGCCAGAGGCTAAACACTCAAGAGCCCACTTTTCTGTATATTCCTTTCCTGTTACCTGAGGCTTCCCCTCCCTCCTGTTTTCCATGAGGACAGCTGAGACCCACACCATCTTCCCACCTTCTTCTGGGCACAACCTGCAGGGTTGAGGCCAGGCCCTAGCTAATAAAGAAGCAATTGAGACAGGCTTGTCTGAGGGGAAGAGGGGATTACAGCTGTCAGAGGCATCTTAGCCCAAGGGAAGCACTCCATTTCCTCAAGCCACGAATTTCAAGCTGCGGGTCGCGAAATCCAGCATCTTTAACAAACTAAAATAGAACAGAAAATATCCGAATGCCCTTTAAGTGGTAGAGCGCTCTTTCCTGAAAGTTTTGGTTCTGTTTCTCTTAAATAAATCAGCAAGCCTGTTCAGTGGGCCACGACATGAAATGTATTTCATACTGCAGGCTGCTGATCAAAGTTTAAGAGCCAAAGTCTCAGGCATGGCCACTTCTGATTGCTTGGGTCCTGGCTTCTGACATCTACCTGAGCCACAGCGAGTCGACCCTAACAGTGGTCCAACTCACTTCCAGGAGTGCCTGATAAAGGAGGTCTGAGGGCTGGATGCCAGATAGACCACCCAAAACTCAGGGCCCCTGAAACCTCTGTCCGCAGTCCCTCAGCCCAAAGTGACACCAGGCATCCTGCCAACCCCTCCTGAACCAGACCTGAAGACACCTGCTTGCCCAGTCCTTTACGGGACTCTGTGCAACACAGGCCTGCAGCCATGTCCCTACTTGTGGCTCACAGCGGTGCCCCCGCATTGCCCAAAGCCCCCTAAGCAGCCTCCCCACAAGCCCAGAGCCACACAGGCTGCTAGTCTGTGGCTCCGCCAAGCAGGAAACTGAGGCCTGTCCGCTGCCACAGGTGTCATAAGGGGCGCCCACTCTGCACATCCAGCCCTGCCATGGCTAGACACTGGTGACCACCCTGGACCTGGCAGGGCCAGGCCAAGGGGTGCAGAGCCAGCAAGCAAAACCCGACTGAGGTTTTTACACAGGAAGGAAGAGCAAGCCGAGGTGGGGGAGGAGGCTGAAGGAGGGCGGAAATGACTGCAATGTCAGCACCCAGAGGCAGTCGATGGGGAGGCCAGCCCCTCCCCACCCCTGCCACCCAGTTCTGACCTTTGTGCTCAGACAAAACAGCTAGTCTGGACCCTGGCCCTCACCATAGCCAGCAGGGAGGGGGGGAAATTTTAGAGAGAGTAGGGGGTGAGGGGGGTGATTGAGCACAAAGGCCCTCCCTGTACACCCCTCAAAAAAGTCCAGTTCTTTCAAGGTGGAAATATTATGTGGGCAGAGGGTATCAAAGGGGCAATCTGCGGGTGCACAGAGGAAAAGCATCTTGGGAACCCCAAACCCTTCCCTTCCCTCGGCTCAAGCAGGCACCAGCCAGGCCTGCTGAGGAAAGCAGGGGTGGCACAGAACCGGCCTCATGCATGACTGCCAGGCAGGTGGGGAGGAGACAAGAAGGGAGCGCCAGAGTCAGGGTAGGACCCGCGGAGCAGGGGACCTTACATTACTGATCTGGTCCTGGGTCTTCTTGATTCTCTGGAGCTCGGGCGTGTCTGCCACCACGCTGAAGCCTTTGCCCTTGTTCTTCTCAAACTCCTCCTTGTAGCGTACCTGGAGGACCAAGGTGGTGGAGAGGGATCAGAGTTGAGGCAGGGGGAGCAGAGAGGGCTCCAGCCTGAAGCAACCAGCCAGGAGAGACCCTGACCAGAACCCCCGCTGCAGTGACTTCCACTCCCACCTCCCAACTCCAGGCAGAAACCTTGGCCAAAAAGTATCAGACCAATGATAATAAACTATTACTATGCATTCATATTTGGTGTATCCTGAGTGCCAAGAGCTTTACATGAACTGTCATTTAAGTCTTGCTATAGACTATCGTTAGTTCCATTTTACAGACAAGGAAACTTGAGCCACAGAGAGGGAAAGTCACCTGCCCAAGCTCACACAGCTTAGCAGCACAAGTTCAGAGCCAACAGGATGAAACTTTCATCTGCCTGACTCCTGAACCTTCAACACGGCCCATCCTGCCTGACGACGAGAGGAAGAAGGTTCTTTCCAGAGCTCCAAGGACTGCCCCAGCCCTCACCCTGGCCAGGATGTGGTCCTACCCACTGAGAGCCTGGGGGAGTTTCTGAGTGAGGGCTGTGCCAAGGGACAAAGTTGGTGCCCAGAAAGGAGGGCGGTAAGACAGCCACTCAGAAGACTCAATCAATGAGCCTTTGACAGGCCCCGGTGGCTGCCTGGAGCCTGCCAGGCTGGCTTTTGAGGTCAGCACCACAGGAGGGGATGAAATGGGTGGGGGACGGATAGCACTTCAGGCTTCCAAGCGCCAAGAAAGACCCCTACCACCCCCTCCAATGCCCCTCTCTTCTGAGTATTCCACGGAAACCTGAGTACTAGAAGGACTTAGTCAGACATTCAGAAAGGACTTCCCACCACTAAAGGAACTGAAATATGAAAACTGTCCTCCCCTGGGGGTTTAGAAGAGCAGAATGGAGGCTGGAAATGGCCCTGGGACAGGGACCTACTCCTCCGGCTTTCAGAGTTTTTACTGTCCACCTCGGCAGCAGCTGTTCCAAAGCCCACCAGCTGCCTGGACTTCTTCCATGCAGGCTGCACTGTCCTGGAGGCAGGTCAGTCCAGGACACAAGGCCCAGGACCTTGGGAATTTCCAGGCCTCTCCCAGGCATGGAGTCATCTGGCCTCAGGGCTGAGCTGCACTGTGACCCGACTGACAACACGCACCTGTTGGTTCCTCTGCACCCGCCAGGGGTCAGGGTCCCTGTCTGTCTCCAGAGCCCCAGCTCACCCATCCAACAAGGGTTTTTTGTTGCTAAAAGGTTCCAGAACCTCCTTTGTTCTGACCCAGACTGAAATAAAGGCCTGGATGTGCTAGGGCCCCTCAGACTGGAAGTTAACACAGTGGGTCCAGGTACCACCCGCCCCAAGGGCCTAGAACTACCCCACAGCAGCCCTTCCAAGAAGGCCTGGGCCAGCACAGCAACTCTTAGTGGTAGGGGTAGGTTGAGGGGGAGACCCTTCTGGAAGCAAGCATCAAGAAAGGTAAAGCACTGAGAGTCAAAAATGTGTCGCTCCAGATGCAGAGGCCCCAGATCCAAGAACTCTGGCCTTGATTTCCTCACCTGTAAGAGGACTGTCCATAATGGAGAGGGGGCTTCCTACCACCAAGCAAGAGCAAAGAGCCTGTGGGAGTTGGTATGAACACAAGCTGTCTCCCACTTGCTAATTGATCTTGGGCAACTGATTTAACCTCTCGGGCCTCAGTGTCCACATCTGTAAAATGGGGATCATGACACACCCATTCTAATCAAAGATACAGGTGGCTTTAAAGCAACAAACACATTTGAAGCACATGGCAGGGCTCAATGTGCAAGGATAAGTGAAGAAGTGAAGTCGCTCAGTCGTGTCTGACTCTTTGCGACCCCATGGACTGTAGCCTACTATGCTCCTCCATCCACGGGATTTTCCAGGCAAGAGTACTGGAGTGGGTAGCTATTTCCTTCTCCAGAGGAGCTTCCTGACCCAGGGATCGAACGATCGAACCCAGGTCTCCCGCGCTGTAGGCAGACGCTTTACTGTCTGAGCCACCAGGGAAGCAAGAACAAGGGTTAAGTGTAAAGGTGCTTTGTCAAGTGCTGAACAAACACCAGTCCTGACTCCTTCCTCCACTTCCTGGCCCTCTGGAGGGTCAGGCCCCTAATCCAGGGGAATAATTGTCATGGCAACACTACAATGACATCAGCTGGTTCCCAGGCTCAGGAACTGCCTCTCCCTCCCTGCTGGGGAAGGATAATTCATTTCACTGCTGGCACAGGCAGCCCAGAGAGGGCGGGGCTGGAAGGAGCAGGGGGCAAGAAAGGACGGAGGCCTGTGCTCAGCACTACTTTGCTGTGTGTTCCTGGGCAAGTCAGTCCCCCTCTCTGGGTCTCCTGAGAGTGGCCAGCCAGCTGATCAATAAAAGTCCTCCTGGTTCTGGAGTTTCTGACCATATTTAAGCACCTGCTTCTGATTATGGAGAATCAAGGTGGGGAAGATTCTCTGGCCATCTGGAGCTGGAGTAGCTGGCAGAGGTAAAAGTCAAGGAACCAGAAGTCTGGGGAGGGCCCCACGTGGAACCTCGTTCATCACCCGAGCTGGAGTGTTTGCCCTCCTCTGGGATGGCTCACCAGGATGTGACAGGGACTCTGAGCGGGGAAGTGACCTGCCCAAGGTCACTCAACCTGCCTTGTCAGTTCAACTCAGGAGTCCTGTCTGAATGCTGCCTGTCTGGGCCTCCCACCTGGACACTCCCAAGGTAGAGAGGGGAGCGATGTCTGAGGCCCCTCAGGCCTGAACAACCAGGACCTAAGAAATTCTACTTTTCATATATAGATTTATTAATTATTCTCCCAGATTCTAGCTTGTTCATCACTTACCATAGCAAACAGTAGGTACAAAGGTTTGTTGAGTAAATAATGAATGAATTGAATGCAGAAATAAAATCTCCTAACAGGCAGCATAAGTTGAAAAACAACTGCCTTGCTGACCCAATGTAAGAGGAAAGATCACGACTTAAAAATATACATGTTGAAAAAAATGATACCAACAATTCCTACTTATTATGTACCCACCATGTGCTAAACCCACGTACTATGTAACCCACCCACTTCTAACAAAAAAAAGAAATTGTTTTAAGAGTAAACACACACATGGGGAGGAGAGCTAATGAGAAAGGTCAGTCTGGAAGCAGTCATCAAAAGGTCTAATACTCCTCAGCTTTATCATATCCAAGTTCCATCTCCTCTCCTTTCCAGGAGAATAGTAATAGTGAACATCTACTGAGTGCTGACTGTATGCCAGGAACTGTTCTAAATACCTAATATATACTAACATCCTCACAATAACCTTTGGAGAGAGGTAATTGGTACTTTATAAAGGTAGTAAGGTTCAGAGAGGTTAAATAACTGGTCCAAGGTCACTGAGCTACTGAGGGCTGATCCAGGATTTGGCCTTCAGCTGGCTCAGGTATGAGTGATGCAGGTATGCTGCCTACCCTGCGGGTTATAAGATTCAAGGTAAGAGAGTGGGAACTTTGCACACAGCAGGGCAGGGCACAGGACTTTGCTACAGGCTCCTGTCCCCTGTAGCATGTGCCCCGTGCCATTTCCCAAGCACAGCACCAAGGATGACGAGGGTAAAATTAAAGACATCTTCTCCTTTCACTTTTGTCTGAGCTCAGAGGGCCACACAGACAGCCCCAGCTCAGCCCCACGCCAAAGCTGCTGCCTCCACTAGTCCTGGGGCTCGGGTGGGAGAGCTGCCCTGTGGTGGGAGGCGGGTGGAGGGCCGCTAGGCCCTCGCCACCAGGGCTCTGTCTCAGCCAGGCCTGGACAGGCCCACCCAGAGGGTCATTTGTGGTCAGCCCTGTGGTTACCCGCCCCCACAGGGAGGCTCCAGGTGTCCCAGACACCGAAAGTACCACTTTGGGAACCAATCTAGAAAGAGGAAAACAAAGCTGAAATACCACAGGCAACTTCCCAGAGCCAGAAGAGAGAGAGACACACTCAGGCCCAGGAAGGAGCCGGGGGCTGGCCACTGGCGGGTGGGGCGGGCTAGCTAGGGATGCTCCCTCTTCCCTTCCCGCCACGGCGGCCTGCCCAGCCCCCACGCCGGCCACAGGAACCAGAACTGTCACGGCCCACAGCCCCAGCCATGCCCACTCAGCCCTTCCAAGCCTCAGAGCCTCGGGCCCAGCCCTCAACATCTAGGCAACTGGTCCCCATTTTACCAGGCAAGAAAAGAACACTGAGAGGCAGTCTCACACTGAGAGCACACAGCCCGGGGAAGCAGGAGACAGAACCAGACTTGCAAAGAGGACAGGACCCCTCTTCACGCTCTGCCTATCCCAGCCCCTAGCCCAGCCCTCAAGAGCCCAACTGCAGGAGATTAGAGCAGTGGCCTCAATGCAAAGCCTCAGCTCACACCCCTCACAGCAGCTCCTCACCTCCCTCTCTACCCCACAGCCTGGCTCTAAGCCACTCAGAGCAGGTCTGCAGGACCAAAAGTCCTCATCAGAATCGCCAGGGCTGCCCAAATGCAACTCCCGGGGCCCGGCCCAGAAGTGGCAACCAAAACCCCCGTGGGTGGGGCCGAGGACTCTGCATTCTAAACGCCACCCTCATCCCCTGCACCATCCCCCCGGTGGCTGATGCATCCTGGGCCTTAGTGTGCACAGCTGGGCGCCACAGCAGGCTGCAGAGGGGCTGAGAGCTAAGGGCCTGACTTCTGCCAGGGAGCTGGCTCTGCATGGCCTCTAACCTGTGTCCCCGTCTGTAGCACGGGGACAAGAGTCCCTCCGTCATCAGGTGGTTGTGACGACTGAATGAGGTCAGGCCTGACCCCCGTGGTGACCCATGAAGAGAGACTGGCCTTCTCATGACCTCCCCACCCTCCCAAGAATCCGGAACCCCGGGGAAAGGCAGTGGGCCAGGCCCCTGGGAGGCAGGGCGGGTCTGGAGGTGGGCAGGGCGTGCTCCCTCCTACAGACCCCGCCCCCCAGGGATTGAGTTCCACAGGCGAAAAGAGCTCCAGCCCAGCTTTTGTGGGACTGATAAAGGCTGAGGGAATTAGCAGGGTTTGAATTTCTCCTCCTGAGAGTAGGTGTGTGTGGGGGGTGTATGTGTGTCCCTTGCTTCTGCCTGAGTGTGTACACACACTCCCACACTCCTCTCATACTGTGGGGTGAGTACAGGTCACCCCACAATGCTCTGACCTGCTCTCCCCATGAAGCCCCTTCTACCCGCGACAGGATGGGGAGTCCCTAAGGCAGTTGTCAGGGCCTGGCCAGGGGATTCCCTGTGCAAATCAGGCCCAGGCCCGAGTGCCATCTCAAGCCTTCTTCCTGCCAGCTGAGCCACCCAGCCCCCCTCAGTCAGCTGGGCTCTGGTACCCACATTAGCCTCCACAGTGACTGCGGCTTTCACACCACAGCGGGGGCGGAGCCTGGGCTGGTAGATGTGAGCTGTGCTAAGGGCCAAATTAGCTTCCCCTACCTGTCCCCAAGTGGCTCAGTGATAGAGAATCTGACTGCCGGTGCAGGAGATGTGGATTCCATCCCAGGGGTCAGGAAAATCCCTTGGAGAAGGAAATGGCAACCCACTCCGGCATTCTTGCCTAGGAAATCCCACAGACAGAGGAGCCTGGCAGGCTACAATCCATGGGGTCGCAAAGAGTTGGACACAACTTGGCACACATGCACCTGCTCTCCCATCATGGTGGGATACACGGGAGGCCTGAACCCCTGGCTCACAGGGCTGCACGAGGTCAAGGTCACTGTATTCGGGAGTGAAAGAAACAGAGCCTGGATCCTGAAAGGTCACTGAGAGTGCGTGTCAACAGGCAAAGTCCAGCGCCTCTCAGAGCCTTGGTTCCCTGTCTCTGACGCCTGCAGTCAAGGCAAGGATAAATGAGCTGAAGTATTTGCTAACTTATAAAAGTTCTCACCAAGAGGAACTATCATGTTTATTATCAAAGTAGAGATAGTTCTCCTTAGGGAGTTGGGTGGAAAACTGGAAAGAATACAAGTCTCAGACAAACTGGCATTCAAAGTCATTAGCACCTATTTCCTCTTCCGTAAAGTGAGAGGGATCCTGCCAACTGCACAGAACTATTGTGAGGCATAAACGCTAACACACCCAGAACACGAAGCACTCCATACACCAGCTACTAATACAGTTATTACCGCTACTGCTACTTGTATGATTTCAGCAAGTCCCTTACTGTCTCTGAGCCTCAGTTTCCCCATCTGTACAATGGGAAAACAGCACCTTCCTTGCAGATTGCTGGGAGGATTAAATGAGGAATGCGTGTAAAGCCTTTGCTACTCCAGGGCTAGTTCTCCTTCATGTGACCAACTGGGAGACAGGGAGCCAGAGAACTCACATCAAGATCAGGCAGCAGGAGCCCCACCTGGAGGGATCAGGAGGGATCCCCTCTGAGGCCCAGGTGGCTCCTCCAAGACATTTTCCTGGTCCTGGGCACCCTGCCCACTTGGTTCCATTCCCCAAAAGGTCTTTGCCAAAGCCCTACTCTGTCCCACCCTAGAGTCCAGGCCAGGCTTGTCCTGAAAGCCCTCTCAGACCCCCAGTCAGGGTAAGCCATTCTGATCGAAAGGTTCTGGACCTTTTGCTTATTCCTCAGGGACCCCTAAAGCCCCAGCTCTCTCTTCCCGGTGCAGGAACCCCGTCTCCTCCCCTACTGCAGTGGCAAGCAGGGCTCCCTCTGAGAAGGGGCTCAGGAAAATCAAACCAAGGAGATGTGGGCAGGACAGGCCCCTGGGGCAAGGCTCCCTTAGCAACCTGCCCTAGGACAGGTAGAAGAGGGTTGGGGACATGGCTAGAGGATAAACTGTGTAACTTCACTCTCCCTGGACTGACCAGGGATCAAACATGTGTCCCCTGCAGTGGAAGGGCTGAGTCCTAACCACTGGCAGCCATCCCAAGGACCTTCCTTTCGGGGTGGGTGCGAAAGGATGGGAGGGAGAGGGGACCAGCCTCCTGGAGGAGGTGGGCTTTAGGGGCCTCCCACAAAATTCCTGACGCAGAAAGAATCTGAAACCCACACCCCTCCAACCCACTTTAGGTAGGGGGTGGGAGGGCACACTTCGCCCACTTCGCTGATCAAGTCAGGAAATGTGAAGTAACCGGGGGTGGGGGCAGGGAGACTAGGCAAGTGCTTGGATTTCAGCACCTTGCTGAGTAACCACAGAAGGAAGGAGCTCTTGCCACATCCAGGGGTGGCCCCGCCCCCCAGGCCAGGCCCCAGCTCTAGCCCCACTCCCTCACCTGACTCTGCAGCTCACTCTGTTGCTTGAGGCGGAGGTTTTCCGGGGTGTCAGCCACCATGGTGAAGGACTGCTTGGGGTAGTGTCTGCAGGACAGAAAACAACACAGTAGGGTTCATCCTGGGCGAGAGGCTGGGAACTTCTGGGCTTTTCACCCGCTTATCCTTGGGTGGCCCCTGCCCCAGCATAAAAACCACAGTGCCCACCACCCATGGCTGCAGGGAGGCAAGTGTTTCTCACTCAGCCTGGGCTGAACTGGGAAGATACATCAGGTCTGAATGATGGCCACCAAGAACTCCACAGGAGGCCATGGAGATACTCTCTTAAGAGTTTCAGATCACCCAAATAATCCATGTCTACTGCGCAGGGAGGTCAAGGGGGCCAGGCACTCAGGAGGGGAGAAGATGCTGACGGGCTCAGGACAAGGCTTTCGGCTGAGACCAGAAATGGAGACCAATGAAGCAGACGAAAGGTGGGAGGGAGGCAGAGACAGAAGGGGAAAGGGACATGCATACGCAGGGGGGCTTTCTGGAAAAGGCAGTGAGAAAGAAAAAAGGCACCAGTGTTTCAAAGGGCAAACGAGGTCCAACTTAACCAGAGAGTAGCTGAGAGATTAGCTTGAGGCCAGAGAAGTCACCATGCAGATAACAACACTGTAACAACGGTTGATGTTCCCTGTGCTAAGGGTGTCCATGCCCCAATTCACCAAATTCTTAAAACCACCCTATTGTCTCCCTTTGACAGATGGGAGACAGCAGCTTGGAAAGGATAAACGGTGTGGCCAAGGCACAAGGCTAGTAAGTGGAGGCGCCCAGATTTGTTCCCAAACTGTGTCTCAGGACCCAGCACCCTGAACCCAATGCTCCAATCTCCAGACACAGGCCAGACCAGGGTCCTATCCCCCAGGAGCAGGCCTGGCCTGGAGGTGGCAGTAGCCAGGGCAGCCCTCAGAGCCAAGCCTGCTGGGACCTCCAGGGCCATCCAGTGCAACCCCCTCATGTCCAAGAAGGTCATGTGCTGGCACCGGGCACTTAGCTGACTTCACGATCATGTATCACATCAGTTGACTGTCTTTTTCTCCACTAGTTCTCTGAAGTGAGAGGGTTCTCAGTGTTTCCTCTTCACTGATTTATCCCAAACTCCCCAAACAGAATCTGGTGTTCGGTAAATATTTGTTGAATAAACGAATGTCCTACATTAGCTGTTGAAGCTGGGCCAGGATTAGAACTCAGGTCTCCTCCATCCCCACCCCCCCGGGTCCCCTAGAAAACTAGCTAGAGAGGCAGCCCTGAGTCACTATGGGCTGTGTGCGGGTGTTGGTATGCAAAAGGGCTGGGGGTCCACAGAGGCCCCAGGGATTTCAGGGACTGGTGGGTGGCTTCTCCGAGCAGGAGCCAAGGGCGGGCCATTCTCAGCCCTGGCTGACCACACCTCACCTCAACTGGCTAGTGCCCGACTCCAGGCTGAGCCCAGGTAAGAGATGGCTTGCCCACTTCCAGCCACCCAGGTTGGCTGACGTGCTGTGAGCTGGTCACCAGCAGCCCTCCTTGGTGTGTTTCACCAAGCCTGGCATGTTCTCCAGCCGCCTGCCCCAATCCGCAGCCAAAGCTATCAGTAATCACACAACTTCCCCGTGTCAAGGGCAGGATTCAGGTGCTAGAGAACTCAACTAAATGGGAGAGGACAGCGGCTAGAAGGAGCCCAGCCCTGCCACTGTTTTGCAGGGTGACTCTGGCAAATCTTTTCTCCCTGGGAGCTAGTTTCACCATCTTGGACCTAGAATCACAGCAAGGTGATTTCACCTGTGCCCCATTTTACCAGGCAGATGCAGGTAAAATGCCCCAACTCTTAGCCTCCACTGCCCACCTGAGTCCTACCTCCCGGATCAGCCCAGCCCGTGGCTCCCTGAGCAGAGGGAAGAGCAAGAGAAGAGACTAAAAAAAGCAAATGCAGGTGCCTGCAGCCGGCAGCAGAAGTCTTCCATGGATGAAGGTGGGGCTAAAGCTGTAGACCCAGTCCGGGGTTTGGCCCAGCTCCACGAAGCCAGGGCCACCCACAGTGGAGAAGCTCCATTCAAAATTCCTGAGTTCCAGGGGAAGGGAGGATCTGTTCCCAGAGCACAGAAGGAGACCAGCAGGAGGGATCTAAGTAAGATCTCTAGCAGGACTGGCAAGAGATCTGAGGTCACCTGAGGGAGGCTTTGGAGAGGACCCTCCCACCAAATCAGACCCATTATGATAGCATCAAGGACTGGTGGTGTCGTGAGGAGAGTGTCTATAAGTGGAGGCTCATGAGCATAGGAGGGGGGTCAGGTCCAGAAGCAGGGGGCTGGCGAAGACCTTCAGGGTGCAGAACTTGAAGGGTCAGTTCAGAGAAGATGGTGTAAGGACCCTCCCACCAAATCAGACCCATTATGATAGCATCAAGGACTGGTGGTGTCGTGAGGAGAGTGTCTATAAGTGGAGGCTCATGAGCATAGGAGGGGGGTCAGGTCCAGAAGCAGGGGGCTGGCGAAGACCTTCAGGGTGCAGAACTTGAAGGGTCAGTTCAGAGAAGATGGTGTAATTAGCATTTGATGGGAAAGGGTGTCTGGCAGGCTCAGAAAACACATATGCACAGGAGCCAGTCTGCCAACCTGCAGTTTGCCATCTGCCTGAAGGTACAGGGTTAAAATGGGAGTGCCGGGTCCAGTGGTCCAAGGCCAGCCAGACACATACACCTGACGTGCCCCAACTCTGCAATTCTGTGGCTCCTGCACGCTCTATTATTCCTCACACATGGTGAATATATAGACAGGCCTCTGCAATGCTCATCTCCTAGACACCAAGGTCAGCAGGTCCACATTCACACATCTACAATCCACGAGAAGGGTCTCAGGAGACCCCCCACCATGTAGCAGGTGCCTGCATGGATGGGGTTGGCAGGTATTTCATTTCCTCTTGGGAGCCATCATGACACCAAGAACTCAGTGCCCCCACCCGGGGCCAGAACACTAATCCCATCAGAAGGGAAGGGGGGACCAGCCTGGATGTCGTCACCGCAGCTCAGTCTGGAAGGAGGAGGGGGATTTTAAACATCAGATTAAGATAGATTAAAGGGGGGCTCTGGAGCCACCAATCTCTTACCCTTGCCTCCTAAACCCCGACCCCAGGTCAGAAAAAGGCAGGCAGACATAAGCATGGGCTATATTCCTCTTGCTGGGTCAACCCTGTCCCCTCCCCACAGCCCCCAACCCTGGCGAGACAACTCTGCCTTTCCCATCCCCTGCTCGCTGCGCTTTGGGTTCCCATGGCAACCTCATCCTCAGCTCCAGGCAGCAGAGCGGTTGAGAGCAGGCAGACAGAGTGAGTCTGTGGGGGTGGGGGAAGAGACACAGACAGCCAGGGTATCCTCAACTGCAGAGGAACCTGCGAGGGCAAAACCAGGAGGCTGTGTCTGCAGGATACTTGTAGACAGTTCAGATAAGGATGATGTGAGCCTCGGGTTTGTTTTCAGGGCAGGACACAAGAAGGCCAGGGCTGTGCCCCTCCCCCACCAGCACAACTATCTTCCAAGAGGGCTACAACCGATGTGACCTCCTCCCAGAAACAATTAATTGCTGGGGATTCTACCTTTTCCCTCCCTCTCCATCTTCAGATTGAAGCTCCCCCACCCTCCCTCATTTACCCTCAGATCCCAGTCAAGATGAATGGATATATGTGTGTCCCAATGTAGGTGCTAGGGCAGACGAGAGGTCCCCCACCCCAGCTAATGACCCCACTGGTACCGCAGCCCCAACAACAGACTGGGCCCACAGTGAGGGAACGAGGGGCCAGGGTGGGGAGAACCAGGCCTCCCAATCCTGGCCTAGAGCTGAGTCCAGAGCACAGCTGTTCTTTGTCCCTTCTGTGGGCCAGCCTGCACCCGGCCCCTTGTTAATCATTCCCAGTGGCAGGCCCTCTGCTGATGCCCCTCCCTACCCTCGATGGCAGTATCAGCTGCTCTGGGAAAGAGAGGCATGGAGAAAGCCCACTAGGACAGGAAGCCTGGGGGTGGAGGGTGCAGGGAAAGGGATCTAGCTTTTCATGAAGCCAAGAACAGAGTTGAGCAAGATAACCAGGCGCCTGGCAGCAGCCCCGGCCTCTGAAAGAAGTTAAGAGTCACATAACTGGGGGCAGGAGGAGAAGGGGGTGACAGAGGATGAGATGGCTGGATGGCATCACCGACTCGATGGACATGAGTTCAATGCACTCTCCCCCCTTCCACACATGTCCGGGCAGCTAAGGGCAGACTGACTTCCCTCCCCCAGGTGAACACCAGCCTATTCCTAGTTCTGGGGAAAGAAATGCTTGGTTGGGTGGGTGGAGAACTTCCTCTTTTAAAGCCAACCAGTTTCCAAGTGTGGCTATTCTAAGAGATCGGTCTGGGGTCTCTCAGCCACCCCCAGCCTGAAGCCACCTACTCCTTCTGACATTTCTAAAGCAGGTCCAGACAGTGACCTGGGTGGGGACGGGGTGCAGGAGAAGTGGGGGCTCCTCCCACAGGACCCCTGAGTCACCTTCCTTCTTGAAGGGACTGCAGAGCTCCTGCAATGGGCTTCCTGGTGACAGGGATCACTCGGAGGGCAAAGCCCGGTCCCTAGTCCCACTGTCAGCTGTGTTCCCAGATACAGAACAAGAATAGACCAGTATCCTGGAAGCCCAGTACCCGCTTTCGACAGGCAGCCTTGCCCCTTTCAGCCTTGGATCCCTTCAAAAACCACAGCTTTTTGTTCAAGGAGGAACAAAAATACAGCAACAAAAGCAACAAGGAGCCTTTGGTTTCACCAAAANCTAGTCCCACTGTCAGCTGTGTTCCCAGATACAGAACAAGAATAGACCAGTATCCTGGAAGCCCAGTACCCGCTTTCGACAGGCAGCCTTGCCCCTTTCAGCCTTGGATCCCTTCAAAAACCACAGCTTTTTGTTCAAGGAGGAACAAAAATACAGCAACAAAAGCAACAAGGAGCCTTTGGTTTCACCAAAAGGGGGAAAAAAAAAAAAATCAACCCACAGCCCTGACATTCTGCCTCTGGAAGGAGCTATTGATCCCCCTGCTGGGAACACTGCCCATGGGCGGTCAGGGAGGACTCCCCTCTAACGCTGTTTTTCACCAGTCCCCCAGGCCTAAGGGGCCAAAATGGTGGGGATGGGAAGCAACAAGGAGGCACTGTCTGACCAGAGGGAAAAAATGAGCAGCCAAAAAGATCGAGGCTAGACAAGAAGAAGAACTGACCAGCCCTCAGGGTCGCAGATAAAACGAGAAATCAAAATCAATGATGACACACAAAGAGAAATGATCGCGTCAAGCCAGGAAAGGCAGGGAAACACTGGGGCAGACTGACTCATCTATAAAATGGGCTGTTAGGAAGCAAAGATCCCCGAGGTTTCCTGAGGCCCTGACATCCGGGTGTAAGGAGCTGGAAGGTGAGAGTGAGGCGGGGGCTGCCTAGAGGTTCCTATGTGTGCCCCTTTGATCTCCCCCCCCCACCCCGCAAACACAGCGCACACACCCCTTCCTACTCCCTTCTCCTGATCTCATTTTTCCCAGTTAGAGGCAGAGAACTCTGGGGAGGCGGGAAAGCCCCAGGCCCCAGTCCTGGATGTGCCTGCCACTGCCCCATCCCCAGCTAACTAGACCCCAGAGAGGACTTCAAGCCCCGCCAGCACAGGGCCTACCTCATGCCCCAAGGCCTGGGGAAAGGAGCAGGACCGCAGTCTCTCGTTCCCTAGAACAAGGGACACCTCCACCCTCCTCAGCCCCTCAGCCCACAGCTCAAGGCAACTGAAGGACAGTCCCAGAAGGATACAAGGGAGTATTCCCCCATTCTTCCCCAGCCCCTGTCCACCCAGGCCTGCAACTGCCTCAGGCTGGCAGCCTCCATTGATTCAAAGGCTCCAAGGAGGAAGAACAGGAACATTCCTCCCCACCCCTGCCCAGCCCCACCCCGACCTCCAGGCTCCTCAATTATTTGCCTGGAGATAAGACAAAGGACCAGGTTTGTAATTGTGATCAGATCTGCCCCACTTTCAGAAAAAGTAGTTTACAAAACAAATCATCCAGGGCATAAATTGAGGGCATATATATTCCTCTAACCAATGGAACAGGCTCACCACACCTACCTAGATGCTTCAAGAAAGAATTATACAAACGCAGGCATGCTTCCCTCTACCTTGCCATAGCAGTGCTGGTTGCCAATGGCCTGGGAAGTGTGAACACAAACGCGGCCTATTCAGTCTGATTCCCTGGCGCTTACCCCTGGCCCCACAGCCTGCGGCGTGTGTCTGGATATCCAAAGGCACGTGTGTGAATGCACAGCCTTGGGGGTCCACTACCACCCAGAAGGCCGGCTGTGGGCTCTGGCCTGTGTTCTCTCCCCAGCCTCACCCCAGACAAGTCTAGTGTAAAGAGAAAATACAAGAGGCCTTTCTGCTGCTTTCAGTCACTTTCCAGAACTTAAATCTCAGTCTTCAGAACTCACCAGGGAGAAACAGCGTTCTTTCTCTTGCCCACCCACCTGCAAGATCCTGGCTCAGGGACTAACCAGAGAACGCAGAGGCCCCCTTGCACACCAACTCACATATACCCTCCCTGGGTGGGCTCAACTCCCTGGCAAAGGGCCCAGGCCAGGAGCAGTCACTTGCCCCTCTGGGTCTTGAGCAAGAAGTGCTGAAAAGCCAGGCCTGAGCGTCACACAGCAAGGCCAGGCTGGGAATTGGGGCACAGCTATAGCCTAGAAACCCCGAGACTGGGGAACCTGAATGTCACTGGTGGATGGGGCCAGAGGCAGGAAGAAAACAGGAAGGGATGAGAATGAACACTCAGCACACTGCCTGGCACAGCACAGTTGTTCAATGAAACTGGTCTAGGCTCCAGCATCCTTGGGTGGGAATTTTGAACCACGGGATAACCGAGGCCCAGACAAGTCCAGAGTGCGCCCCAAACAAGCTGGGCCTACATCTGAGATATCCCAGAGTCCCACGTCTGGCTCACTGGCACAGACCAGCCGCTCAGCAGACTCTGGCTTAGGGAATGTGGCTGCCTTGGGCAAGGTGCTGCCACAGCCCGCATGAAACACAGCTGGGTCACAAATTCCCCAAGTCTTTGGCCCTTCATCCATTTCACAGGTAACATCCTTCCCAGGATGTTGGGTGCTGGGTCAAAGGTCAGGGAAGAATAAGAGCTGTAAAGGCTGGGGGAATAGAGAGGGGTCAACCTGCCGCTCGGGCCGGAGGCCAGGAGAGGCAGGGGAATCTCACCCTGGGCAGGTGGGAAGCAGCATTTGGGAGGGGTGGGTCATCTTCCACCTTCCCTGGAGCCACCCCCAAGCCCTACAGGAGCTCCCTACCCCTACTGGCTGTAGCCTCTTAGAAGAGGGTAAAAAAAGTAAGCTGGGACTTTTTGGCACTAGGCTGAGAACACACAGAGAAAACAAGGACAAGCCTCTGATTTCTTTCTCCAACTCCCAGAGCTCGCTGAATTCAAGGCTACCAGAGTCTTAGGAAGAGACAGGAAGACGCCTCAGTCCCTGCTGCCCGCTGAGTTTCGGGCTCCGCCAGACTCCTGCCTTAAGGGGCAGAGGCTCAGAAGCTGCCCCCAAAGGAGTCTCATGCCCAGAAACTAGCCTGAAGTGGGCCAGCAATCAAGGGGTTAACTGCCCCAGCCTCTGGCTTTGCTGCACCCCACCCCACGCCCCAACAGAGGGAGGAAGTGGCAGAGAATCAGGGTTTGTGAGAGCCTTTAAGAATTTGAAGAATGTCCCATTTCCCTTGGGGGGAGGATGGGAGGGGTCGGCAGGGGAAAGAGGACCAGTAGAGCTAATAGAGAAGGGGCAGCTGGAGGAGGAGCCAGGACCTAGCTGTGACCCTCTCTCTAGCCCAGGCAGCCTCCCCAGCCTCCCAGTCCCTCCCAGAAGGGAGGAGGTTCATGGTGCTTCTTGGGCTTGAGATTTTATCGGTTTTCCCAGCACCTGGCACAGGTTGGCATCTAGCAGCTGGCAGGCAGTAAGTGCCTGATGCAGGCTCCAGCCAAGGAGATGAGGCTGTAGTGTGAGCAGGGAGGGGGAGACAGGAAGGGGGAGCTGTTGTTCAGTTGCTAAGTCATGTCCGCTTCCTTGTCCTTCACTATCTCCTGGAATGGGGAGACGGCCATTCAAAGGGCTTTAAGATCCCAACTCCTTTTAGACAAATCCCAAAGTTTCCCTCCTATGTGAACTTCAGCTGTAGAAAGCCTCCAGGCTGAGAATTTAAAAAGGTAAAAAACAAAAAAAGGACTCGGACTTCCCTGGTGGTCCAGTGGCTAAGACTCTGTGCTCCCAATGCAGGGGTCTCGGGGTTCAGTCCCTTGGTCAGGGGACTAGATCCCACAGGCTGCAACCAAAGTTCACGTGCCACAACTAAAGATTCTGCATGCCACAACCAAGACCCAGCAGAGCCAAATACATAAATATAGAAATAGTTCTTTTATAAAGGGACTCAAGTCAGAGCCTAAGTTTTTTTGAATGCTGGCCTTGCCACCTACTTAAGTGACTTGACCTTCCAAAGCCCCCCACAGAGCAGCGAAGCTGTGAAGTCCTACAGGAGCCCAGACCTGCACGTGATCAACTCAAAGGCGCTGCATTCTCTGAAACTGCATGGGATGGGACAGGGTGTCTCCCTGGGATGAGGGACCCCACCTCAACCCACTGCCCCACGGCAGGCCAGAGCAAACTCCGCTGGAAAAGACATGCAGTTCTCTGCCTCCCTCAGCAGGCAGGAAAGAGCTCTGCCTAGGGTCAGGCCACGCCCTTCATGCTGCTCCCCAGTCTCAAGAAATGGCAGTCAGGGGGGCCCCCCGGGGCCCAGGGCCCAGATTCTCTGGTAGGGACAGGGCAGGGGAGAGGTGACAAGTTAGCTGCCGTCATGGAGAGAAATGTGGAAGGCGACACGGAGAACACAACCGCCAGAAACAGGACTTTTTCTTGAAAGACCACGTGGATCCCTCTCGTGCAGCAGGGTGCAGTGAAGAGAATAAGCTTGCCATGTGGGGACTGAACCAGCCTCTCGCTAGTCATTCATCTTGGGAAAGCCCCTTCCCTTCCTCAAACCTCAGTTTCCTGCTCTGTAAACTGGGCATATTAACAGTCCTGACTATCATCCCCCCGTGGTGAGGAGGACTCAACATGGTTAAAACATATAGAGCAGAGTGTGGAAGTGCTGGGCCCTGCCACCTTGTGGGTATTAGAACAGAAGGAAGCTCTGAAAGTGAAAGTGGAGTCGCTCAGTCATGTCCGACTCTCTGCGACCCCATGGACTGTAGCCCACCAGGCTCCTCCGTCCATGGGATTTTCCAGGCAAGAGTACTGGAGTGGGCTGCCATTTCCTTCTCCAGGGGATCTTCCCAACCCAGGGATGGAACCCAGGTCTCCTGCACTGCAGACAGGTGCTTTACCATCTGAGCCACCAGGGAAGCCCTAAGTGCCCGCCCAACAGCCCCTGCCCGAGGCGGACTCACGCGTTGCAGTAGGGCTTCTTCTCGTAGCCCTTGTAGTTCTTCATGTTGAGGGTCATCTTGCAGGTCTCGCAGTGGAAGCATGCTTTATGCCAGAACTGGGGGTAGAGGCAGAGGGAGAACACTGTCAGATAAGCAGGACTTAGGAAGGGGGCTCAGGCCCCAGGAAAGAGCACTCCACCCCTGGGACCAGAACAGACACCTCCCCCACAGAAGTGAGCCAAGGACATCTCAGGTCACGGGTTCCAACAGCTGATGACACCTTCCCCTGTCCCACTGGTGCTGTCAGCAGGAATAAGCAGGACTTAGGAAGGGGGCTCAGGCCCCAGGAAGGAGCACTCCATCCCTGGGACCAGAACAGACACCTCCCCCGCAGAAGTGAGCCAAGGACATCTCAGGTCACGGGTTCCAACAGCTGATGACACCTTCCCCTGTCCCATTGGTGCTGTCAGCAGAAGTGTAGACCCCAGAGTGAGTGGGGAACCCCCCTCCACCCCCGTACACCCATGAAAATTGGCTCCACCTCCCCCAGACCACTCCAGCAGCCTGCCTGCCTGAGCAGGAGAAGCCTCATTGCTTATGCAAAGCTGCACCAGGCGTTGCTAAGAAGCCGCTGCTGCTGAACATTGAGGGGCAGCGCCTCAGCCTAGACAAGGCCTGGGGGACAGGAGGGCCCAGCCCCCATGTACCCAGGCCTTCCCACACCACAGCAGACACACTTGGGCCTGGGCAAGGGCCAGCCCCAATGTCTCCTCTTCCTGAGGGACCCCTGCCCAGAGTGTGGATAAGTGCCCCAGGCTCTAGCCAACACACCCACACCACTTCCCTCCCTCCCCTCAACTGTCTCCCACCCCCCCAGCTGTTCTCCCTCGGAGGCAATAGAGCTTTGCGTGGAGGTGGATCCCTCACCTGCACAGTGGGCATCACAGCCCCACCCTGGCTAGCTGGGTGACCTCGGTCAGGACCCACACCTCTGAGCCACTTCTGTGTCTGCAGAATGGAAACCTTAATACCCATCTCTCTTGGGACCGTTGAGGTTTAAATGAAAAATCACCTAAAAAACCATCAGCACAGCACCTGGCACCTCTAAGTACTCAGATATCAGGTGCTGGGTGCGGCAGGGGTGACCCTCAGCTGAGGCGGCTGGGCAGGAGGTGTGTGAGTGCTGGGGCGCTGGAGGGACTCTACCGGGCCCAGCCACAGCTAGAAGACCTGTGAGTGAGACTGAGTGATCAGGAACCCCCCAGCAAAGGCCAGGGACCCAGAACAGAGCGAGGACCAATCCAGGGCTGCCAAGGGAGGGGAACAGAGTCAAAGACCATGAGGGCAGGGGAACTGATGTAACAGAGGTGACCCCATCCCGAGAAACGCTGAAGCTCAAGAAAACCCAGACAGAGGAGAGACTCGCCCCTGGCACCTGGCAGCCCAGGAAGAGGCCCCGGGGTTAGCACCTACCAGGAGCCCAGCTTCCAGGGCTCCAGAATCCGGGCTGTCGGGGTGACCCAGCTGGCCTTTCCCTGTCCCCTTTTCCCAGCAGCCAAAGGACATCCTCCTGATTCCTCAGAGAAAGAGGCCAGAAGCCAGGGAAGGGCACAGGGAGACTTTCGAGGTACCCAGCAAATGCCTGGTTTTTGGCCACCTATCAAGAAATTCCCCTGAGGCAGTGCTTTTCAGATGTATTTCCCAGCCAAGAGGTGCTTTGGGCCACTTGGGAGAAAGGGACAGAGAAAAAGGTTAAGAGGTTGGGATACCACCTCCCTCACCCTGGCCCACAGAGTGTGGGGTGGGGGGTTCGGGGGGAGGGGTAATCACCTGCTAATAGGGCACTTTTCCTATCAAGGAGACCCAGAGGCCTCTTTAGGAGTGGAATAGTGACCAAAGGAACAGGAGAACCCCTCTTTGGGAAGGAGGCCAGGGGAAGTCTGGAAGCAAAGAGGAGGCTGGTGAAGCTGGGTTCCCAAGCCAACCTGGGCCAACCCCACAGCCCTGCCCGACTCCTCTCAGTGCGAAACCCCAGTGCAGACAGCCCACTGGAAACCTAGAACAGAGTGGTCCCTACCCCCCATCAGCCCCGAAGTGAAAGCCCCTCTCCCTCCCACAATGCCTGGGAGGTGCTGGCAGGACGCCCCAGCTCTGCCACCACCCAGTCTGCTGGCCTCTGCCTGCTTAGCGGCACATGCCCCTGCCTGGGCCCCCGCCTCCCCCCACCCCCGCGGGGGCCTGCCAGGAAAAACATTCTCTGGAATCCAGACCATGACCCACTTTCACACACACATAGGCAGGAATCCGCACTGTCCTGGACCTGGGGACCTCCAGAGGTGCCCCCTGATTGACCTGGGGGAGACAAAGGGAGAGACACAGACACGTCCACCCTAGCTCACAGCCAGGTACCCACCCTGGAGCCAACCCCCTTGGGGCTGAGTATACTGACCAGGCTAGGGTACAAGGCCAGCAGCCAATTCAGGGGTTCTACAAAATACCCCCTGCAGCCAGCTACTACTGGAAGGAAGGGGACCCCCATACAAGGGAACAGTGCCCATTTCTATCTCTAGCTCTTCCCCACCTCACCTCCAGACATCCCCTGCTCTCAGCTAGACACGTTAGAGGCTAGGGAGTGGTCATCTGTTCTCTTACAAGGGGTCCAGGAACAGAATAACGAAAAGGAGGGGACTGAATGCCTTCAGGGTAACTACAGAACTCCGTCTGTGCATCTGTAAAGTGGAACTAAAACCCCGGTCCTATGGAGGGGGTCCCATGCAGGGAGGAGGTGGCACAGCCTCACTTCCCTCCCCTCTCTGGAGGAGGGTGCCAAGAAACATTCAAGAAAATCAGCAGCTTCCACCACTGTGTCCTTTTGGAGACAGGAGAATGAGGGCAATGGGGGGCAGAAAATGGCAAGTCATTCAATAGCCCCTGTGAGCCAGGCAGACCCAAGGAGACCCCAAATAAAAAGACACCCATCCCTGTCTCAGTCAGGTCTGGTAACGGACACAGTCAGGGAAACATGTCAGTAACACCCCCCAGTGACCCTCTGTCTGCCTCTTTTCCCTGCCCCAGGAGAGCACGAGCCCCTTCTTTCTTACAGGCCACAGGTAAGGTTTCAGAGCAGCATTCCCAGGACTCAGGGAGCAGTTACCTCTAAACATGCAACTTGAATCCTCCCCACTGCCCTGTAAGTCCACGGCTTCCCTGTTCACCAAAACCTAGTTCTCTGGTGCCCGTTAGGAGCCTCTCAGCCCATGTCCCAGGCTCCAGAATCAGCCTCCACTCTCCCTTGGCCTGGAGCTCCAAAGCTGCAACCCACTCCACAGAAAGGCAAACTGAGGCTGCTGGAGGCAGAAGCAAGATCCCTTGCACTTGGGTGAGGCTGGGGTCAGCCAGCACTCCCTCTCTAGAGTCAGCGTATAGGTTGGGGGAGAAGCTGCTCACAGCTCTGGGGGTGGGGGGGGGGGGGGGGAGTGGTGAACTTCAGGTCGCTGCGCCTGCCGCCTGGGATCTTGCCCACTCCACCCGGGCGCCCTATGACTCAGGGCCAGAGTATGAGACCTCTCCCTCCCTTCCTGTCACCCAGGGTTACAGTTTCTCACTCCTCCAGGGGCAACGTAGCCCCACCCTGGCCCGGTCACCGGTCACCAGCCTAGCTCAGCTGGCCACCTGGGAGGCTGGCTTAAAGGCAGAGACCATGGCTGCACCTCCCCAGATTCCCAGGGAGTATTATTCCTGGTTCAAGAGCTCAGGCCTTGAGCATGCCACAGGCCAGGGTCAGGAAGGGGAGGGCCCACTACAAACATTAGGGAGATCGTGTAAATTAAAGTACTTTTTTGCAAACACAACAGGCAGAAGAGCTGAGCACCAAGAACTTTAGAGCTGAATTCCAGCTCCGGCTGTGGGGAGTGAACCGCATGACCTGTCTGGGCCTCTGCTTACGGGGGTCATAATTTACAGGAGCCATCGCATCTGCTCTGTGAGGCTCCCGGGAAGACTGAGCCTGGCACATTCCAAGGAGTCTATCAGGGACGGTCATGGGATGACTGTGGGGTGCTCTTAGCTAGGAAACGAGGCACCAGGGCTACAGGCCTTTTCCCCTCTTCTGGGTCCCCTTTCCTTCTACCTTGCTGCCACCTGGGGGGTGAGGGAAAGAGGGGAGGGTATTTCAGACAACCAGAAGCAGAGAGCCCTCCCAATAGGGGAGTCCAGGGGACTCAGCCCACCAATCCTCTACCCTCCTCAGTGCCTCCATCTGTATTCAGGAGCTCGGCAAAAGCAAGCCAGGCCAGGGGGACACAGCGAGTCCCCACGTTAGTGCCTCCCAGTGTGATCTAGGACCAAACTCCAAGTCTGTCAAAAGGTAGAGGACACTGTGAGACACAGCCTCTCCCTCCGCAGAGGCCATGCAGCAGCCGAGAGGGCCCCGCACCAGGTAGGTGCTTAATATTCATTGAATGAATGAGCGAGCGACTTCACCCTGTTTCTTCCCCAACTCTAATCCCGTAAGCTGGGGAAACAAATCTCGACCTCAAACACCGTGGCCAGCCACACACATTTATTCAGCACGAGGACACGCTGGGTAACGCAGGTGGACGGTAGGGTGGCCATCAGAGGTAACGTGGCTTTTACTCACCTAAGCCTTTGGGAGGTAAGGCTCAGGGAGGAGGAAAGGCTAACACCAAGGACGTAGCTTGTGCTCTGGGTCATGTCGGGTCCTAGGGAAATTGCAGTGAAACAGGTGAATCTAATTTGACTCTCACCTGTTGTAAATGGGTTGTTTTGGGAAGCTGGTTAGCAACTGTGTCTATGGGACTGAAAGCCCCTCCTCAGGCGTCAGGTCCCCATTCCAAGTGCCTGCCCTTACTGCCTGGAGGGCGGTGGGAAGAACCAGTCTAATACTTGGATATTCCAGGCCTCCTGCTCAGTGCAGGGGTGACATCTCCCCAGGGAAACCTCCTGTAGGGAGAGATCTGAGAGAGGAACCGCCAACTCTCACTTCCCAGGGCGCCCTCCACCTGAATGTCCTCTTCCAGAGAGGGGAAGAAAACAGATTGGGAGGGTGCCTTAAAGGGGCTGCACCCTCCCCTCGGACACCAAAGGTCTTTACAGGGAAAGCCAGGTATGGGGCTGGACAGAGTACCCCAGAAAAGAAGAGGGCGCACAGTCTATTCCACATCCCCTTCCGGGTGCTGTGACAGGCACTTGAGTGCACTTCCCCACCTTCAAGGAAATGACATCATCATACCCATCTGATAGACTGAACACTGAGGCCTAGAGCCATTCACAGAGCTGGTGGTGAGCAGACCTGGAACTAGGAGCAAGTGTTCCAACGCCCAGGCTAGTGTCCTTCCAGCAGACACTGTTTCTGCCTTATGTGGGTGGGAAGTGGCCATTGCCTCTACCCAGTTCATGACTGTGCAGAAGGAGAGCACAAGGAACTCCAGATGCAGAGGCCAAAATCCCTCCCACCAGGGAAGAGCAGAAACACCAGAGTGCAAGGCCAGAGAGCTCTCCGCTCCTGCCCCCAGGCTCGAGTCCTGCCCTCCCGCATGGTCTTTGGGAAGGTCAGCACCCACATTCATTGCACCATAACATGGCCTTTCTCTCCTCCTGCCCAGCCAGGCCCAGGAGAGAAGACTGAGACAGCAGCGGCCCCGCATGACCCCTTCCTCCAAGAGCAGTATCAAAATGATCTCAGAACCATGGAACCCCACCCCCTCACCCTGACTCAGAGGCCAAAGGTTACTGAGGAAGCGCCAACCCTAAGGAGGGGAAAGACAAAAGAATCCAAGGAACGACCCTTTGCCCCCTCACAAAAATTATCTGACTCCAGGTGGGCCCTGCACCCTCTTCCATCCCATGCCCCCCAACCCCTGGCCAGTCCAGATGGGAAAGAGGGAACCTGTGGACAGGGGGCCAGCTTTAGGAGGTGAATGAAAGGCATGATGAAGAAGGGGACAAAATCCTAGAGGCCTCTCCTCCAGAACAAGGAGGGAATGGGAGGGAAGGTGGATTGCCTTAGGATCTTAGTGAGATTAAAAGAGGTCCGGATCCTACCCCAAACTGCAGGAAATACCCAGTTCCACTCTCCGCCCCCCTTCAAAAAGTATAATGGCAACCAGATGAACGAGTCCAGCATGATGGAGGTGGGGGGAGGAAGATGCCTAAGGGCCCCCAGGGGACAGTGAATTTCCAGAAGGCCACCTTCCCTTTCCCCCAACACCTCCCCCCTTTTCTTGGCTCCCCCTGAACTCAGCCAACCCCACCCTCCACTGGGGAACCTGCTCTGAAAAGTTAGCTCTTTGTTCTACAGGGTAGACTCAGCCTCTGAACACAATTTCAGGAGATCTCAGTGAAGCAACCCCCACCCACCCTACTCCAGCAAGCGACCCCGCCCGGGTCCGGCTGGGCGGACCAACGCTGGGAGTTGGCTTCTAATTTGAGGTGGGGGCTGGGAAGCTATGGAGGACTCCGGCTAGCCCATTAACCGCTGAACCACCAAGAGGGCTGCAGGTCGTCCAAAAAACGGGCTCTCGCAATGGGGCTCAGGTCCTTATCCGAAGGCCAGTTCACCAGACGCAAACTTGCCCGCTGACGGTCCCCACCATCCAGTCTCCAGGCCAGGAAGCCGGGCCAGTAGCCGCCGGAGCGGACCGCTGAGCAGGGGCCCCCAACCTCTGCCCCGCCCCCCCGCCGCCCCCTCCCCCAGCGCCCAGCGCTTCCGCCTACTTGGCGCTCAGCGAGGCGGGGAGAGGGAGCGGCCGTCTGCTCTCACTCTCCCGGCCCTAGGGGGCGGGACTGCACCCCTAACCTTCCCTCACTCCCCCCACCCCCACTCCGGGGCCCGGCTTCTCCACCCCGGGGCACCGAGCCCACTCCTCTCCAGTAGTGGCTGCCGGCCACGCGTGGACTCCTTTCCTCGCCCCAGATCTCCTGTGGGGTCCGTCCCTCACACCCCATGACACCACCCACCTTTCCTCCTCCCGGGATCGCGGTAACGGGGCGGCAGAGACCCAGCCCCGCTCTCCTCCTCCGATCTGGAGCTCGGGGATTGCAAAGACACGTCTCCCAGTCCCGAGTCTCACCTTATCCAGACAGTTCACCTTCTCCGTGGGGTACACGATCTTGCCGCACCGAGCGCAGTTAGGATTCATGGCTCCGGGAAAGGCTGGGGCGAGGACGCCCGAGCTCGCGCGCGTTCTCTTTCCTCGGAGCGAGGTGGCGGGAGACGGCCGCGGCCTCAACTGCACAGGCGACAGCGACAGCGGCTTGAGCTAGGGAACTGGCCTCCGCCCCCGCCCTCCTTCCCCTAATAAACACAGCGGGGAGGAGGGGCTGTACCGGGGCGGGGACGCGCCGCGGGCGCGGGCAGGGGCGCGCGCGGCGAGGCGCGCTCTCCAGGCTACGTGGGACTGCGCGGGGGCGGGTTCCAGGGAGGACTGCGCGCCCAGCGGTACGCGCCTAGGTGAGCTCGCGAGCGGAAAGGGCCCTGGAATGCGCCCGGAGGCCCGGCGCCAACAGGCGACCTTGCCCAGGGCCCTTCCGCCGCTGGAGGCGGGGCGGGGGCGATCCGGTGGCACATCTGGGCACCTAGGCTGCAGGGCGGGCGAGCGCCTCGCAACCGCCCAGGGTGGGGTTCGAACTCACTCGAACACCCAACCAGATTCGTCAGGTTTGGGGACTTCCTTTGTACCCGTCGGTACCTGGAGAGAAATCCGCGGATCAACGGGAATCCCCCCTGCCCCGCCCCTAGGATGTTAGCCAAGCCCTGCAACATCCTCTCCCACAGTTTGTAGGGCCTAACCCGTCCCTCCCTCCAGGACTCAGTCCCTCACAGACCGGGTTAGTTCTTCCGTCCCCGCGCCTCTGCCGTGCAGCTTTCCCGTAGTTCCCCGAATCCAGAGAGCTTCTGCTTTGCGCTGGATCCCTTTTTATGTTGCGTTTCTTTCTTCTTACTTACGCTTACTGTTCACCTTTTGCAGTGTCTTAACACCCAAAAGAGCCGCATCCAAGACAAGGCGCGGCGTGGGGGTATAGCTCAGTGGTAGAGCATTTGACTGCAGATCAAGAGGTCCCTGGTTCAAATCCGGGTGCCCCCTCGGGGGATTTTTCCCTAATTTTTGTCTAGTATAATTATTTCCTTTTTGATTCATATTTTAATCTCGGGTCCTAGGTTAGAGAAATAGAGAAAAGCTATTTTAAAATTCCTTCCTCATTCTCCAGCCTTAACGGAAGGCTTTCGGTTTTACTTCGTACTCAGCAGCAAGAGGGGGTGGGTACAGGCACAAATCACGTACAAAAACTTCAGGTCCCCACGACCCAAGCCGGAGGTACCGGGATTTCTGCGGTCACCGGCGGCAGCCTCAGTCGTGTAAGGCGGTTCCAGGCGCTGGTTCAGGAGGCAAGACTCCCCTAACTTGGTGTTTCATTTTGGGTAGGGGTGGGTTTGGAGAAGAAAACCCACAGACACAGATTTTCTCCAACTTCAACTTTCTTTATTACCGGTGACAAGCGCGTGCCCGAAGCACCTTTCCTTATTGCTCAGTGAAAGCACAGTGAAAGCAGTTTGAGAATGTGGAAATGGTCAATGCCGACCCAAAATCTTATTTTAATTTACAAAAATAAAGTTACGTCCTGATATAAACTAATGTTCTCAAACTTGAGTGTGTGTCAGAATTAAGTAGGGAGCTCCTTAAAACACTCCCCCCCCCCCCCAACTACCAGTTTCTGATACTCTTGGCCTTTGCATTCTTAACAAATTCCCAGGGGGTGTTGATGCTGCTGGACCACACTTTGAGAACCACTGAGCAAATAATACAATGCCATTAAGCTTCATAACCTAAAGATGGGGACAGATAACTGTCCACTGCATGACTGGCCGTTATCACTGTTGGGTCCAAGGAAAAAGATCAGGGAGCAAGAGCGACCCTCTCGACTAGGTTTTGCCCAAAAAAAGGAAAAAGAAAGGATAGTGGGAGAGGCATGCTTCTTGAGTCAGGGGGAATTTGTGGTATTTTAAACTCGGAATTTGGTTGTCATCCCTCAGGGCCCCAGGGGAATACTACTCGAATATTTTTTTCCCCACGGCTCCCCTTACTGTCTGGAGAAGAAAGTGGCAATCCACTCCACTATTCTTGCCTGGGAAATCCCATAGGCTGAGGAGCAATGCTTGGGGTGGCGAACAGTGCGACGCAACTGAGCGACTGAGCATGCATTACTGTGAGACAAGTCGTGAAGCTGGACGTGGTGATTAAGCAGAGCTGCTGTGCGGGTCAAAGCTCAGAGGTGAGAAATAGCTAATTTTTCACCCCGTTCCTGGACACCAGGCCTCAAACTCCACCTGTAGGTTTATCAGGCCAAAACCCTGCCTTTGAGCTAATATAAAGAAGGCGAAAGCCGTCCACTTTTCATCTTAAATCTGTGCTGTGACATCACCACTATTATGAACTAGGCAAAATAATATTGCCCCGCCCAGGCATTCCATTTCTTCCCCTCCAAAGAAATTATGATTAACATTAAACCGGTAAATCCTAAAGGATCTCAAACTGGAAAGGTCTCAGCCTTCTTTCTACCTACTGAGAGTACTGGTGAGTGGGCTTCTTGCCGGTGAGTCAGTGTGTTCACTGGAAAAGTGGTGGAGTCATTCCTGTGTGACTTTTAGGGCATCTCTCTGATTAAGAGTATTTTCTGAGAATCTCCAGAAAGTTTTGGATTCAGAACATACCTGTGACTTTGTGTTAACTTGTGACTGTGAAAAATGGAAAATCAGGGAAGGGGGCACCCGGATTTGAACCGGGGACCTCTTGATCTGCAGTCAAATGCTCTACCACTGAGCTATACCCCCTCTACTGGCAGTGTTCTGGTAAATGCTTTTTACATCCATTCTAGACATTTTTTTTCCCCTGAAAATTCTTTTTCCAAAATCAGTTCCTTCTTGCTACAAGATATTGAATAGTCATAACAAGGAAGAACATTAAAAGACCTAGTAAAAACATGGAATTTTGAAAATATGTGAACTTTTGTCTTTTCTAAGTTCAATGCTTTATCCACGATCCCAGTCATCTTCACCTTAAGTCAGAGAAGAGCTTCTTGCAAAACTGAGTAAGGCATCCTTTCTTCTGGTCTCTCTAAAAAGAATGCAAGCACCAGCTGAACAGACATGTCCACTGAGAGACTTTCCCTGGCTATGTTCTCTAGTGGTCCCTTTCTATTTTTAGGAAACAACTACTTTGTGCCCCATTGTAGGTGCAGAGCATACTTTCAATAGAGAGGTACAAAGGTTCTCATTCTCACTGACTTTAAAATCGAATGGAGACAGAATAGAAACAAGTGCACAAATGAATAAACAAATAAGGAAAATGACTAAAATAAAAGACAAGATATGTGTTAGGGAGGTACGAACGGGTATTTCAAGACGCATAGTCAGGGAAGAGTTTTCTTCATAGGTGATTCTGGAGTTAAGATGTGGATGACATGAAAGAGACAGCTATTTGCCCACCTGTTGGGAGTGGAAATTCCAGTTAAATTGGCTGCTGCATTGGTCTTAGGGATGAAACTATAATTCTAAAAGATGCATGCACCCCTACGTTCATAGCAGCACTATTCACAATAGCCAAGACATGGGAACAACCTAAATGTCCATTGACTGGATAAAGAAGATGTGATACACATATACAATGGAATACTAAGCAGTCATAGAAAAAGAATGAAATAATGCCCGTTGCAACACTGTGGATGGACCTAGAGATTATCATACTAAGAAAGGTCAGAAAGAGAAAGACAAATACCATATAATATTACTTATTTGTGGAATCTAAAATATGACACAAATGAATGTATCCAGGAAACAGAAACAGACTCATAGACATAGAGAACAGGCTTGCGGTTGCCACGGAGCTGGGGAGGAATGGCTTGTGAGTATGGGATTAGCAGATGCAGACTATTACATAGAGAATGAAGAAAGAATAAAGCCCTACTGTATAGCACAGGGAACTGCATTCAGTATCCTGTAATAAACCATAATGGAAAACTATAAAATATATATAAATATATATAGCTGAATCACTTTGCTGAATACCTGAAACTAACACATTGTAAATTAACTATGCGTTTTGTGCATGTTAGTAACTCAATGGTGTCC
Source organism: Cephalophus harveyi (assembly GCA_006410635.1). Lineage (NCBI taxonomy): Eukaryota > Metazoa > Chordata > Mammalia > Artiodactyla > Bovidae > Cephalophus > Cephalophus harveyi. The sequence continues at coordinate 56,945 of SJYT01059064.1, forward strand.
GGACTCTGCGACCCCTCAGACTGTAGCCGACCAGGCTTCTCTGTCCATGGAATTTAATAAAAAAAAATTTTTTTAAAGAATGACTCTTCTTTTTTGACTTCACTATCTGGGTGCATGTGATATCCTGAGATAAAGAACACTGAGAAAGGAGTAAATTTACAAAAAAAAAAAAAAAATCCTCAAGAGTTTCTTTTTAAAACTCTGAAACAAAGGTAATAAAGTACAGCCCCCTAGCCTCATAGATTTCACATTCTAGTATAAGGTCAATATGCTAAGTCTGAGGTGCCCGACAGACATTTAAGAGGAGATTTTAAGTATGCAGCTGGAGATCCAGTTATTTCTGAAGTTTAGAAACATGTCTGAATTTGAAATGTGATGTGAAGAGTTGTCAGTATATAGCTGGTAGCTGGTGAAAAATCAATCCCAGAAGTGTGCTGGATTCGACTCATACCAGCTTGTGAGAACCAATTGTTAAATTTTCCAGGATTTTTAAAGCCAGTTGGTTTCACTTGAAATTAGCAGATGGACGTTTTTACACTATGAGAATTGGCAAATCCTACAAATCAGGTCCTGGGGAACCAGTTATTAGCCTTTTATCAGCACAACCCTACTTCTGACTGGTTCTGATGTTCTCCAAAAAGGAAGAGGGCAGCATTCTCTGAGGAGGAAAGATAAGATGTAGAAGGTTTGAGAATGGAGAACGTGTGTGAAATAATCATTTTAGAGACTAGTCGGTCAGTGATGGAGGAGTAATAGACACAGCCTGTTTCAGGTTGGTAGAGTGGTTCAGACTTCCCAGTGCTCCTCTGACACTAATGAATTTGAGTTTAATGAGGTTTGGCTGATAGGTACCACTAGGGTTTGTAGTGAATCAGGCACTCTGCCAACTACTGTGAGGAATACAAAAAGGAAAGCAACGTGATCCTACCCTCCAGGAACTTAGTCTATTGGAGAAACAAGACATAGACACCAAGGGAGAAAAATTCCTGACAGTCGAGAAAGTAAATGTAGAGAGTAACAGAACTGTGAGGAAAGCTTGTTGATGATGAGAGAAATGAAGTCAAAGACTTTCTTAATATTTGGTAGTGAAAAAGAAAAACTGGACAGGTGATCATAGCTAAAGGGAGGATTTTCCAACCTAGGGGAAATCTATTGATGTTTGAAGGAGCAAAGCGAGTGGAAGAGACTCAAGATACTGGAGATACCTTGGGAAAGACAAGGGAAGCACTTCCTTTCGTGCGCAAAGCATAGGCTGGGGATTCAGTACAACTTGGGATGCAGTCAGGGAGGATAGAAATTAGACTTAAAGAATTCCCAGATGTCAGAGGTATAAGAGGTTGTAATTGTTGGAGGAGAGAAATCCCATTGCACACCCCACAGTGTGTCTGGCTGGACTGGACTTCATCCTTCCATCCTTCCCTCTTACCGTTTGGGTCCGTTTGGGTCCAGATTGCTTTTTCTCTTGGTCCTTAAGCGTCAACCTGGGAAACCTGAAAGAGTTAGTCATACATGTCAAACTATTGCTGATCACCAAGGCAATGTCTGCTCCCATAAACACTACAAATAAACTGTAATCTCCCATTCACCAGCAGAGGGGGTATAGCTCAGGGGTAGAGCATTTGACTGCAGATCAAGAGGTCCCCGGTTCAAATCCGGGTGCCCCCTGGTGTTCTCACTTTTAACCCTTATCCACCTCAACACAATAGGTAGCAAATATTTGGTCATTTGTAAGTGTTTTCTGGGAATACAGAAATTGGTCAACTACTGCAGGTATCTGGATTTCACATTCTAAAAAGGCCAACGCCCAAATAAAGGAATTTCCGGTCCACCCAACGGATTCCAATCGGTGTTTGGAAGTTGAATTCTTCCATGATTGCCTGTGAGACCCTTTCCACATAGGGAAAAAGAATTTACTTCACACTTCCTTACCTGTTTCATTCTTGTCCATTCATGCATACAGCTTTCCAGAGGCTATATGATGTCACAACAGACTAAATGTGGAAACGTGAAAATCCAGATGTCTTTCATTTAGCCAGATATCAAAGAAATTTCTAAAGGAATGAAAGCGAAGCCGCTCTTCTCATTATTTTTAAAATTTAAGTACAATTGTTTTTAAGCATATGTATTTTCTCAACATCAAAAAAATGAAAAGCATAGCATCCGATGGCAAATGCTTCATGGCAAATAGATGGGGGAACAATGGAAACAGTGACAGACTATTTTCTTGGGCTCCAAAATCACTGCAGATGGTGGCTGCAGCCATGAAATTAAAAGACACTTGCTCCTTGGAAGAAAAACTGTGACAAATCTAGACAGCATATTCAAAAGCAGAGACATTACTCTTCCAGCAAAGGTCTGTCTAGTCAAAGCTGTGGTTTTCCAGTAGTCATGTATGGATGTAAGAGTTGGACTATAAATAAAGCTGAGCGCCGAAGAATTGATGCTTTTGAACTGTAGTGTTGGAGAAGACTCTTGAGAGTCCCTTGGACTGCAAGGAGATCCAACCAGGCAGTCCTAAAGGAAATCAGTCCTGAATATTCATTGGAAGGACTGATGCTAAAGCTGAAGCTACAAATATTTTGGCCACCTGACTCATTGGAAAAGACTCTGATGCTGGGAAAGATTGAAGGCAGGAGGAGAAGGGGACGACAGAGGATGAGATGCTTGGATGGTATCATGGATGTGATGGACATGAGTTTGAGTAGGCTCCAGGAGTTGGTGATGGACAGGGAAGCTTGGCATGCTACAGTCCATGGGGTCGCAAAGAATCGGACATGACTAAACGACTGAACTTAACTGATTTTAACAGGCAATGGATCATCTTAAATATTTCACAATTTAAATTTCTAATCTGGTGACTCTCAGTAGATAGATATAACTATACAAACAAAACCTTTTTGGAGTCCTCAATAATTTAAGAATGTAAAGGATATTCAGATGAAAATATTTGAGAACCAATGCTCTAAGTAACCAACCAAGACAACTAATACAGGCAGAAAAGCTAAATTTCTGGAAAAATTTATTTTGGTTTTGGGTGTGTTAATCTGAAGTGCCTGTGGAGGTGTCCCTATCACGGTTTCCATATATTAGCTAGAGCTAAGCAGAAATGTCTTAGGCTGAGATACAGAATTGGGAGTTATCAGCTTATTGATAGTAATGGAAGGTATTGGGTGGTGTGATCACTCAGAGAAATATACTGAGAAGGGGCAATGAGTAAGGAGAGAGCAATATAGCATAGTGGCTTAGAGCCTGTACTTTGGAATCAGTCAGATTCAGGATACCATTCCATCTCTACCTTTCATGATTTGTTTGATCTTGGACAAAAACACTTAACCTTTCTATTTCCTAGTTTCCTCATCTGTAAAATGAGATTAATAATACCTAAGTCACAGGGTTGTGGGGAGGATTCAAGAAGTCACATTCCTATAAAATGGTGAACTCAATGACTAGTATTTAAGAACACTCCATATATAGTAACTTCTATTATTACTAGCATCTTGGAAACCGTAGGTGAAGAGGGTTAAGAAGATGGGACTGGTCCCAGTGTGCAACAATGTGAGGTCAAGTAAGATAAAGACTGAGGAGTTTCCTTGGATTGCAGAAAGAGTAGGTTACGGTGGACTTTCTAATATAATTTATCATTATACATAATTTCTAGTATAATTTCAGTCATATAGTGAGGAAATAAACTAGATTACAGGGGTTCAAGGAATGTGTGCACCCAGGAAGTAAAGAAATAGATCATTTCGAAGCTCTGATTTTCATGGACCAATGAAACTACCCCAGAGATGGCAGTGTTGAGATGGTGAAAAGTTGACGTAGGATTTAAAGGAAAATTTTTAACAACAAAAAAGGTGAAGGACGATAATCTTTTAAATTGAGCAAATGTAGCTTTATGAGAAACACAGTATTTTCCAAATATTTCTAATTTTGCCATAGAAGAATGAAAATTCCTTCATGTCAGGATGCTGACATATGGAAACCATTGAGGTAGACTTCATTTGTTCAGCAATCATTTGCCACGTATTTATTGAGTCAGGCCCTATGCTGAATGCTGGGGATATACTATTGAACAACAATAACAAAGAAACATAAACTCAGCTTTTACTGGAACATATAGACTAACTGTGGGGGTGGGAAATCATTCAGCAAAGTCATGAAATACATATTTAAGAACTGAAATAAATAGTATGATGGAAAAATACCTCTTAAGAGAAGTCAGAGTAAAATTTCTCTAAGAAAAAGATATGTAAGCTGAGATCTGTAAAAATCAATAGATGTAAAAATGTAACACTTTACATCGTGTAAAAATACACGATGAGGGTAGTCAGGCTAGAGTACTGGAGTGGGTTGCCATTTCCTTCTCCAATTACGTCTATGGTTCAGTATGTAATACCCACCTTCATCACCACCCTGACTGGATGTAACTTTCATAAGGGCAAGAATGATCTGTTTTGTTCTGATGTAGTCTAGCCTGTGCCCAGGACAGAATCTGGAATCAGTAGTCTTTTAATATTTGAATGAATGCATCGACAGGAAGAAGCCTGAAGAATGGGAAAGCCTGAGGCAGGGAAAAGAATGATGAATATAGCAAGATATAGAAAATACAAGTGGGTTTGGGACCAAGCACACACAATATGGAATTATCTGTAGCCCTACAACGGCACCTCTCAGTTGTATCACATCCTAATGAAACCATTTCCAGCTCTTTAACCCTCGCCCTCAACGCCTGTGTGTTCAGGTTAAAGCGTCTGCCTCCAATGCGGGAGACCTGGGTTCGATCCCTGGATCGGCAAGATTCCCCTGGAGAAGGAAATGGTAACCCACGCCAGTATTCTTGCTTGAACGGAGTATGGACGTTCCATGGACGGAGAAGCCTGGTAGGCTACAGCCCACGGGGTCGCAAAAAGTCGTACACGACTGAGCGACTTCACTTTCACTTTATTTTAATGTCCATCTAAGTCCCTGGCACATAGTGTTCAGAAAAGGTTGTCCGATCAATTAAACCAATGTTTCTGTGGCCCAAACAACTACTCCTGAGCTCCTATTGAATGTACTCTCGGTATCATCCATTCTGCAGCCTTCAACCCCTACACCGCTCACTGTGTATCACGAGCTCTAGGCGACGTCCCGCATTTATGACGTAATAAGACAGCGCCCTGGGGAAAGAGGCCGATTGAGCAAACTCCGGATCACGTGCCCAGATTGGGCGGGGCGTCGGAGTTCATATCCCAGTGTCCTTTGTATCTACTTCCTTTTTGTCCCTTTCCGGCCTTCAAGATGTCGAAGCGAGGTAAGGTTTTGACTTTGGAAGATCCTTCGCCATCTGTTGCGCTGTGGCAGCTGGCCTTGCCGGCAGCAGCGGCCGTGGGCAGCTGGGGCGATTTGCTCTGCTCGAGGCCCGAGAGGGCTTGGAGGGTTCATCGGGAGAGCACCGGGAGAGCCCCTGAAAGTGACTGGGCCGGCTGGAGGGTTGAGTTGGCAGGATCCAGTCCTGACTCTAGATCGAATTCTGCGGGTTCACTCCGGGTCACCGCTGCAGTAACGGGATTGGAGTTGGACTGACTTCAGCTCCAGTGTGGGCGGCTTGTGCAGTCTCCCACCCTGCAGGAAGAATTGCGTGGTGCAAAAGTTGGATCGAGAATTGAGTCTTCCAGGCCAGTTAATCTCAGTCTAATGTCGTGGTAGTTAGGACTTGGCTATTGGCCTTGAGAACTGGGTGGCACATGGGGCAGGGAGTGTGTGGATTCCTAGAGAGAACGAATCTACATTCCTAGAGAGAACGAATCCCAAAGCATACGCGAGTGAACTTTAAGCATGTGAAAGGGACTGCGAACCATGACTGGGCAGTGACCTGTTTCCCTTCCTACTTACAGGACGTGGTGGGTCCTCTGGTGCGAAATTCCGGATTTCCTTGGGTCTTCCGGTTGGAGCCGTGATCAACTGTGCTGACAATACAGGTGAGACCTTCGGCTGCCCCCTGCCATTCTCACCCTTTTAAAAGCACTCAGTGGGCCTTTTGCTGATGACCCGCTGAGCCGTCAAGAAAGGGCAGAGTGAAAACACCGCTTTTGGGTGAAGCGGCAGCATGTTGTGTTGTTTTGCTTCAATCGGTGGTGTGACAAGGTGTTCCACCTAGTGGGGACTATCTACTTGGGAGTGTGAGTGGAGGAGGTGGTGTTGGAAAATCGCAGCACTGCCTGATTGGCCCTCAAAAGTAGTCTCCATATTTGTTTACATTCTTTTATAGGAGCCAAAAATCTGTATATCATCTCTGTGAAGGGGATCAAGGGACGATTGAATAGACTTCCCGCTGCTGGTGTGGGTGACATGGTGATGGCCACAGTCAAGAAAGGCAAACCAGAGCTCAGAAAGAAGGGTGAGTAGAGAGATGGAATTCTTCTTTTGGTCTTTGGACAGTTGAAAGATTTCTCTCATTATTGGAAAAATGGAAGTCATTTTGCCATTCTCTTAAAGCTTGATCTAGTTCACAGTAGTTAACAGACTTGTCTCACATACCTACACCTTAAATAGAAGCAAGAGCCCTGTCCTACTGGGATTTGAAGTCCATCCACATGATTCCTTCCCAGGCTGTCTCCTTTTAGTTCTTGTTTTTTTTGTTCCAACTTATATTCCTTCCATTGTGCCTCAGATTCTTGCTGTGTCCCCTATCTGGAATATTCTAATTCTAGTCATCTTCTGTTCATTGCCTTCTTGACACCTCGCCTTACCCCATTCTCTCCCCTTTCCCAAATAACCTTGAATCCAGGTGGTAATTTTTGTATATGACATTTAGGGTTGTCTCTTTTGTGAGAGCAGATAATTGTCTTTAGTTAGTTGCTGATTCCTTGACTACAGACGAGGTGGTACCAGGTGAGAGCGCAGCCTTAAGACCTGAATCACCCCAGGCAAGTTTTTTTTCAGGAACTAATTTGAAAGGGAGTAATGATACATACAGAAAAGGAAATGGCAGCCCACTCCAGTATTCTTAGCCTGGAAAATTCCATGGACGCAGGAGCCTTGTAGGCTACTGTCCATGGGGTCGCAAAGAGTTGGACACGACTGAGTGACTTAACTTTTCACTTTCCAATGATACATAGATGAGATTAACTCAGGGTTGTGACTGAACAAAAAGTTCAGTGGTTACTTCTAAATCTCTTCTGATAGAAACTGAAACCGGAGGCTGCTCATTGCCTAATTGTGGACCACCCCAAAAGGTTTTCCTACTGCATGTATGGATTAGGGGTTGGGGCTGAGACAGTGCTGATTTGTCTGGCTTTACAGCTTCTGATATTCAGTGCACTTGACTTTCCAGCTCTGTTGACCTCCAGTATGCACTTGGGGACTTGGTAGGCAAGGAATAACCATTGCAGTTAAGCACTGATAAAGCGTTGTGTTGATCAGGGTCAGCATGCAACTGGACAGGCTGTCCTCCCAGAACACTTGCTGGGTCTGGTCTGTGGCCTGGGAAGCTGTCAGGGAAGGGCAGAGCGGTTGTCCATCACTGTGGGTGAGATGGCAGCAGGGCATGCTGTCTGTCTCAATCAGTTATGGGACAGACCAGAGAACACTTCTTGTTTTAAAACTAGGTCTGACTTTCCAGCTCTATTACTTTATTCTGTGGGCCTTGTTTCTTCTAAATGATACTGTTAACCCTTGAACAGCATGGGTTTGAACTGCACGGGTGCACTTAAACACAGATTTTTTTCCTGCTAAATATATATTTCTGTACCACACAACCTGAGGTTGAATCAGCAAATACAGAGGGTCAACTAAAAGTTACAGATGGGTTTTAGACTGCACATTATGGCATGCAGAAATGTGGGAAAGGATAGGACTGGAAATCCAGAATCCTGAATTCATATGACCTTATTTGTTAGATTGATCTGTGAGAATTGCTAAATACATAAGGGTCCAATGGAGAGTCTCAGTCAGCATTACCTGTCACTCAGTTTGTATCCCATTGTGAAAAACTCAAAAGACTGTCTGTGAACACAGTATACTTGCTTCAAGGATAGCCAGGATCCCTGTCCTTAAAAAATCCCATTTCCAGTCTCATCTTAAAATATGGGGCTTCCCTGGTAGCTCAGTCGGTAAAGAATCTGCCTGCAGGGCAGGAGACCCTGGTTTGATCCCTGGGTCAGGAAGATTCCCTGGAGAAGGAAATGGCAACCCACTCCAGTATCTTGCCTGGAAAGTCCTATGGACAGAGGAATTTGTTCGGTTACAGTCAGGGTTGCATGAGTCGGACACAACTTAGCAACTGAACCACCACATCTTAAATATAGAAATTTTAACTGTTTTCCCTAGTTTGCAAGATTGTATGACCTGTTCAAGGTCTCCAAACTACTGTTAGTCAAGATTTGAATTCAGGTCTGACTCTAGTTCTCAGTCAATGCTTTGAATATCTGGAAAAGTATTGACTTTAGAGCAGGTAGGTTTTAAAAAGTTACTTATGACCCTGGAAAGCAGTTTCTCAAAAAGTTAAACCTAGAGTTAATTAAGAAATACAAGTTGAATTTCTGTTACATGACTCTTAGGCCTCCAAGAGATGATCATTTTTTTGTATTTTGTTGTATGTCCTATTTTCCAATGTAAGAAAGACCATTTCCTTCCCATAACTCATTCTTGCTTCACAGTTGATTGTCTTGGATATAAAAAAATATAGAAATGTATAATCATTTAAAGTGACTGTGTTCTGTGCATGTGCCTTGAGATATTTAGGTTAATTCCAAGTTTGCCTATTAAAACATGTACCTTGCAGTTTAAATGGCATAAAGTGCCAATTTTATTTTATATCAAAGTTTGTACTTGGAGGTCTTGATAGAAATGAGGATGGAATATTTATTGTGTAATGAGTTACTAGCTTGGCCTCTCTAGTATGAGGAAGGTCCATTTCTCATTTCTATGTCATTGGGATCTTAACAGTACCTACCTCTTGGCTTGAAGTAGGGAAATGTAGAAAGTGCTTAACAAGTTTCCTGTTGGTATGTTGCTGATCTGTACTCCCAGAGTACAGATTCATGCTTTTGAGGAAATGCTTATAGTTTGAACTTAGAAGTAAGGTCTTTCCTTAAGGGGTGATGGATATTTATTCTCTTTCGCACTTGATTTTAGGAAATGAAAAAGCTAATGAGGATGCATTCTGTCCAAATGGGGAATGTTGGGAAGCTAGACAAGGTGTAACCGCTTTTTCATGGTAACATTGGTACTTGACAGGTTTAATGACAACTGTGGTTTTTTTTTTCCTCTCAGTACATCCAGCAGTGGTAATTCGACAACGAAAGTCATACCGGAGAAAAGATGGTGTGTTTCTTTATTTTGAAGATAATGCAGGGGTCATAGTAAACAATAAAGGCGAGATGAAAGGTAAGAGAATCCACGTCTTTGTTCAGCTTGTGAGATTTGATGATTCAACTCAAGAAGTGTGCAAGGAAAGGACCCTTTGAGCTTAAGTGTCGCTTCATTCTTTTATGCAGGTTCTGCCATCACAGGACCAGTTGCAAAGGAATGTGCAGACTTGTGGCCCAGGATTGCATCCAATGCTGGCAGCATTGCATGATTCTTTGGTGTATTTGTAAAAAAATAAAAATTATTTGCTCCCAATGCTTGCCCTCCTGTTTGTTTCTACATGTTACTCTTGATACCACCTAATCCTTACCTGAATTTTTTAGTTCTTAAATTACAGATGATATATACTGTCTGGTTACAGGTTACGCCAGGTAACTGCCCTGCAATTAGGTATTTGAGATAAGGTACAATGTATGGTCAGATCCTGGACACTCATGGACTTCAAGGAATGGTGTGAATAGGGACACCTTTTGGGGTACACACGTATATAGTATGCAGTTTGCAGTTATAGGTTTTCTTTGGGTAAGTTGGTGCATGGATGCATTTATATTTATAAAACCTAACACATGGTAATTGTTCTCATGAAAGATGGCTAAGTTGTTAATACCTACAAGTCTTTTTTTTTTTTTGCTATCAAAACTTTCGACGGCATACATTTTCCAAACCCTAGCTTGACAATAAAAGATGATAGAATGTTAACACAGCAGGCTAATACCCTTTTTCCTCCCCCAAGCCATGAGAGTTGATTTAGGTGACATTCAACAGAGAAGGCAATGGCAACCCACTCCAGTACTCTTGCCTGGAAAATCCCATGGACGGAGGACCCTGGTAGGCTGCAGTCCATGGGGTCGCGAAGAGTGGGACACGACTGAGAGACTTCACTTTCATGCATTGGAGAAGGAAATGGCAACCCACTCCAGTGTTTTTGCCTGGAGTATCCCAGGAACAGGGGAGCCTGGTGGGCTGCCATCTATGGGGTCACCCAGAGTCAGACACGACTGAAGCGACTTAGCAGCAGCAGTGACCTGGGTCTGGATCTTGTGACCCTACGGACCATATCCTGCCAGGCTCTGTCCATGGGATTCTCCAGGCAAGAATACTAGAGTGGGTTGCTATTTCCTTTTCCAAGGGATCTTCCTGACCCAGGGGTTGAACCCTGGTTTCCTTCACTGCAGGCTCATTCTTTACCAACTCGGCTACCAGGGAAGCAGTTATAATGCAACCTTTTTCTAATTAGTGCAAGTGCTTTTGTACAATAAACAGGCTTCCCTCATAGCTCACTGGGTAAAAAAACTGCCTGCAATGCAGGAGACCCAGGTTCCATCCTGGGTTGGGAAGATCCCCTGGAGAAGGAAATGGCAACCCATTCCAGTATTCTTGCCTGGAGAATCCCATGGACAGAGGAGCTTGGCAAGATACAGTCCCTGGGGGTTACAGCAGTCAGACAAGACTTAGCAATGAAACAACCACCACAATAAACTAGTAACATAAAAGAATTCCTGAATTTGATGCCTCATTTGTGAAATAATAGCACCTCAGTTTGTATGAGGAGCAGAGGAATTTGTTTAAGGCCCTTTGTAAGGCATCTATGTAAAGAAATTGGGGAAGTAAACTAGAAAGAAAAATCACTTTAACAATACTTGGAGAAAATGACTGTTCATGTTTGCTATATCCTATTATATACACAAAATTAACCAGAGGGAAAAAGTATGGTAATATGTGTCAACTTACTGTTTTGATGGATTTTTAAATTTATCAGGAGGAGGTATGTTAGCTGATGAATTGGGTAGGGAGGGGAGAAGTGATTTAAGTGGATATACTGGAAGTCAGGAGGTAAGTTCTGGTTCTGGATCTGCCACTAAGTGAATTAGGAAATATCCCAACATTGCTTCAACTTCAGTTGCTCAGTCATGTCCGACTCTGCGACCCCATGAATTGCAGCATGCCAGGCCTCTGTCCATCACCAACTCCCGGAGTTTACCCAAACATGTCCATCGATGATCCAGCCATCTCATCACTCTTTGTCATCCCCTTCTCCAGCCCCCAATCCCTCCTAGCATCAGGGTCTTTTCTAAAGAGTCAGCTCTTTGCATGAGGTGGCCAAAGTATTGGAGTTTCAGCTTAAACATCAGTCCCTCCAGTGAACACCCAGGACTGATCTTTAGGATGGACTGGTTGGATCTCCTTGCAGTCCAAGGGACTCACAAGAGTCTTCTCCAACACCACAATTCAAAAGCATCAGTTCTGTGCTCAGTCTTCTTTACAGTCCAACTCACATGACTACTGGAAAAACCATAGCCTTGACTAGACAGACCTTTGTTGACAAAGTAATCTCTCTGCTCTTGAATATGCCATCTAGGTTGGTCATAACTTTGCTTCTAAGGAGTAAGCATCTTTTAATTTCATGGCTGCAGTCACCATCTGCAGTGATTTGGGGGCCCCCAAAAATAAAGTCTGACACTGTTTCCACTGTTGCCCCATCTATTTCCCATGAAGTGATAGGACCAGGTGCCATGATCTTCGTTTTCTGAATGTTGAGCTTTAAGTCAACTTTTTCACTCTTCTCTTTGACTTTCATCAAGAGGCTTTTTAGTTCCTCTTCACTTTCTACCATAAGGGTGGTGTCAACTGTTCTGTAAAATGCGAGTTGGAAGTAGATGCTGTCTGAACTGATCCATTCAGGTTTCAGGCTTTTCAAAGGAATTGGGTTTGGGAAATGTATATAACAACGTGGGAGCAGAGAACCTTGTTCGTAAAAGGAGCACGGGGAGTTGAGACCGCCTGCGCTCACAGCCACATTCAGTCATCCCGCTTCTCTTCAATCTCTGATTCCTCTTGCATAGTTCCCTCCTAGACATCCCTCACCTCGGGACCATACAAGTAATTACCCCCCCATCCCTGTGAGGCTACCCCGTAGGATGGGGACAATAGGGTTTGTGTCCCCTACTATGATGCCGACGTGATGTTTAATTCCACGTCACAATGTGCCGGGGAGCCTCCAGCTAGGACACTCCGCTTCTGTCAGAAAAGCCCTCGGAGGCTGCGGTGGTCTGGATGGCGCACCTTTGCGCGTGCCCTCTGCGGCGGGAGAAGGGGTTCATTTTGGATGGGGTGGCGGTGAGCACCATGGCCCGCTCCTACGAGCACCTGAGGCCCAAGCTCTGGTCGGCGATTCCGCCCTACAACGCGCAGCAGGACTACCACTCCCGCCGGTACTTCCGGAGCCGCGTGGTTCCGCCCATCCTGCAGAAGACTGATCAGGTACCCGAGCCCCGCGTAGGACCCGGCTATCTGCGCCCACAGAGCTTGGCCCAGGTGGCGGGCTGACTTCCCAGATCCGGGCGTCTCATGCCAGCGCCCTCACCACCACGGAGGCTGCCCGATTTGCACCCTCTCAGCTTCTGGATGAAACTCCAGAATTGCTGGATGCAGGAGACAGGTGTTGAGCGCGAACTTACTGAGCTCACCTTCCATGCCTGAATTTGAGAATCATCTCATTTCAGATCTCTGCGAGTCTCTGCCAAACAAATCGGGTTCGTTGTCCTTTTTGGCGTCACGGATTCACCCTTTGGGGTGATCTCACGCCGCAAATTCTCAAACCCCGACACTCCGAGGCCCATTGGGCGTGGTGCCCTCGGTCAGATGACGTAATGCGACCTTCTTTGAACAGTTGGAAGGAAACTTCGCAACTTACCCAGCCCTCGCTTCTACTTAGTTGCGCATCCCCTTTACGGGGATCAAAGATTCTGAGGCTATTACAGCTGACGGCTCCAATTTTTTTTAACCCTTTTGCTTCCAGTATTTGTGACTATTAATACATATCAGTGATACGGGGAGAGGAGGACTGAACGTATTCTGTGAACACATCTTGGAGTTTCAGTGGTCCCAGGTGATTGTGTGTGCGCATGTGTGTTCGTTCTGTACAGGCACACGGACCCACATCTGTGTGTGCCATATTTGGGTGTGTTCGCTGGCTACTCATGTAATATTTATAACATAAGGAAACAGAATCTGGGGAAAAACTCCAGAATTGAAAAGTTCAAAAAATAATATGATGTACACACTTCTGAAACTGTCTATGTTCCATTTTGTAAGTTTTCTTTAATCGTCACAACCACCGTTTGTAGTAGGTATTATTTTCATTTAAATGAAGATAGTGTTTACTGAAATTTGCTAGACCCTTTATTTGAGGCCAGTTTATGTCTCACTTCAACCTCAAAGTACTGTTGAGGAAACTGAGCTCCAAAAAAGCTGTGTCTTTGATCTAAGGTCTTGTTAGGAGCAGAACTGGAATTAGAACCAGTCTTCCCTGATAGTTCAGACAGTAAAGAATCTGCCTGTGATGTGGGAGACCTGGGTTCAATCCCTGGTTGGGAAGACCCCTGGAGAAGGGAATGGCTACCCACCTCCAGTATTCTTGCCTGGAGAATTTCATGGATAGAGGAGTCTAGCAGGGTACAGGCTATGGGGTCCCAAAGAGTTGGATAGGACTGAATGACTAACACTTTCACTTTCTCTGGCATTAGACACTGAGCCTGTAACTACCAAACTGCAATGCATCTCGCTGAAAGGTAATAGGTCACCCAGTATATTTAATCTGTCTGGCCCTTTTACCCCTGGGCTGTGACCTCTCCCTCCCGCAACAAGACAGGAGGCAGGGGTTGGACTGTGCTTTTTTCGGCATCATGGCTGACAGTCTTCTGCATTTTCTCTCTCACTGTCAGGATCACGGCGGTACAGGAAGGGATGGCTGGATAGTGGATTATTTCCACATCTTCGGGCAAGGACAGAGATACCTCAACAGGAGAAACTGGGCAGGGGCAGGCAAGTGCCACCTCCCTTTCCAATCTCATCATGATCTCACCTGGGAAGAGTGGTGTGCCTTCCACAGTGAGAGAAACTGGGTCCTAAAGAGACCCAGCGACTGACTGCATCCTCCAGTTTTCTTCTCATGCATGAGCAGATGGTGTTACAGTGCTCCCTGATAGTTATTAAGCACCCACTGTATGTCAGGTGCTTTTTATCCTCAGAATATCCTCAGCTACAGCCAGGGAAATTGAGTTTCAGAGAGTCAAAATGATTTGTTAAGAAGGGTTGGGGTTCCCTGGTGGCTCAGTGGTAAAGAATCTGCCTGCCAATACAGGAGACATGGGTTCAGTCCCTGCTTTGGGAAGATCCTCTGGAGGAGGAAATGGCAACCCACTCCAGTATTTTTGCCTGGGAAATCCCACGGACAGAGGGCCTGGTAGGCTCTAGTCTATGGGGTTGCAAGAGTCAGACATGACTTAGCAACTACACCACCACCATCACCAAGAAGGGCTGAGCTGAGATTGAAATTATACTGTTTCCAAGGAAAGCCTGTGTTCTCATTGCTCCCAGAGCAGACTGTGTCCTGCTCACTCTCCAGGCCCAATTTAGCAGCAGCAGGAAAAGGGAGCATTGAGAGCTGTTTTTCTGGCAGGGTAAGCCCTCCTCCTACCCCACCTAGTCACATGATCCCTCGCCCCATTGGCCAAATTGATCTCATCTGTTTTCTCCAGATGGGTCAGATACAAGGCTCAAATCTTCTCAGTTCTCCAGGGTGCAAGGCAATTTCAGCCATGCCCAGAAGTTTCTGGCCCTTCCTCTCCCAGCACATATCATTCATGCTCCCTCTGCATGCTGCCCCTAGTATGAGGATTGGTTTCCAGGATGCCATCTGTCTCCTCCACCTCATCCACCCCTGGCTCTTCAGGACTCAGGGTTCAGAAGGGACATGGGAGCACAGTGACTGTAACTGAGTGAGCCTCCTATACCAGCCCAGTGGGAGTAGGGAAAAAAGAAAGGACTGAATACAGGCTCAGGCCTCTCTCTCTGTTCCCCAAGGGCATTCTCTCCAGCAAGTGACCGGGCACGACCACTATAATACCAATCTGAAAGCAACCCAGGGGTTCAATGGTCGGTTTGGCTATCGCCGGAACACCCCAGCCCTTCGCCACTGCCCATCTGTCTTTGGAGAGATCACCAGGTTCCCTCTCTTTTAACAGCAGTTCTTCTCCTCATGCTCCTCCACCTGAATTTCTAAGACAGACGTGTATATGAACTCTCAGTGTTATTTTATATTAAAACTTTGGTGTAAGTGCTTCAGTGTGCTGTTTCATCCCTGAGACTGGGGGAGGGGGAAAGCTAGTTTCTCCACCCTCAGCTTCTCTACCCTGCGGAGGAGGTGGGAGGGGAAAAGGGTGTCTCAGGCTGTGCCCTTAAACTCCATGTAAATAGAGCACCAGACTTGAAAGGAGAAGCCTCTGGTCTCCCCTATATAAGGAGAAAGCACATTACTTAAGCCCTCAGAAACTCTTCCCCAGGCATCAGGAGGGCCCAGATCAGAAGCTACCTACTGTTTCCATCAAGAACAGAGCAGGCAACGTGGCCACAGGGATTGTTGATTGTCCTGAGAAGTTCCTGATTTTTCTGGATCATCCCATCCAAAAGAATTGATGTCTTCCTCCTCCTTCCCACCCTCAACTCATCACGAGGCAGGGAATGAACAGGGTGATAACTGGAGCTGAGGATCATGACACAGGAATATGGTGTTTGTGGAGGCTTTCTCTACTAATGCTGTATCAATTTCCTTTTCAGCTGGTTTCCAGTGTGTCAGTTTTCAAGTGCCCCCACCCCTTTTTCTTGGTGGCCAAGAAAAAAGCCAAAGCAGATTACAGATACAAAGGGAGTGGAGCTTTAGAATACAAAGCTTGCAGGAATTCTACAGTGGGTGGAAATTGTTTGTATTGAGTCACCATAAGTAGACAAGGAAGACACCCCTAGCAGGTCCTGGGGGTATAGCTCAGGGGTAGAGCTTATGACTGCAGATTAAGAGGTCCCTGGTTCAAATCCAGGTGCCCCTTCCTTCTTTACCATTTTACTTCCATTAAATACTTCACTCCCAGCCCCAGGATGACTAGAGGAGGAAGACAAGAACTCCCAAGGGATTCTTGTCCAGATAAACTAGTTACTCTCATATTCCAAACAATGAGGATAAATCCCTGCAGGATTCCGCTGGTCTTCAATTAAGACCAAGTCCCTGAGGAAATTCTTAGATCTGAGAGCTGTGATTACAATTTATCGATATGATGTGTGACAGAATAAAGATAAAGATGTTGGTATAACATATATAGTTGAGCCTTACTACACATAAGGCTGCGGTGAATTAAAGGATGAAAGAGATACCCCACGTCCAAGGTAAGAGAAACCCAAGTAAGACAGTAGGTATTGCAAGAGAACTTCAGAGGGCAGACACACTGAAACCATAATCACAGAAAACTAGTCAATCTAATCACACTAGGACCACAGCCTTGTCTAACTCAGTGAAACCAAGCCATGCCCCTGGGGCCACCCAAGATGGGCGGGTCATGGTGGAGAGGTCTGACAGAATGTGGTCCACTGGAGAAGGGAATGGCAAACCACTTCAGTATTCTTGCCTTGAGAACCCCATGAACAGTATGAAAAGGCAAAATGATAGGATACTGAAAGAGGAACTCCCCAGGTCAGTAGGTGCCCAATATGCTACTGGAGATCAGTGGAGAAATAACTCCAGAAAGAATGAAGGGATGGAGCCAAAGCAAAAACA
>SJYT01059064.1:76332-200804 GCA_006410635.1 Cephalophus harveyi
GACAGAGGATGAGATGACTGGATGGCATCACCGACTCAATGGACATGGGTTTGAGTGGACTCTGGGAGTTGGTGATGGATAGGGAGGCCTGGCGTGCTTTGGTTCATGGGGTCGCAAAGAGTCGGACACGACTGAGCGGGAACTGAACTGAAGTATTCTTCTTCTCCAAGAAGAGTCTATTTTTCCCTCAAAATCCGTCCTACTGCTGTTTCTTTTGGTTTGGGATTCTTGTGTTGAGAGCATTCACCAATTAACTCCGTAGGATAAAGACCATTGGAAACTCTGTGTTCTTGGGTAGGGCTTGCTGACTGGTGAACTTCCTTGTGAGAAACCCAGTGCTGAGCAGCTTTTTCATTTGGGAACTTCCAAATGTCTGTATCTGTGGATCACTATCCCCTACATTCCTTAGGTCATTTAGTTTCTCCATAGAAAAATTCTGAGATCTCCAGCCCAGAATAAACACATTGATGCTATCATTTTTGGAGTAGGACAGGGAGGAAGAAGGGAATTAGTGATCCTGTTTTTTAATAAGCTGACTTTCAGTTAATCTCCACCGCAGATTCTGAAAGCCCTTGGCCATCCAACTGGAACCAGAGGAGTCTCTCAGGTTCAGTCTCTTCAACAAATCTTTCACCTCTGGGACTGGAAATACAGAGATTAAAAATCTCAACTGCTCCTTATACAGACTTTCACCAAAATTCCGTATTTGCAGTCCACTTGGTGGTGCCAAGTTCCTAGTTTTCCCAGGATTCCTCAACTATCAGTTCTCTTCTCTGTTCCTCTCCACAGTTATCTCTCTTGGAACTCGCGTTCCACTTTCTGTCTGTATGGATTTGACTTCTCTAGTGCCTCATACAAATGGAATCAAACAGTATTTGTCTTTTGTGTCTGACTTATTTCACTTAGCATAAAGAAGATTCAAGATTCCTCCACGTTGTAGCAGGGGTCATAATGTTAGGGGAAACACGGACTGAAACCATCTACCCTGGTCAAGCACCATAGTAACCATTTGCATGAGTTACTCTACAACAGGAGATTTTGGTAAGGAACACAAAATTAACAAGCCACCACCAACTGAAAAAATTTGGGAAAGGTCAAAAGGACATGCCACATATCCTACCAACCTCCCAGAATCCTCCTTGTTGGAATCTGTCTTGGCTGAGCAATGTGTGTGCCACCAGGATGGAAGGACCCTGAGTCAGAATGATTGGCCAGAGACAACCTGGAAACTTATCCCCTCGCCACAAACCTGAGACCGAGAGCCACACAGCAGAGCAGTCTTCCTGGGTTCCCTTACCCTCTTGGTCTCCTCCTGGGCATCCCATCCCAGTAAAGCCTCTTGCTTTGTCAGCAAGTATGCCTCTGTGGACAGTTCATTTCTGAATCACTTTTGAGACTAGAAGGGGTCCTCCTTCCTGCAATAAGAATTTCATTTCTTTCAAGATGGTGATTGCAGCCGTGAAATTAAAAGACGCTTACTCCTTGGAAGAAAAGTTATGACCAGCCTAGATAGCATATTCAAAAGCAGAGACATTACTTTGCCAACAAAGGTCCATCTAGTCAAGGCTATGGTTTTTCCAGTAGTCATGTATGGATGTGAGAGTTGGACAGTGAAGAAAGCTGAGCGCCGAAGAATTGATGCTTTTGAACTGTGGTGTTGGAGAAGGCTCTTGAGAGTCACTTGCACTAGGCTCCTCCGTCCATGGGATTTTCCAGGCAAGAATACTGGAGTGGGTTGCCATTTCCTTCTCCAGGGAATCTTCCTGACCCAGGGATTGAACCTGGGTCTCCTGCATTGTAGGCAGACGTTTTACCGTCTGAGCTACCAGGGTAATATATAATATTATATATATATTCAGAGGTGGAATTGCTGGGTCATATGATAATAATTCTATATAGATAATTTTTTGAGGAACTGCCATATATCCAGAGATATTTTTGAATTATTTATACCTAGTGGGACCCAGGCCTCCACACTTGTTTCTTTATCTTACAGGCCATTAATATATATATTATTATATATTATATATAATTAATTTATGTGTAAAAATATTAAAATATTTATATGAATATATAAAAAATATATAAATTACTGCTTCCCAGGTGGCTCAGTGGTAAAGAACTCGCCTGTCAGTGCAGGAGACGCAGGAGACATGAGTTCTATCCTTGGGTCAGAAAGATCCCCTAGAGGAGGAAATGGCAACCCACAACAGTATTCTTGCCTGGAAATCCTATGGACAGAGGAGCCTAGTGGGCTGCAGTCCATGGGGTTGCAAAGAGTTGGATGAAACTGAGCACGTGTGGGTGCACACACACACAGACACACACACACACACACACACACACATATGATATGGTACAGGGGCTTCCCTGTAGCTCAGATGGTAAACAGTCTGCCTGCAATATACACAATTCATACATATGTGTGTATTTATATTTTGTATATATATATTTTGTTTATCCATCCATCAGTGGACACTTGCATTGCATTGCTTTCAGCTGTTGGCTACTGTGTATAATACTGCTATGAACAGTATGAACAGAATATACAAATATTTGTTTGAGGCCTACATTAGTTTCTTTGGAGTATATACGCAGAGGTGGAATTGCTGGGTCATATGATAATTCTATATATAATTTTTTGAGGAACTACCATATACTCAGAGATATTTTTGAGCTATTTATGCCTAGTGGGACCCAGGCCTCCACCCTTGTTTCTTTATCTTACAGGTCATTTTAATATGCTTTCAAAATGTAGTGTACTGCCAGAGTCAACACTTAGGTTTCAGCTTCCTCTTCTCTGCTAAATCATAGCCCCCATCATCAACACTTTCCATGTTCAAAAACTGACCCAGCTCTTCTCTTCCCTTTTCAGTTCTCTTTTTTCCATGTCAAGTTATATATGCTATTGTTTTAGCAGAGTTTTGGGAGGGAATGAAGCTAAATACACATGTTCCATGTTTGCTTCTCTATGATAAACTCTTTTTTTGGAGAGGGTGCTGTGCTGCATGGCAAGTGGGATCTTAGTTCTCTAACCAGGGATTGAACTCAAATCGCCTGCAGCAGAAGCGTGGAGTCTTAACCACTGGACCACCAGGGAAATCCCAATAATTATATTTATATGGATTTTATTTATTTATTTTTGGCTGTGCTGGGTCCTGTTGTTGAGTGGGCTTTTCTGTCGTTGTGGCTAGTGGAAGCTACTCTTGTTGCAAAGAGTGGGCTCTAGGGTGTGAGGGCTTCCGTAGTTGTGGCTCATGGGTTTAGCTGATTTGCTGCATATGGGATCTTCCTGGATCAGGGATCGAACCCTGCATTGGCAGGCAGATTCTTTAACACTGAGCCACCAGGGAAGCCCCATATTGATTTTTAACTGTGTGTAAGTGTGGCCCGTCTCTTGAGTTGGAATTTCTTAGGAGCAACAGCTTTCCTGTGCTTGCTCTCTGTAGTGGCCAGGAGTCCTCTTCCATTCTCACATTCACTCGTTTGCTCATGTAATCAGAATGCCTACTACATGCTAGATACACACTGGATGCTCCTTATAGGATGGCAGTTGTTGGGCAAACAACAGACATAACTCTACCAACATACACATTGGGTCGAATGAAAGCTGTCTTCAGTTTCCTGTCCTTTTTGTTGTGTCTCTGTTTTGAGAGACACATGCTAAGACTGTAATCAAAGTTGCTTTCAACACACCTAGCCACCTCCACCTTTTAACACTAGTAATTATAAGGCCACCCTTTTAATTAAGTGCTGCAACACTTAACAGAATTTGGGCTTATTACAGTAAGAGCAGAACCTTTCATTGCCCAGCAGAAGTCCTAACTTCAAGTCCTCCTGCTCCCTATGCAATCACTACACTCTTTTTGTCTCTTAATAGTTTCCTAGAAACCCGGTAGCTTTGAGTCCAATTCTACCCAGTGTTGCCAAGGAAGTTTTTGAGAGAGTTCAGCTGAAACAAAACTTATTCATTAAACATCAAAGTGTGGAAGAAGGGACTTCTTCCCTCCTTTTGCTCTCCTTTTACTGGCTGATGGCAACGTGCTGGTGGGGGTCAGAACTCCGTGATGGAGTATTTCAGCACAAGGCAGCCGGTTCCTATTTCAATTCAGTTTTTTTTCCACAGAAACCCCTCCATTTCTAAACTGAAACTGAAGTTGCTCAGTCGTGTCCGACTCTTTGCGACCCCGTGGACTGTAACTTACTAGGCTTCTCCGTCCATGGGATTCTCCAGGCAAGAATACTGGAGTGGATTGCCATTTCCTTCTCCAGGGGATCTTCCCGACCCAGGGATCGAACCCGGGTCTCCCGCATTGGAGGCAGATGGTTTAACCTCTGAGCCACCTTAAACCCACCTGGCATCACTTTTACAGGTTTGTTTGTAGAGTGATAACCGAAATGCTTAGATGTCCCTTCCTGTGCCACTTAGTAAGAACTGCTTCAGTGGATGGAGCAGGTGCCACACACTCAGTGCTATACTTCGACTTTGAATCTTGCCCCTCAGTTTGCCCCAAGGGTGGGATGGGTACTACAGGTATATGCAGTTTGACAGTAACTAGTTGACGTCACAAAAACCTCTGAACCGTAGAGTGAAAAAATTACCGCTTTTTTCAATTCTTTTTTGTTCCTGAGTAACTTAAGTGAAAAATTGTATGAGATCATCTCTCTAATGAGAGACCTAAAAGAAAGGTCACTTCTGATCCTATCTTTTTTTAATCAATGAGAGTAGATGTAAATATCCAGCTAGCGTTTAATAATTGCATTTGGCTTTTCATTCTGTTTATTGCAAGTGATACTGATTTTTCTTTTTTTTAATGACAGCCTTATTGATATAACTCATATATGATACAATGTACCTATCAAACATACACAATTCAATGGTTTTAGTATATTCAGAGTTGTGCAACCCTCACCGCAATCAAGTGTAGAACCTTTTCTCATCCCCAAAAGAAATCCTGTATCCATTAGGAATCACTCCCCGTTTCCTCCAATCTATCCATCTGCAGATAACCACAGCTCCACTTTTTGTCTCCATGCGTGCACACTTGCTAAGTTGCTTCAGTCGTGTCCGACTAACTTTGCGACCCTATGGACTGTCCATGGGGTTGCAAGAGTCAGACACAGAAACTAAACGACCACCGCCGTGGACTGTAGCCCACCAGGCTCCTCTGCCCATGGGATTCTCCAGGCAAGAATACTGGAGTGTGTTGACCTGCCCTCCTCCAGGCTCTTCTACCATTAGGGGTCAGAGCACAGTTATATATGGTTTTGAGACTGAGGGATGTAACACTGACAGTTTACACAATCCAGGTCTACAGGTATAATGCAAGCAGTGGGTGAGTCACGAATCATAGGATTAAGAAGGAAGGCTATCTCCTGAGGAGTTATGACCCTTGATGAGATTAAGAAGGAGTGTTATCTCTAAGGAGGTCTAGTTAATGCAGATGCACAATACCCACTAAAGGGAAGGGAGGAGGACCAAATGGACAAAGAAAATTCTTAGGTTTAAATTTTTCTTGTCTTCTTGTTTTGTTGGCCACGCTGCGTACAGCATATATATGTGGGATCTTAGTTCCCCAACTAAGGATCTAATCTGTACCTCCTGCAGTGGAAGCAGAGTCTTAACCAGTGGACTGCCAGAGAAGTCCCCCAATTTTTCTTGTCTTGTTATAAAATATGAGTTTTATTTCAGCGCTATGAATATTCATATATAACTTTTTGTATGGATGTATATTTTCATTTAACCTACGTATATATATTGAAGAGTGGAATGCTGCGTCATTTGGTAACTATGTTTAACCTTTTGAGTAACCGCTAGACTGTTTTCCAAAGGGTTGATTTTCCTTTACAGCTATGAGAACTAATAAGTGAATTTAGCAAGGTTGTAAAATATAAGGCTAATATACAAAAATTATATTTTTATATTTAAAAAGAAAAGAAAAGTTTCTCCTACTCACAGACTCAGTTCTAACCACCAAATATGTGAGAGTTTTTCTCATATCAAGTAACACTCTGGTTCTCTGTGGATATCAACAACTGGGTGTTCAACGTTCAATTTTTTTTCCTTTTTTTTTTTTAGACTGTAACCATTCTAGTGGGGCTGACATGGTTTCTCCCTGTATTATTTTATTTTGTGTTTTGATTGCACCACACAGCATGTGGAACCTTAGTTTTGTAGCCAGGGATCGAACCCACATCCCCTGCATTGGAAGCATGGAGTTTTAACCACTGGACTACCAGGGAAGTCCCTGACATTCAATCTAATTCAGCTCTGATACTTTCTACCTAGAGTCAGCATGCAATCCACAGGATGAAGGACTCAGTCTCGTTAGAGTGTCCCCCCACCCACGAAACTTCAGATACCAAATGCAAGTCCCGGTTGTCACCTGTACTTCTGACCAACCAGCTATATATCATTGGTTCCCATACTTCTTCTTCAGTACCACAGTTTGCTAGAACAGCTCATGGAACTCAGGAAAACAGTTTACTTACTAAGTGTTAGTTGCTTACTTATGTCCAGTTCCTTGTGACCCCATGGAGTGTAGCCCGCCAGGCTCCTCTGTCCATGGGATTCTCCAGGCAAGAATACTGGAGTGGGTAACCATTCCCTTCTCCAGGGGATCTTCCCGACCCAGGGATGGAACCAGGGTCTCTTGCATTGCAGGCAGATTTTTTACCATCTAAGCCAGTGGGGTGGAGAAGGTGATGGCACCCCACTCCAGTTGTCTTGCCTGGCAAATCCTATGGACAGAGGAGCCTGGTGGGCTGCAGTCCATAGGGTCGCGAAGAGTCTGACACGACTGAGTGACTTCCCTTTCACTTTTCCCTTTCACGCATTGGAGAAGGAAATGGCAACCCACTCCAGTGTTCTTGCCTGGAGAATCCCAGGGACGGCGGAGCCTGGTGGACTGCCGTCTATGGGGTCACACAGAGTCGGACACGACTGAAGTGACTTAACAGCAGCAGCAGCAGCAACAGCAGCAACAGCAAGCCAGTGGGGGAGCCTCTTACTTACTAAATTACCAGTTTATTATTGGCTCAGACGGTAAAGAATACACCTGCAATGTGGGAGACATGAGTTCAGTCCCTAGGTTGGGAAGATTCCCTGGAGGAAGGCATGGCAACCCACTCCAGTATTCTTGCCTGGAGAATCCCCACCGACAGGAGCCTGGCAGACTACAGTCCATGGTGTCACAAAGAGTCAGACATGACTGGCAACTAAGCACATAAAAGGACACAACTGAGAAACAGCCAAATGGAAGAGAAGCATAAGGAAGGCATACCTTACACGTGTTCACCAACCAGGGAGCTCTGGAATCCTTTCAGTTACGAGTTTATTTTAAATGGACACTTCATCATATAAGTCTGTCCACTGCTGATTAACTCAAACTCTCGTCCTTTTCCTCTCCCATGCAGTCAGCAGGTGGGGCTCAAATATCCAATCCTCTAGTCTCAAGGTGGTTTCCCCTGGCAACCAGCTGTCCTGTAGTAATAGACGGGTTGAAAGAAGCTTGTTATGAATAACAAAAGACGCCCCTTTCATCTTTATTGCTCTTATCCCTAGGCAATTAGAAGGGGATTAAGAGCTCCTGCCGAGATGAATACCAAATATTTGTATTTCTTATTTCATCACAATATCACAATTTTGTTGTTGTTCAGTCGTTCAGTCTTGTCTGACTCTTTATGACCCCATCTGTGGACCGCAGCGCTCCAGGCTTCCCTGCCCTTCACCATCTTCATCCTGCCCTTCACAAATGTATACCAATATTGGGCTTCCCAGGTGGCGCTAGTGGTAAAGAACTTGCCTGCCAATGCAGGTTAGTGGTAAGAGACAAGGGTTTTATCTCTGGGTCAGGAAGATGCCCTGAAGGAGGGCATGGCAACCCACTCCAGTGTTCTTGCCTGGAGAATCCCCTGGAAAGAGGAGCCTGGCGGGCTACAGTCCACGGGTTCACTATGTTGCGCACCAGCAACTTAAATAATGTTACAGGTCAATTACACTTCAAAAACAAACAAATAAACAGACTAGTAAAAAAGAGATCAAATTTGTGGTTACCAGAGTTAGCCTGTGGTAGGTAGGGTTGGGGAAGTGGATGAAGGTAATCAAAAGGTATGAACTTCCAGTTATAAAATAAACAAGTACCAGGGATGTAATGTGGTTGTTCAATTGCTTAGTCATATCCGACTCTTTCCGACCCCATGGACTGCAGCACACGAGGCTCTTCTGTCCTTCACCATCGCCGGGAGTTTTCTCAGATTCATGTCCATTGAGTCGGTGATGCCATCTAAACATCTCATCCTCTGCTGCCCCACTTTCCTTTTCCTTCAGTCTTTCCCAGCATCAGGGTTCTTTTCCAGGGAGTTGGCTCTTTGCATCAAGTGGCCAGTGTACTGGAGTTTCAGTCTCAGTATCAGTCCTTCCAATAAATATTCAGGGCTGATTTCCTTTAGAATTAGCTGGTTTGATCGTCTTGGCATCCATGGGATTCTCAAGAGTCTTCTCCAGCACCACAGTTCAAAAGCATTAATTCTTTGGTACTCAGCCTTCTTTATGGTCCAACTCTTACATCCATACATGACTACTGGGAAAATCCTAGCTTTAACTATATGCACCTTTATCAACTTCCCTGGTGGCTCAGAGGGTCAAGAATCTGCCTGCAATGCAGGAGTTTGATCCCTGGGTCAGGAAGATCCCCTGGAAAAGGGATGGCTGCCTACTCCAGCATTCTTGTCTGGGGAATGGAGAGGGGAGCCTGGTGGGCTACAGTTCATGGGTTGCAAAGAGTTGGACATAGCTGAGCGAACTTCACCTTTGTCAGCAAAGTGATGCTTCTACTTTTTAATATGCTGTCTAGTTTTGCCATAGCTTTCCTTCCCAGGGGCAGCATCTTTTAATTTTATGGCTGTGTCACCATCTGCAGTGATTGTGGAGCCCAAGAAAATAAAATCTGTCCCTGATTCCACTTACTCCTCTTCTATTTGCCATAATGTGATGGGACTGGATGTCATAATCTTCGTGTTTTTAACGTTGAGTTTCAAGCCAGCTTTTTCACTCTCCTCTTTCACCTTCATCAAGAAGCTCTTTAGTTCCTCTTCACTTTCTGTCATTAGAGTGGTATCAGCTGTGTATTAATATTTCACAGTTGTTGATATTTCTCCCCACAATCTTGATTCCAGCTTGTGATTCATCCAGCCCAGCATTCTGCATGATGTACTCTGCATATAGGGCTTCCTTGCTGGCTCAGATGGTAAAGAATCTGCCTGCAATGCAGGAGACCCAGGTTCGATCCCTGGGTTGCAACGATCCCCTGGAGAGGAGAATGGCAACCCACTCCAGTATTCTAGCCTGGAGAATTACATGGACAGAGAAGCTTGGCGAACTACAGTCCATGGGGTCATAAAGAATCAGACATGACTGAGTGACTAACACACACACACACACACAATTCTGCATATAAGTTAAACAAGCAGGGTGACAATATACAGCCTTGTTATACTTCTTTCCAAATTTTGAACCATGAGTTGTTCCCTGTCCATTTTTAACCATTGCTTCTTGATTGGCATACAGGTTTCTCAGGAGACAGGTAAGGTGGTCTGATACTCCCATCTCGTTAAGAATTTTCTACAATTTGTTGTGATCCACACAAAGACTTTAGTATAGTCAATGAAACAGAAGTAGATGTTTTTCTGGAATTCCCTTGCTTTTTCCATGATCCAACGAATGTTAGCAATTTGATCTCTGGTTTCTCTGCCCTTTCTAAACTTAGCTTGTACAGCTGGAAGTTCTGGGTTCACATATTGTTGAAGCCTAACTTGAAGGATTTTGAGCATAATCTTGCTAGCATGTAAAATGAGCATAACTGATGGTAGTTTAACATGATTAATATAATTAACACTGTCAGATGTCCTTAGGAGAGTAAATCCTTAGAGTTCTCATCACAGGGAAAATTTTCCTCTTTCTTTTATTTTGCTTCTATATCAGAGGATAGATGTTGGCAAAAAAAGAATAAAGGTGAAAAAATGCACTCATGAGAAAGGCAAATTTTGCTCAGTTAATGAAGGATATAGAGGTAAATACATCCTATAAATATTTGCTGTGAATTTACTATGTGCCAGCAGTGAGATCACACCTTAGTTGGGAAGACAGAAAATCAATAAATGCATAAATAATCCAATATCAGGTCATGATACAGGGCATAACCCAGGCAGAGGTGTCCCCAAGCCAACAACTTCATTTAATACTCAGCGACAGCGGCAGGAATGTGCTCATTCAAGTTCTTTGCCAGGTTTGGGAAGCATGCTTGGACCTACAGCCCCAAAACTGCTTTTCTAGCACTTACCAGGGACATCTTGCCCCCACTGAGTGGATATTGTGATGATTTCTTGTGTGACTTTCACTGAAGCACACAGAGAGAAGACAGCACATATTAAAAGTGTGCAGCTCAATGAACATCCCACCCTGAGCATACTTGTGTAAATAGCATGCAGCATTCCTCCCCAGGGACCCTGTGGTCCCTCTGCTTCTAATGCTTACTAGTGTTCTGACACAAACACTATAGATTTGTTTTGCATGTTTATGAACTTTATATAGAATGGGAATATACAGCACATGAGCAGTACATACGTTCTGGTTCGTTTACTCATTATCACATCTGTGAGAGACAGTCAAGTTGTTGTCTCCATCAGTATTGGTTTTTTTTTTTTTTTTTTGGTCATTTTTTATTGTCTGACTGTGTCACAGTTTATTTACCCATTCTATTAATGGACAAATGAATCATTTCCATTATTCTTTTTATAAAAATGTTTATTGGAGTTTAGGGAGTATAGTTGATTTACAATGTTGTGTTGATTTCAGGTGTAGAGCAAAATGACTCAGACATATACATATATTCATTCTTTTTTAGATTCTTTTCTCAATATAGGTTATCAGAATACTGAGTAGAGTTCCCTGTGCTATAGAGCTGGTTGTCTGTCTTAGATACGGTAGTGTGTGTGTGTTCCTCCCAAGCTCCTGATTTATCCCTCCCCGCTCCCCATGTTTCTCCTTTGGTAACCATAAGTCTGTTTTCAATATCTGTAAGTCTCCCACTATTTTTTTTTAATAAATCATTAATTTTTCTGGTTGCACTGGGTCTTCGTTGCTGTGCATGGGCTTTCTCTAGTTGCAGAGAGCAGGACCACTCTCTAGTTACGATGTGTGGACTTCTCACTGCGGTGGCTTTTCTTGTATCAGAGCACAGGTTCCAGGGTGCATGAGCTTCAGTGTTTGCAGCGTGTGGGCTCAATAGATGTGGCACCTGGGCCCAGTTGCTCCAAGGCACTTGGAATCCTCCTGGACCAGGGATTGAACCCATGTCCCCTGCATTAGCAGGCGGATTCTCACAGCTCTCACACCTCACATTTGAGGCAGTAAAGTGAGAAATTTCATGTTCATATTATACATTCAGATAAAAGGGATTCTTCTTTTTTGTTTGTCCAGCCATGTCAAGTCGTAACCTCTGGACTCCCAGGAAATTCCTTCATTATTCTTTTAATATTTTTTTCTAAAAAAAGAGAATATAAGTGAAATAAAAACATCTCAGACAACCAAAAAATAAAAAAGTAAAATAGCATCACAAAAAATTAAAACTTAGGAATAAATTTAACAAAAGATATGTAAGATGTCTATTCTGAAAATTACAAAGTACTGTTGAAATTAAAGAACACTCAAATAAATAAAAGAATATACCATGTTAAAAAAAAAAAAGAATATACCATGTTCACATATCAAAGACTCAGTAGTAATAGGGGATGTCAATTCTCCAAATCCATAGATTCAGCACAATCTCACTCAAATTGCAGCACTTTTAAGTTGTCAAGCTGATTCTAAAATTTATAAGGAAACATAAAAGTCCTAGAATAGCCAAAGCTATCTTCAAAAGAAAGGAGCAAAACTGAATGACTTAACATGGCCTGCTTCCCATACTCTATAAAAAGCATGGTAATCAAGACAGATGGTACTGGCATAAGGACTGACAAATAGATCAGTGATGGAGAATCAAGAGCCTAGAAATAGATCCCACTTATTTGATCATTTGATTTTTACCAAGGCACCAAAATAATGCAATGGGGAGAAAAAGTCTTTTCACAAATAGGTGCCAGAATAACTGGATATCCATATGGAAGAAGATGAATCTCATACCATACACAAAAATAAATTCCAGAGATGGCTCATTACTACCTAGGGTAGACCCCAAATGGACAGATGTGAGCTAGTTAAGCCTAGAGTTGACCATGATTTCAGTGATATCCAGTAGTGTGTACTATTCAAGTCTCTCTAGAATACAGGAAGACTCCTTCTTAATAACCACAGAACCAGCCAAATCCTATGGGCTAATGGCCCATCACAGAAACTGCAGATTGGGGAAGTGGAGACTATTGTTATGTTCTGTGCGCTGCCGCTGCTTAGGCACTTGGTTGTGTCCAACTCTTTGCGACCCTTTGGACTGTAGCCTGTCAGGCCCCTCTATCCATGGGATGGAATTTTCCAGGCAAGAATACTGGACCGGGTTGCCATTTCCTACTCCAGGGGATCTTCCCAACTCAGAAATAGAATTCACATCTTCTGTGTCTCCTGCATTACAGGCAGATTCTTTACCTGCTGAGCCATCAGTGAAGGCCTTTCTGCTCTGTGATTCCCGCTGAAAAACAAAATTCAGGACTTCTCAGGTCCAGTGGTTAAGAATCTACCTGCCAGTGCAGGGCACACAGATTGAATCCCTGCTCCAGGAAGATTCCACATGCTGTGGGGCACCTAAGGCTGAGCACCATAACTACTGAAGCTGGTGCACCCAATAGCCTGTGCTCTGCAGTGAGAAGCCTGCACATCACAGCTAAAGCGTAGACCCCACTTACCACAACTAGAGAAAGCCCTAGGAAGTCCTGCAGCTAGAGTGCAGCAACGAAGACCCAGTGCAGCCAAATATAAATAAATTTATTAATAATCAATGTGTGGATCACAGCAAACTGTGGAAAATTCTTAAAGAGATGGGAATACCAGACCACCTGACCTGCCTCCTGAGAAATCTGTATACAGATCAAGAAGCAACAGTTAGAACTGGACATGGAACAACAGATTGTTTCCATATTGGGAAAGGAGTACGTCAAGGCTGTATATTGTCATCCTGCTTATTTAACTTATATGCAGAATACATCAAGCGAAATGCCAGGCTGGATGAAGCACAAGCTGAAATCAAGATTGAGGGGGAAAATATCAATAACCTCAGATATACAGAAGACACCACAGTAATGGCAGAAAGCAAAGAAAAACTAAAGAGCCTCTTGATGAAAGTGAAAGAGGAGAGTGAAAAAGTTGACTTAAAACTCAACATTCAGAAAACTAAGATCATGGCATCTGGTTCCATCACTGCATGGCAAATAGATGGGGAAACAATGGAAACAGTGACAGACTTTATTTTCTTGGGCTTCGAAATCACTGTAGAGGGTGACTATAGCCATGAAATTAAAAGATACTTGCTCCTTGGAAGAAAAACTATGATCAACCTAGACAGCATATTCAAAATCATAGACATTACTTTGCCAACAAAGGTCCATCTAGTTAAGGCTATGGTTTTTCCAGTAGTCATGTATGGATGTGAGAGTTGGACTATAAAGAAAGCTGAGTGCCAAAGAAGTGATGCTTATGAACTGTGGTGCCAGAGAAGACTCTTGAGAGTCCCTTGGACTGCAAGGAGATCCAACCAGTTCATCCTAAAGGAGATCAGTCCTGAATATTCACTGGAAGGACTGATGTTCAAGCTGAAACTCCAATACTTTGGCCACCTGATGCAAAGAACTTTCATTGGGAAAGACCCTGATGCTGGGAAAGATTGAAGGTGGGAGGAGAAGGGGATGACAGAGGATGAGACAGTTGGATGGCATCACCAACTCGATGGACATAAGTTTGAGTAAGCTCCAGGAGATGGTGATGGACAGGGAAGCCTGGTGGGCTACAGTCCATGGACATGCGAAGAGTTGGACACGACTGGGCACACACACACACACACACACACGCAACTACTATGTGCCAGAAAGTGTGTCATGCATAAGGGATACAAAGGTGAAGGTCTTTAGCATTATGGAACTTTCATGGATGCAGATATATGTATAGCCAATTTTAATACAGAGTAATTGATCTATAAATTTAACATATTTCTCAATAATAACATTAAAAACATCATTTCTGGAACTGGACAAGTTGACTTGAAAGTTCATTTAGAAAAATAAAATTGTAAGAGGAACCATGAAACTCTAGGAAAAGAAGAGTAGCGAGGGTGCAGTGGGCCTATATCATTAAAACAAAGCTATCAGGGCAGTTTGATAAGAACACGTGAATAGATGGATTAATGGAGTGGAATAGAGAATTCGGAAACAGACTCAGATACAAATGGGAATATAGTATATGTGTATACGCATGTATTTCACACCAGTGGAGAAAATATAAGATTATTCTGTAGAGATGTTGAGGTGAATGTGTAGCCAAACAGAAAGACAATTTAAAAAATTCCAAATGGGTCAAAGACTAAAACATTTAATACAAAACTATAATGATACATAAAGGAAACGAGATAAATGAAATGCTGATTAAGGAGGATATAAGGATGGTGGGAGACTTTTATTGCATTGATTTTCTTTTTTTTTTTTTGACAGCACCATATGGCATGTGGTATCTTAGTTTCCTCACAAGGGATAGAACCCATGTCCCTGGAGTGGGAGCACAGATTCTTAGCCACTGGACCACCAGGGAAGTCTGTACCATGTTGACTTTTATATCTTTTAAAACATATTTACAGGGCCTCCTTGGTGGATCAGTGGTAAAGACTCTTCTGACCAATGCAGGAGACATGGGTTCGATCCCTGGGCCAAGAAGATCCCACATGCCTTGGAGCAACTAAGCCCATGGGCTACAAGTACCCTGCTCTAGAGCCTGGAGTTGCAACTACTGAGCCTGCTACTGCTAAGCCACTTCAGTCGTGTCCGACTCTGTGTGACCCCATAGACGGCAGCCCACCAGGCTCCCCCGTCCCTAGGATTCTCCAGGCAAGAACACTGGAGTGGGTTGCCATTCCTTCTCCAATGCATGAAAGTGAAAAGTGAAAGGGAAGTCGCTCAGTCGTGTCCGACTCTTTGCGACCCCGTGGACTGCAGCCCACCAGACTCCTCCGTCCATGGGATTCTTCAGGCAAGAGTACTGGAGTGGGGTGCATTGACTGAGCCTATGTACCACAACTATTGAAACCCATACACTTTAGAGCCTATGCTCCACAACAAGAGAAGCTATTGTAATGAAAAGTCCACACACCACAATTAGAGAGTAACCCACACAGCAACGAAGACCTAGCACAGCCAAAAGTAAGTAAATAAATAAATCTAAAAAAAATCATATTTACAATGTATTACCCATTAAAAAATGTTTTTGTTAAGAGTATTTGGCTAGGGAAATAAAAGTTTAGCTGTAGCATAGTGAGTGAGAGGTAGGAAGTCTTGTGAGGCTGGAGGAATCAGAAGAGTCCAGTCAAGAAAGAACTGCGAGTTGTAGCTTGTGAGATCTTAGTTCCCCAATCAGGAACTGAACCTAGGCTCTCGGCAGTGAAAGTGTGGAGTCCTAACCACCAGACAATCAGGGAATTCCCAGGACTTGACATTTTAAAAATGTGGGTTTTATAGTATGAATAATGGGGAGCTGTGAAACTTTTTAAAGCAGTGGGTTGATAAAATCATATGTGTTTTAAAGAGACACAGCCTGACCCACATAGATAGCAACATATCTCTAAATCTTGACTAGTCCAGTTGGAAATGCCTAATAGGTGTTGGAGAAGACTCTTGAGAGTCCCTTGGACTGCAAGGAGATCCAACCAGTCCATTCTGAAGGAGATCAACCCTGGGATTTCTTTGGAAGGAATGATGCTAAAGCTGAAACTCCAGTACTTTGGCCACCTCATGCAAAGAGTTGACTCATTGGAAAAGACTCTGATGCTGGGAGGGATTGGGGGCAGGAGAAGAAGGGGACGACCGAGGATGAGATGGCTGGATGGCATCACCGACTCAATGGATGTGAGTTTGAGTGAACTCCGGGAGTTGGTGATGGACAGGGAGGCCTGGCGTGCTGTGATTCATGGGGTCGCAAAGAGTCGGACATGACTGAGCGACTGAACTGAACTGAACTGAATAGCCAGGCTTAAAACCCTGGAGCTTGAAAGGGAGCTATGACTGGAGATAATGAATTTGGGATCATTAGCATATTTTAATAGATAGTAACCGAAGCTCGGTGAGTAGATGAGATCACAAAAGGAGAACACTGTTAAAAGGCCTAAGACAGAACCTAAGAGGCAGAATGAGGAAGAAAAAAAAAATGTTACCTGAGCAGGACCTAGAGAATGAAAATTTGGACAATGATGGGAAGAAATTAAGTAAAAAGTATTTCAGTAAGGAGAAAGTAATCCTAAATACCAAAGGTTAGAGGTAGTCCAGATGAGAGTGAAGTGTGGTTTTCAATTTAAATAGGAGGAGGGGCATATTATTGAAGGTCATGGGAAGAATAGTTGAGTGGAGAGTTCAGGTTAAGCCAAAGTTGAAGCGGAAGCATCTTGCCTCCACAGTGGAGGCAACTTGTTTTAAGTTTGCTAAAGACAGAGAGGAGATTGCAGCAGCTGAGGGAAAGACACGAACTGTTTTCTTTTTAAAGGATCAACTACCATACCATACATCGCTCAGTCGTGTCCGACTCTTTGAGACCCTGTGGACTGTAGCCTACCAGGCTCCGCCGTCCACGGGATTCTCCAGGCAAGAATACTGGAGTGGGTTGCCATTTCCTTCTCCAGGGATCTTCCCGACCCAGGGATTGAACCCAGGTCTCCCGCATGTATATCTAAAATGATGATGATAATAAGCCAATACTTAGGTAGTTAGAGGAGAGAGTGAGAAATTGAGTAATACTGAAACTGTTTGGTGTTGCTTCCAGGGGCTCCAGAGAGCTCATAATCATAGTCCTTTGTGTCTCAGCACAGAAAGAATTCAGCCAGAGGCAAACTGATACACAAGAAGTGATTTATTAGAATAGGATGCTTGTGAGGCTTACAAGCAGCAGGAGGGCAAGGTGGTGCTGTGTCCAGGCTACAGTTATATAATCAAAGGAAAAGTGGGGAGGGGGAGAAGACCTTCTTTGTCTTTCTTCAGTAGACATCATGCTTCTACCATCAGTTCCTACTCCAGGGTGGGCAGGTGAGTTTTCTTGTTCCTATACGATCAAGCTAGGTCCACAAATTATTGTTTTTTACGTGAGCAGAGAGTCGTGACCTAGCGATGATTAGCTTATTCAGCCCACTGGGCAGGATGTGGATCCCATTCCACCATTCATTGTTTTATGTTTTGGGGGCATATCTCCTGCTTCTGTTGCATGGTTTATTGCTAAGCAAGCCTGCTTTCTTCTAGTCGCTCAGTCCTCTCCGACTCTTTGGAATTCTCCAGGCCAGAATATTGGAGTGGGTAGCCTTTCCCATCTCCAGGGATTCTTCCCAACCCAAGGATCGAACCCAGGTCTCCCGCATTCAGGCGGATTCTTTACCCGCGGAGCCACAAGGGAAGCCTGCTTCCTTCAGTTATCATTTACTTAGAAGGGTCTCCCATATTTTTTCTACTTACAGTCCCCTAGTGGCATTAACTATTTAATCAACTACTTTACCAATACCAGATGTGAGGGGTGGGATCCCAACTGATGAACCTCCATGCCTTAGATTAGGAGGGATGCCTCTTCCACCATAAACGAAGGGAAAGGAAAGGGAGAAGCTGGCAGATTCTAAAGATTTGATGCAGGGAAACTGATGGAATTTCGGTTGGCTAGTTTCTGTTTAACTCTGTAAAATAAGCCTGGGGAAAGGGAGGTGGTTGTGAGCCGAGGTTTGAGGAGAGTGCTGATTTGAAAAGCCGTTTTACGAACTCTGGGTGGCTCCCGCTGGGGCTCGGGAGTGATATCCGGAGGGGAGCTCCCAAGGACCCACAGTGCACTGCCATGGCAACAGAACCGCCAGGTGAGGCCCAAACAGCAAGTGCGTGCTAAGTCACTTCAGTAGCCAGAGCTCCTCTGCCTAAGGGATTCTAGAGGAAAGAATACTGGACTGGGTTGCCATGCCCTCTTCCAGGGGAATCTTCCCGACTCAGATGGAATCCGCGTCTCCAAGTCTCCTTCACCGGCCAGTTGGGTTCTTTACCACTAGCGCCACCTTGGAAGCCCCACAGATCTTCAGCTTATTACTACACCGTTTGGAAAGCCAGAGGGAAGAGCCAACTCGAGGTGACCGAAAGGAAACCACAAATCCCGCGATATCATGGGCCGTACCCCGTGAGACTGCGCGCGAAGCTACCGCCACGCAACGCGACAGCTAGTATTAAACGTCACTGTCCTGCGACGCGGCTCTGTAATAGGACGCCCTCCCGGAAGTGGGCTCTAAATCGGGCAGTGAAAGTGGTAGCCGGCTGCTCCCGGGACCAGGTCTCGGGAGGTCGTTGTTGAACTATTTCCCCAAGTTTCTCTCCTATCCTTCCTGCGTCTTCTAGCTCCGCGGAGTGAGGAAACGTCTCCACCATCATGGGAGGCGGAGACCTGGTAAGTGAGGGAGCCCAGGGCTTGGGGAGGACTGACGCCCGAGAACAACTGGGGCTGGGGACGGGTGTGGCAGTGAGTATTCTTATAACGCAGCTGTGCTTTCGGGGAGAGGGAGCTGTAGCGCTGGACAGGAGGCGGATCACTGCGGCCATGGAGGGACGGGCCGGAGACTTGGAAAGGCGTGTGAGGGGGTCGCCAAGGGTGGCAGGTGGTGTTTGTTGGCAGGAAACCCTTATGGCTGGAAATTCTGGGGAGCTTGGGGACGGTTGGAACCGTGGCTAGGAAAGGAGGCAGATATGGAGGACGTGTCACGCAGATTTTGTTTTGTATATTTTGTCTTGGGGGTACCTCGCCTTTCCTCAGCTAGGGATTCAGTCTTGTACTGCGCTGTAGTTGTGGTGACTTGTGCCCCATTCTCCTCATCCCTGAGCCGTGTTCTGGGATCATAGATCTTCCTCATGTTCGCGTTTCTGGCTTTCACTCCTTTAGTTCAGCATTCTGATCTGTAGTGGCAGAACTTTCTTATGAATTCATTGTTGTTCAGTCGCTCAGTCGTGTCCAATTCTTTGTGACTCCATGGACTGCAGCAAGCCAGGCTTGCTGTCCTTCACTGTCTCCGGAGTTTGCTCAAACTCATGTCCACTGAGTCAGTGATGCCATCCAACCATCTCATCCTCTGTAATCCTCTTCTCCTGCCTTCAGTCTTTCCCAGCATCAGGATCTTTCCCAGTGAGTTGGCTCTTTGCATCAGGTGGCCAAAGTATTGGAGCTTCAGCTTCAACATCAGTCCTTCCAAAGAATATTCAGGATTGATTTCCTTTAGGATTGACTGGTTTGATCTCTTTGCAGTCCAAGTGACTCTCAAGAGTCTTCTCCAACACTGCGGTTCGAAAGCATCAGTTCTTTGGTGTTCAACCTTCTTTATAGTTCAACTCTCACATCCATACATGACTACTGGAAAAACCATAGCTACTCTTCTCCTGCCTTCAGTCTTTCCCAGCATCAGGATCTTTCCCAGTGAGTTGGCTCTTTGCATCAGGTGGCCAAAGTATTGGAGCTTCAGCTTCAACATCAGTCCTTCCAAAGAATATTCAGGATTGATTTCCTTTAGGATTGACTGGTTTGATCTCTTTGCAGTCCAAGTGACTCTCAAGAGTCTTCTCCAACACTGCGGTTCGAAAGCATCAGTTCTTTGGTGTTCAACCTTCTTTATAGTTCAACTCTCACATCCATACATGACTACTGGAAAAACCATAGCTTTAACTATATGGACCTTTGTCAGCAAAGTGATGTTTCTGCTTTTTAATATGCTGTCTAGGTTTGTCATGGCTTTTCTTCCAAAGGGCAAGTGTCTTTTAATTTTATGGCTGCAGTCACTGTCCGCAGTGACTGTAAGTTATGTGGCTAGTTCTCATAACCTGTATAGCCACCAAATGGGAAAATGTACCCATAAGAACGTGGTGCAAGATCAGAAAAATGCTCATCTCCTGAAAGTGTAGCTAATCGAATCAGCAAATAGATTAATTTAGCCATTTGTCTAGTAGCTATATTAGAATTTGTCAGATGTTATCAACTAGAATGATTTCCAAGATACCATCAAGGTTAGTCCGATAAAGTAGCTGCATTTAGGGACAGGAAATGGCAACCCACTCCAGCACTCTTGCCTAGAAAATCCCATGGACGGAGGAGCCTGGTAGGCTGCAGTCCATGTAGTTGTGAAGAGTCGGACGCTACTGAGCGACTTCACTTTTCACTTTCATGCATTGGAGAAGGAAATGGCAACCCACTCCAGTGTTCTTGCCTGGAGAATCCCAGGGACGGGGGAGCCTGGTGGGCTGCCGTCTCTGGGGTCGCACAGAGTCGGACATGACTGAAGCGACTTAGCAGCAGCAGCAGCAAGCTCGAATCCAAAGTTTCTCATCCTCACCACTATTGACATTTGGGGCTGGATAATTCTTTGTTGTGTGTGTCAGTTCAGTCAGTTCAGTCGCTCAGTCGTGTCCGATTCTTTGGGACCCCATGAATCGCAGCACGCAGAGCATTCTTTTGCATTGCCTTTCTTTGGAATTGGAATGAAAACTGACCTTTTCCAGTCCTGTGGCCACTGCTGAGTTTTCCAAATTTGCTGGCAGATTGAGTGCAGCACTTTCACAGCATCATCTTTCAGGATTTGAAACAGCTCAACTGGAATTCCATCACCTCCACTAGCTTTGTTCGTAGTGATGCTTTCTAAGGCCCACTTGACTTCACATTCCAAGATGTCTGGCTCTAGATTAGTGATCACATCATCATGATTATCTGGGTCGTGAAGATCTTTTTGTGTGTGTAGTCCTGTGCATGTAGGATGTTTAGCAACATAGCTGGCCTCTGGCTAGTAGCACCTTTCTCCCCGATTTGTGACAGCCAAAAGTGTCTACAGACATTCCCAAGTGTTCCCTGAGACGCAAAATCACCTGTATTGAAGGCAAGCGAGAAGGACCATTAGGACAAGGTGGAGGGTAGGGGAGGAAGGGTTGAATAACCTGATGAGGGGAAAGTGAAAGGTTGCTGCTGTGAGCCATGAACTCGTGACCTCTGGAGGAGAGGATTTCGAACTGGGGTCAGAGATGAGGCTTGAGTACTTGGAGCTTTTTGTGTACTGAAGTTTTATTAAAGTATAACAGAGATAGGGAAAGCTTCATGACATAGACATCTGAAGGGGACAGAGTGCCCCCTTGCTAGTTTTTAGCAAGGTATTTTATGTATGTCTGTTGGAAAGCTTTTAATCAGATAAGAGAGATACCTCTAGATTGAGGGAATTTCACCAGGCCTTTCCAATCCTGTGGAGAAGAAAATGGCAACCCACTCCAGTATTCTTGCCTGGAGAATCCCATGGACAGAGGAGCCTGGCAGGCTACAGTCCACGGGGTCGCAAGGAGTTGAACACTACTGAGCGACTTCACTTTTCCAATCCTGATCCTCTCCAATTCATTCTTTACATGCTAAGCTGGTCATGCACTTCAGCTGCATCTGAATGTTTAATATTTTCTACTGCCAACAGGATAATTCAGTCCCTTAGCATGGCTTATAAGGCACTTAACCTGTTGCTTTCTTTATTGGCTTCATCTTGAGTCCCCTTCCCATCAGGTTGCGCTCCTATCTCCAGCCATGCTGAATTATTTGTATTCTGTTCTTTCTCACCACTCGGCCTGCAGTTGTGTGTGCTGTTGCCTCTCTTTGGAAATCTACTCCACTCGTCCCTGCTTCCTACATCACTGGGATAATTGATGATTGTCCTTAGATGTCACTTCCTCCAGAAAACCTCCCCTGGTTGGGAAGCTGAACCAGTGCAGTGACTCATGGGGAGAAAGGGAGAAGTGAAGCACTTCTTGAGGGTGAAAGGGAAGATCAGAATCCGGGGGAGATTCTTGGGAAGGAAGGTTGAAAGAGGTACCAGGTGTGGTTGTAAACCATGCAAGTTCAAGGCAAGTTCAGTGGACTCAAGAAAAACATGGTTGTATTCTTAAGCATGTGTCCAATGCCAAAGGCACTTGGGCTCTTTCACCTTTCAGTGTCTATACCTTCCCACTTCTCTGCCTCATTCCTGTATTGTCATCACCAGCCCTCACTTCAGGCATGGCTGTGGAAGTTAGACTCATACATTTCAGGATAGAAGTAGGTGAGGGGAATTTTGGAGGGGCCTGTTCTATCCTGAAATTTTATGTACTTGAACAACCTCTCCTCTGCCCCCCACATGTGAGAGATTGTTGGGTGCCAACCTCGTCATTGTTAGAGACATCTTGCCCTTACATGGCTGCCTTGGCGTGAATGGGGTGGGGTGCGGCAGGGCCAGTTATACTCACCACACACCTACTCCCTGCCTTGTTTTCTCCCTCGTTTCATTTGCCACAGAATCTGAAGAAGAGCTGGCACCCGCAGACCCTCCGCAATGTGGAGAAAGTGTGGAAGGCTGAGCAGAAGCATGAGGCTGAGCGAAAGAAGATTGAGGAGCTTCAGCGTGAGCTGCGGGAGGAGAGGGCCCGGGAGGAGATGCAGCGCTACGCGGAGGATGTCGGGGCTGTCAAGTAAGCAAGGCGCTGGGGCCATTTGGGCTGGGGGTGTCTTGGTGTGTGGGGAAGTGCAGGCCTGTGGGTGCATCGTCCAGTTGTTGCATAATAGCTGGATAAGGGAATGAGTTTGGAGTCAGTCTGAACGGGGTTCTAAGGCTGACTTTGTATGAACTGGCCCAGCTATGTAACTGGGAGCAAGTTTGGGAGCCTCAGTGACCTCAGTAGAACCAGGGCGGGGGTGAGAGTACCCAACTCCTAAGGCTTTTAGAGGATCAAATGAGATGACATGTAAAGGCCTCAGTGTAGGCCAAGTTCATGGTAGACAATTGACAAGTAACTGTGACTGAGGATGACTGCCTCTACCCTGCTCTTACTGTGTCGAGGCCACATTCCTACTTTAGTTAATGTATGTACTGCAGGCTCATTTTAGGGAGGCAGTGAGGTCCCATGGAAGGAGACAGATGTTTTTTCTGTCAGTGAAAGCTTTGTGACTGTGAACAGTCCCATTTAGTTTCCTCTTGTATAATATCAGATAGAAGTAACAGATGATATACCCTACCAACCTCCATAAAAGGGGATAGGAGTAAATGTGTTCTGAGAAAAATAAAAAGCATAAAATATGCAATACATTCCTAAATCAGAATTGAGTAAAAACTCTAGACTAAAACTGAGTAGTCTGTACTGTTCCTTGTGCGTATCCTTGTGGACAAGTCTCCAGGGTGACATGTGACATACTTTCCCCTGCATTGGATATATAGGGCTTTTCCTTAGTAATTTCATGACAGGAGGATTAGTGACATTTGTGTGTGTGTGAGTGTGTGTGTGAGAGAAGAGACACAGACCAAGAGAGAGACTTAGTTTCAGTTCGTGGAAATGGTATTACGGAATTTAGGCAGGAACAGTTACATTCTTTCAGGAAAATGGATTGGGAGAACGCCATTCTAACTTAAGTATGAGTTTAAAATATTTGGAAGATTTAAAAATAAAAGAAGTTTTGGAATTTTTAAAGTACAACACAATATATTTAGGGCATTAATATATAAAATGAGCTAAGAGAATTAAATTCTGTACTTTTTTTTTTTAACCATAGGCACACATTAAATTATTTTACTTTTCATACTTTGTATAAATTATATCCTTTATATTTAAAGTAAATCAGTTTCACACATTTGGACTAATTCCTGGGCAGTTTATAAGACATTCTTATATGTGACCTTTTAGATTTTGTGAACCCTTGATTTTAAAACAAGGGTTTTAAAATTCTGTCAACTTTAGACAGAATATCTGTTAGTCGGAAGAGTTTACTTCCCAACTAACCAAAAGTAAAAAATTATTTTCAAATTTTTATTCAGACAAGTGTTACAGATTATGCACCTGATATGTCAGAAATTCTGGGCTTTGCAGAGTCCAGTGAGGTCAGAGTATAGATGAGCAGCTTCAGAGCTGGGAGTCCAGTGTTTACCATGTTGCTGACCCTCATGCCTTCTTGTCTGCTGTACTCAAAGGTCAACAAGTAGGCCCCTTTACTCGGTTTTTACTTGCAAATGTAGTTAGATGATCTGCTTGTCCAGCGGACTGGCTTGTGTATGTATTTCTTTGCACAGTGTCATGCTTTTCATGTATGCAATAAAAACCCTTTACTGTTTAACAGCTCACTTCTATGGTTCAGATGATCTCTTCTATGTTTATTATGCTTCTCTCCTAGAACAAAGAAAAAAACCTTAATATCTACATTATCCTTGATCTTCATCCAAATTCCTCTTTGCAGTAGAGTGTTGCTTTAGTATTCTCTGATATTATTAGAAAATTGTGTTTTCCATGCACGGGTCTACACCAGCATTTCTCAACCCTTGCACTTCAGCGTGTCCTTGGGAGATTAGATAGATGAAGATGGGAGTGATCCCCACTCAGGCCAACTTCCTAAGGATAGCAGGGGTTGTCTGGGGCAAGGGCATCTGTAGATTTTAAGAGCTCCCTGGGAATTCCTGGCCACCCAGTGGGTAGGACACCTCTCACTTCTCAGCTTTCACTGCAGAGGGCTCGGGTTTGGTCTCCGGTTAGGGAACTAAAATCTCACAAGCCACTTGCATGACAAAAACAAAAATCTCCCTGGGTGAGCCTCATGGGCAGCCTCAAGAACCTGTTCTATATCCTTAGTGATAGCAACAGCAAAAATCTGTAGATTATTTCATTTTTTTATGACTTTTACCCTATATCTTTTCTCATTTAAAAACTCAGAGAGAGGATCTTATTTAAAAACAATGAGAGTTAGCAGTTACTAGCTCCAGTTTATTTAAAAATTTTATTCATCTGTTTATTTTTGGTTAGGTCTTCATTGCTGCCTAAGGGCTTTCTGTCATTGCTGTGCATGGGCTTCCCATTGCAGTGGCTTCTCTTGTTGGGGAGCATAGGCTCTAGGTCCGTGGGCTCAGTAGTAGTGGTACAGGGGCTAGTTGCTCCGTGATATGTGGGGTCTCAGTGTCTGGACGAGGGATCTAACTCCTGTCCCCTGTATTGGGAAACTAGTTCCATTTTAGACGTGAGGATGTGGAAGTGTGAAGAAATAACTTGCATGGTTACTGGGCTGGTTAGTGGTGGAACCAGGCCAAGTCCAGTGGCACTGGATCTCTGTGATTACAACATGGTTTCTTACCAGAGGGCCTGCTGCTGCTGCTGCTGCTAAGTCGCTTCAGTCGTGTCCGACTCTGTGCGACCCCATAGACGGCAGCCCACCAGGCTCTCACGTCCCTGGGATTCTCCAGGCAAGAACACTGGAGTGGATTGCCATTTCCTTCTCCAGTGCATGAAAGTGAAAAGTGAAAGTGAAGTCGCTCAGTCGTATCCGACTCTTAGCAACCCCATGGACTGCAGCCCACCAGGCTCCTCCGTCCATGGGATTTTCCAGGCAAAAGTACTGGAGTGGGGTACTATTGTGTTCTCCGCCAGAGGGCCTGAGGAGGACTCATATCAGTTGAGTCCTTTTTAAAAAAATTTTTTAATTAATTAATTGATTTATTGTTGGCTGTGCTGGGTCATTGTTGCTCTGTGGACTTTTCTCTAGTTGTGGGGAGCGGGGGCTCCTCTCTAGTTGCGGTGCTTGGGCTTCTCGTTGCTGAGCACAGTCTCTAGAGCTCAGGCTTCAGTAGTTGCTGCGCGAGGGCTCAGTA
Source organism: Cephalophus harveyi (assembly GCA_006410635.1). Taxonomy (NCBI): domain Eukaryota; kingdom Metazoa; phylum Chordata; class Mammalia; order Artiodactyla; family Bovidae; genus Cephalophus; species Cephalophus harveyi. The sequence goes on from SJYT01059064.1 coordinate 102,189, forward strand.
GTTACTGCTCCCTGGCTCTCGAGCACAGATTCAGCAGCTGTGGCACATGGGCTTGGTGGCTCTGTGGCATGTGGAGTCTTCCCAGATCAGGGATTGAACCTATGCCTCCTGCATTGGCAGGCAGACTCTTTACCACTGAGCCAGCCAGGGCTGGTTGAGTCCTTTGAAGACAAGCTGGAGCCCTGAAGATACTACTTCATAGAAGTATCTGTCTTCATTTTTCCTTCTTTCTTCTGGACAGGTTTTGCTGTTCTGCCTTCAGGTTCCCAGCCCTCCTACCTTTTCATATCGTCTTTTCCCTTTCTTTCACTTAGTTTCTTTTCCCTCATCTCATAACTGCTCCTGCTCCCCAGGGCTCACTGCTCTTCTCCCTTTATTCTCTAAGGGTGCCTTCAGGGACTTCCCTGGTGGTCCAGTGGTGGGGAACCCGCCTTCCGCTGTGGGGAACCCGCCTTCCGCTGTGGGGAACGTGGGTTCGAGCCCTGGTCAGGGAACTAAGATCACACATGCAACTGGGCAACTAAGCCCGTGCGCCACAAGTAGAGAAGCCTTTAAGCCACAGTGAAGACTCAGCACAGCCAATAAATAAATACATAAAATAAAAAATTTTTTTTTTTTTTTTTCCCAAAGAGTGCCACATTCCGGTGTCAGCTTCGTGCTGATGACACCCACGTGTATCTCTGCATATTCAGGTGTTTCTGCTTCAAGTGCCCCACAGTCACCTCCTCACATTCTTAGCTCTCAGCAGCACTGTTTGGTAATTTGTTGACCTCTGTGCCTTATCGGGTAGCCTGTGAGCAGCTCAGCTGCCTGAATCTTTGTCATCTTTCCAATGTTACTCCTCACTGCCTGGCACACAGGAAGAATGCTGAGTCAGTGTTTACAAATGAATACAAATGAATCTTTAGTCCCCGTTTCCCAGTCCATGTTCATGTCAGGCATGTATAGGCATGATCCTTTGAGTCACCTTTGACATGTCCTTTCATTTATTTATTTTAAGATATGTTTATTTGTTTCATTTGGTTGCATCAGGTCTTAGCTGTGGCACGTGGGATCTTTTGTTGTGGGTATACAGGCTTCTCTCTAGTCATGCTGCAAGGCGCTCCAGAGCTCACGGGCTCAGTAGTTGTGGCACAAGGGCTTCGTTGCTCTGAGGATGTGGGATCTTAGTTCCCTGACCAGGGACCAAATCTGCGTCCCCCCTGCATTGCATCGGGGATTCTTAACCACTGGACCACCAGGGAAGTCCATCAAACCAATCATTTTAATAAGAAAAGAGGTATCTAAAGGGTTAGACCCTCTTATTGGTTTAAATTATTTTTATTAAAATGTGCAAACATGGGACTTCCCTGGTGGTTCAGTGGCTAAGATTCCAAACTCTCGATGCAGGGGACCCAGGTTCATTCCCTGGTCAGTGAACTAGATCCCACGTGTGGCAACTAAGACCTGGCACAGCGAAATAAATAAAAATAAATATTAAAAACATTTTTTAAAAGTGTGCAAAGATATAACTAAAAAGATTATTTATGCTCATAGTTGTTATGTAATCTTAAAAATCAATATACAAAAAATGTCATATTCAAAAATCATTGAAACTAATGTTATAGATAGTACTATTTTGACGAAACTACTTTGCTGCTTGCAATGTGAATGTGATATTGGTTGCCCCAATGCATACTCTTACAAGTTCAGCGCACCTTTATTGTTTGTTGCATGGAGACACGATTTTCTCTTAGAACCACAGCGAAATATTTGGCATGATACTGTGACATAATTTGGCTTCCCTCTTTTGGCTTGAAAACAACTTGTTATGCCTGATCTTTCCTCATTATCCCTTTGAATGTGGTTATTACCCCTGGTGCCAACATGCCAGTAATTTCTAAAACACATGATAAACACCACTGCATATGTGGTCACTGGAATTGTTCTTGGTGATGAGCTGATCCAAAATCTTGGTGATGAGCTGATCCAAAATCTTGGTGATGAGCTGATCCAAAATGTGCACATTAGTTGTTTCAGATTATCCTTGACATGAAGGCACAACACAAAGACTTCGTAAAGGAGACTTGAGAAGCCCTGAGCAAAGATCCATGCCCCAGGCTGAGGAACATTCTTTCCTCACAAGTTGCTTTAGTTGTGTGGAAATAATCTCTCTGCTAACATGTAAACTCCATGACAGCAAGTACCATTTCTTCCCAAGTGCCTCATGGAGTGTGGTGTTTAGCTTTTGCTAAAGAGCCTGTAGATTGAGTCCTAGTCTGACCAGCCACACTTTTTTTTTCTTTAATGTTTGGCCGTGCCTTGCAACCTGTGGGATCCTAATTCCCCGACTAGGGATCGAACTCACAATCTTGACAGTAAGAGCATGGACTCCTAACCACTGGACCGCCAGGGAATTCCCCTAGCTGTGCTTATTATCTATTGCTTGTGTTCAGGTTTTGTGTTTAGGTTTGCAGGAGTCTACATTTTCTTTGACTATTTCTTTTTTTTCCCCTTGAACTAGGAAAAAGGAGGAAAAATTGGACTGGATGTACCAGGGTCCTGGTGGGATGGTGAACCGTGATGAGTACTTGCTGGGGCGTCCTATTGACAAATACGTTTTTGAAAAGATGGAGGAGAAGGAGGCAGGCTGTTCTTCGGAGACAGGACTCCTCCCAGGCTCTATCTTTGCCCCGTCAGGTGCCAATTCCCTTCTGGACATGGCCAGCAAAATCCGAGAGGACCCGCTTTTCATCATCAGGTACTGATGAGGGTCTGGGAAGGGGGTTTTGTTAGAGATGCTCAGCTGAGATGTTATCTCACCTCTTACTTTACAGTTGGGAAGAGGTTGGTAAATGTACCAGACCAGATCAGATTTATCCATTTACCCTTAGCTGTTAAATAACAAGAGGTAGAAGCAAGGTGAGAAAGACTGGCAGCTTCTTAGAAATTTGGAGATATGTATGACCTGCCTCTTGAGAAACCTATATGCAGGTCAGGAAGCAACAGTTAGAACTGGACATGGAACAACAGACTGGTTCCAAATAGGAAAGGGAGTACGTCAAGGCTGTATATTGTCACCCTGTTTATTTAACTTATATGCAGAGTACATCATGAGAAATGCTGGGCTGGAAGAAGCACAAGCTGGAATCAAGATTGCCGGGAGAAATATCAGTAACCTCAGATATGCAGATGGTACCACCCTTATGGCAGAAAGTGAAGAGGAACTCAAAAGCCTCTTGATAAAAGTGAAAGAGGAGAGTGAAAAAGTTGGCTTAAAGCTCAGCATTCAGAAAACGAAGATCATGGCATCTAGTCCCATCACTTCATGGGAAATAGATGGGAAAAGAGTGGAAACACTGTCAGACTTTTTTTTTTTTTGGCTCCAAAATCACTGCAGATGGTGATTGCAGCCATGAAATTAAAAGATGCTTACTCCTTGGAAGCAAAGTTATGACTAACCTAGATAGCATATTCAAAAGCAGAGACATTACTTTGCCAACAAAGATCCATCTAGTCAAGGCTATGGTTTTTCCAGTGGTCATGTATGGATGTGACAGTTGGACTGTGAAGAAAGCTGAGCGCCGAAGAATTGATGCTTTTGAACTGTGGTGTTGAAGAAGACTCTGGAGAGTCCCTTGGACTGCAAGGAGATCCAACCAGTCCATTCTAAAGGAGATCAGTCCTGGGTGTTCATTGGAGGGACTGATGCTAAAGCTGAAACTCCAATACTTTGGCCACCTCATGCAAAGAGTTGACTCATTGGAAAAGAGTCTGATGCTGGGAGGGATTGGGGGCAGGAGGAGAAGGGGACGACCAAGGATGAGATGGCTGGATGGCATCACCAACTCGATAGACATGAGTTTGAGTGAACTCTGGGAGTTGGTGATGGACAGGGAGGCCTATCGTGCTGCGATTCATGGGATCACAAAGAGTCGGACATGACTGAGCTACTGAACTGAACTGATAGAGTTCTTTTCCCCTCCCCTTCTCCCTCCCTTTGTTTGTTTGTTTTCATAGCAGAACCCTTTAAAAAGAAACTTAAGAATCTTACTTGAAATCTTAACACAGAACAGATCAAAGTAAAGCTGCATTTTGGGTGTTAAATAAAATCATGTAGTGTGTGTGTGTGTGTGTGTGTGTGTGTGTGTGTGTGTGTTTTAATTTGCAGAATTTTATTTCAAGGATGTAAGATAGAACATCGAAAAATGTTTATTTCTTATTTATATATCTTTATATGTACATATTTTCTCCCATTTTGTAGTAAAATAGGCATAACATAAAATTTACCATCTTAACTGTTCTAAAGTGTACAGCTCAGTGGCAGTAGGCACATTCACACTGTTGTGGAACCATCATCCCTACCCATCCTTCTCCAGAGCTTTTTCATCTTTGCAGCTGAAACCTTATACTCATTAATCACTAAGTCTCCATTCCCTCCTCTTCCCAGTTCCTGGCAACCACTTCTACTTTCTGTTTCTATGAGTATACTCTAATTACTCATATAAGTGGAATCATATGGTATTTATTTTTTTTGTGACTGGCCTATTTCACTCAGCATTATGTCATCAAGGTTTATCCATATTATATAGCATGTATCAGAATTTCTGTTTTAAAAATTGTGGTAAAATGCACATGATGTACAATTTCCCATTTAAACCATTTTATATATACAGTTCAGTAGTAGGGCATTTGAATTATTGTGCAGTCAATCTCCAGAAGTTTTTCATCTCTTTGGTATTTTTTTTTTTTTGCGAGGCTTACTGGATCTTCCCCGACCAGGGGTTGAGCCCAGGCCACCGAAGTGAAAGCCCGGAATCCTAACCTCAGGCCACCAGGAAAGTCCTCATCTTACAAAACTGAAAATCTATACCCATTAAACAACTCTCCATTTCCCCTCCCCCGCAGTCCCTGGGGACCACTATTGTACTTTCCATTCCTATTGTTGGACTATTCTGAGCCTCATAGAAGTGAAATCGTTCAGTATTTGCTTTTTTGTGAGTGGCTTATTTCACTTCATATAATGTCTTCAAGGTTCACCCAGGTTGTATCAGAATTTCCTTCTTTTCTAAGGCTGAATGATAGTTGCATGTTTATGCCACATTTTGAAATCCATTCATCTCTCATGCCCATTTGGATTATTTCCCCCTTTTAGCTATTATGAATAATACTGCTATGAACATTGGTGTATAAATATGCATATTATTTTATAAACTCCTTTTTTCCACCTAATCATATATATGGGGCATCTTTTTTTATTGCTGACCACGCTTTTATAACATCATTTTTAATATTTATACTGTATGGATATACCATAATTTATTAATATTCTCCTATTGAATCCCTAACTTGTTTCCAGGCTTACGTCATTCTCATATGAACAACTTTTTAGTGACCTTCCTTGATTATATCCCTTCAATAAAAAATTCTTGAGGAAGCATTTATAAGATTGAAGACTTTATGAGTATGTACAGGCTGTGATAAATGTTGCCAAATTGTCCTCCAGGAAAATTGACCTGTTTATCCTCCTATGAATATATGAGAATAAGGCTTCTTTAAAGAGGAATCCATTCTCTTTACTTTTCAATGTATTATGATGGTAAACAGTGGAGGTAGTATTGAAATGCTGCATATGTTTGATACACAAGATGACATACATTTACTTGACCAGTTGGGAAGCCCTGAGCATGAAGCTTAACAAGCAACAGACCAAACTCAATTTCTTGCACAACAGGGAGCCAGTGTGGACTTTATACCCACAATATGCAATCCCTCATGCAGACTTGGGGAAGATTTCTGACTTTCACACCATCATGCAGATTGCAGCATAGGGCTTGTCTACCTGCATTTAGAAAAAAGATTGCTGCATAGAGTTATGGAGAGTAGAATGAATAACTTAATTCCCTTTCTGAGGAAATAATCATAATTTTTATAACTTCTCTTTCTTTAGGAAGAAAGAGGAGGAGAAAAAAAGAGAAGTATTGAATAATCCTGTGAAAATGAAGAAAATCAAAGAATTGGTAAGTAGTGCATTATGTAAGCATTAAGAACTACTTAACACAAGAACTCCTCCATTTATTCTTTTTTTTTTTTTCTTCTCTCCATTTATTATGAGAGGGAAAACAGAATGGCTTTAAATGTCTTTGTCTTTTAGAGACTGTCTCCAAGTGATTTTATGCAATCTTATATCAAGCTTAGTTATGCTTGATTTTCTCTTTTATGTCTTTTGGTTGGAAATGCAGCGTGTGATGTCATTCTTCCAGAAAAAGAGGGATATTGGGATATGCCTTTGGAAAGCATGATTGTACACTGTGTTCAGATCAGGTGGTATCCCATTCATCATTAGGGCCCATTCATCATTCACATATTATGTGGCTGTTTTTTTTTTTTTAACTTTTTATTTTATATTGGAGTGTAGCCAATTGTTGTGACAGTGTCAGGTTGACCGCAGAGGACTCAGCTTTACATACATATGTATCGATTCTCCCCTAAACTCCTTTATGTGCATGTTTCTTGAATCAGTTGGTAAGAAAAGTTTAAAAATTGATTTTTCAGTCCCTAATTACTTTCAGTGGAGTTGGATTCTTTTGACAGAATAGAAATTCCTAGGCAGTGGTTCTGGGGATTGTTTCAAAACACAGATTCCCAGCCCCACCCACCAGAAAGTCCATTCAGCAGTCTAGTGGGTGTTTCTGCACAACCAGGGTTAAGACCCTGCACTGTTGTCAACAGTGGGTGGCTGATTGATCATGTCCCCAAACCCCTGTAGACCCAGAGACCTAAAGTCAGGCAGTTTGCACATGACCCTCAGAGAGGCTGACAGGTCTGGATAATCTTACATGGTTATGTTCTGGGTATTTTCTAGTTGCAAATGAGTCTGGAAAAAAAGGAGAAGAAGAAAAAGAAGGAGAAGAAAAAAAAGCACAAGAAACATAAGCACAGAAGCTCAGGCAGTGATCGTTGCAGCAGCGAGGATGAGCGCAGCCGGGGGAGGTGAGAGCACTGAGCGGCCTCCTGCACCGTTGATTCATTCACTCTCATTCATTCCACAGAAGTGGACGAGCGCCTGCTCTGGACCAAGAACCACTAGGTTCTTGGGGCTCAGTGGAGGGCACTGGCACCCTCTGGCTCTCTGCCCATGGAGTTGCCAGCTGGCATTAGAGTTCCTAGAGGTGCTGGCAAGATCCCCAGCAGGGTTGGCTGCAGCTGTGTCAGTCCTAAATCAGACGTCCTGGATGCGACTTTCAGCTCTTTTTTATTTTATTTATTTATGTACTTTTTGGCTGCACTGCATGACATGTGGGATCTTAGTTCCTCGATGAGGGATGGGACCTGCGCTTCTTGCATTGTAAGCTCGGAATCTTAACCACTGGACTGCCAGGGCAGTCCCTCATTTCAGCTCTTGATTCTACCAAGACTGAAGTGGGTTTTATGGAAGCTTTTTCTTTTTTTTAATGCATTAATGGGCCCATCTGGGGTTGTTCTGTGTCTTCTCTGCGGGAGCCGCCAGTGCTGTCGCTGCTGACTCAGAGTGCCTAGAATAGCAGCACGAGGTGAGAGGAGAATGTGCTCTGGCGCTGGGGCTGAAAAGGCCCACGGTTTTTCACAGGAAAAACATGACTGTGCTGATGCATCTTCCAGCAAAGGCAGAGAAACACACTCCCACGTGAGAGCCAGGAGGTGGGAGAGGTCACGTTTGAAACAGGAAGCACATTTCAGCACAGAGCCGTAAACTGGACCTTTAGGCGTCTTCTTTTTCAATGAGTATGTGTTTAATCTCTTAGATCTCAAAAGAAGATGGCAAATTCTCCCCCTGTTTTGTCCAAAGTCCCTGGATATGGCTTACAGGTAAGGATATGGCTTCTCAAAGGGAGTGACTGGGGGGCCATGGAACGTGCCAACCTGGCAGCCTTTTTGGATATAGAGCATTTTTTTTTAACTTTTTATTTTGGAGTATAGCTGATATGATAGTTTCAGGTGTACAGCAGAGGGACTCAGCCATATATATACATGTGTCCACTCTCCTCCAAACTCCCCTCTCATCCAAGCTGCCACATAACATTGAGCAGAGTTCCCAGTGCTATATACAGTAGACCCTTATTGGTTATCCATTTTAAATATAGCAGTGTGTACCTGTCCATTCCAAACTCCCTAACTATTCCTTCCCCCAACCTTTCCCCCTGGCACCCATAAGTTCGTTCTCTAAGTCTGTGAGTCTTTTTCTATTTTGTAAACAGTTTCATTTCTATCATTTTTAGATTCTGCATGTCAGGGATGTCATACGATATTTCTCCTTCTTTGTCTGACTTTTATTTCCCTCAGTATGACAGTCTCTGAGTCCATCCATGTTGCTGCATGGTTACAGAGCATTTTTAGCAGCCAGTCAGACACACAGAAAGAAGGGAGTTTGGGCAGCAGAGGCTGGGATTGCTGGGGAACAGGCCCCTTCCTTACTCCTGAGCCTCTCACTAAGCTGAAGTCCCTCTGAGTAGACGGGCTAAACCATTATGGGCATTTAGGCACCCCCCCCTTCCCTCTGCAGGTAATTTACATGAAATGCATACATTTTAAGTGTACAGGCTGATGACTTTTTAATAAATGTACATCCCTCTGGACTCCTTTTTTCCCCTCAGGTCCTTTCCTCCGTGTTCTGCCTCCTACTCCCCCTCAGGCTGTAGAGAAGAGCCAGGCCAATTTAAGTGCTTGGGTGATATATCCTTTTAGGGCATTCTGAGGATGACTTTCGGAGAAGGCGATGGCACCCCACTCCAGTACTCTTGTCTGGAAAATCCCATAGATGGAGGAGCCTGGTAGGCTGCAGTCCATGGGGTCGCGAAGAGTCGGACACGACTGAAGCGACTTAGCAGCAGCAGCAGCAGCAGAGGGTGACTTTCCTTAGTGTATGTAGCTCTCAGTGATAACCGTATGATGGGATTGGAGTACCCAATTGGCCCCATATAGGACCTCAGTGTTTATTCATTTTCTTGTTTCACTGTATCTTCTGAGCTGCTGGATCTTCCTGCATATAGCTTTCCTTCCTTTCCTTGATGATACAGGTCAGGAACTCCGACCATAGCCAGGGACTGCAGGGTTCTCTGATGGCTGAACGAAAGGGAGCGCATGGGTTGAAAAATTATTCCAGGTCCAGAAGCTCCTCTTCCTCACCTCCCAGACATAGCAGCAAGAAGAGCACCAGGGAAGCAGGGTCCCGGGATAGGAGGTCCCGATCCCCTGGCGGAAGGTCTCGGTCCCCAAGGCCAAGCAAGCCGTGAGTGTGGGAATTCAGTGGGCAATGACCTGTGGGTGTGGGGGCCTGGTCACAGCTGGGCTTTGCTGTTGGCCATATCTGTTCATCAACTCTTCCAAATGGCTTTGCTTTGTTATTATTGTTACTTTTTTTTTTTTTTTTTAATGTAAAGCCCAAATTTCTAGAACTACATATTTGTATGTGTGGCATCTCTGGAGTGAGAGTGATATCAAATCTTATGTATCCTTATGTCTTTATTTTTCTTCCACTTCTTCCCTCTATTTTCTTCAATTTGGGTTATGATTCTGAAGCTGTTAGCTTTTCTTCCATCTTTTGAAGGACATGATAGAAGCCCCTATATTGAAAAAGCTTTTCTCCTCTCTGCCCTCTGTACCTGTTACAGGCACAACTCTAAGGTAAATAGGAAAGACAGAGGCCGAAGTAAGAGCCCATCTCCTAAAAAGGAGGTTTACCAAAGGCGGCATGCTCCTGGGTACACCAGGTGAGTCCAGAGCCCAGGAGGTTCACTTCAGACTCCCAGGCCTGAGTCTAGGAGTGGCTCAGACCAGGGCAAGAGGATAATCTGTATCACCCTTTTTGTTTACCCCTTTCTTATTCCACTTGTTAACTTTTAACCATCCACCCTACCCCCCCTACTGCATGTGAGTCACATTGAAAGAACAAAGTAAATAGTTTTGAACTATTGAACTAATGACCAATTCACTAAGTGACTCTCTGTCAACATCTGTAAACCACGGTTATTCTCACAGAGATTTCCACAGGAAAAGAGTTGGGCAACTTTTGTGTACTTCTTTAACTGCCTCCCCAATTGGCTGCATATTAGAATCACCTGAAAAACTTAAAGAAAACCCAAAATCCCATTTCCTGGCAGCTCCTGTGACATAATTTCTGGGAGGATGAGATGGGTAGCTAGGATCAGTGACTCAATGGACGTGAATTACCTCAGTAATTCCAGTACACAACCAGCACTGAAAAATCACTGAGTTCATAATAGCCTCTTTCAGTCACTATGGCATTAGAAGAGATGCAGACCCTAAGGTCCCTTTTAACTCTTAATTGCCTGATTCCCTAAGTTTAAGGTTTAATTTTGACCGGCAACTTTCAAAAATATTACATATTTCCCTGCCTTCCAGAGGGGGAGGGTATACTGCATGTTATTTAATCTCCTGTTGGTGTCGCTGGGTCAGTTCTTGAGCTGTGCTGTAATCCATGCTCTTCTTAGGGGTGGATGCTCATGACTATGTGTATTTTTTTTTTTTTTAATATATTTTAAGACTTGGTCAGTGCAAGGCCTGCTTTTTCAGATCCTGCTTTATTTTTCTGTCTCTTTTGCCATCTGCCATCACTTGAATTTGTCTCACTTTGTCAACCTTTTCTTAGTGCTGTTGGAATTTTTGTTGAATTTTGTGATTTAGAAAGAGTTAGAATAAACAGGTTCCTACTGTGTAGGACCAATAGACCAATATTTCAATAAAATTTTTTTTAAAGAGTGAGTTAGAGTCCTCAAGATCTCAGTCTTCCAAGAATGGAAACACAGAAACTTGAAAGAATGGATTTTGTGATCTCTTTGCTTTGGTTTGATGTTCCAGGTAGTTGAACACTAAAGATGTAACCAAGATTTAGGTACTAAAAAAGAAAGAAAGATTACGGCTGTAAAACCTTTCTTAGCACTATTTATATTGTTTCTCAGATTGAGAGTCACTGGATATTTCCTCAAGGGTCTGAGAGTTCTGCAAGAATTTAAAATTTTTTGAGTTCTCTTTTGAATGTTTTAATTAGTGATCTGAAACACCTTTCTTGTCAATTGAAAAGATGAAGCTTCTCCCGTTTCTCCACATCTTCACCAACCTGTTATTTGTGGTCTTTTTGATGCTAGCCATTCTTCAGGTGTGAGGTGATACCACTTTGTGGTTTTGATCTGTTTTTCTCTGATGTTTAGCAGTGTTGAGCATCTTTTCACGTGCATGTTAACCATCGGTATATCTTTGGAAAAATGTCTCTTCAGGTCTTCTACTCATTTTTTAGTTGAGTTGTGTGTTGTGCTATTGAGTTGTTTGAGCTGTATATATAATTTGAATATGAACTCTTTGTCAGTCATGTTATTTGCAAATATATTTTTTCCCATTCAGTAATTTTTTTTTGTTTTGTTGATAGTTTCTTTTGCTGTTCAAAAGCTTTCGAGTTTAATCTGGTCCCATTTGTTTATTTTTGCTTCTGTTTCCTTTGCCTGAGCAGATAAGATTAAAAAAAAATTGCTATGACTTATGTCAAAATGTACTACCTGTTTTCTTCTAGGAGTTTTATGGTTTCTGGTTTTATATTTGGGTCTTTAATCCATTTTGAGTTTTTTTTTGTATGTGGTGTGAGAAAATGTTCTGATTTTATTCTTTTACATGTAGCTGTCTGGTGTGGTTCTCCTGTGTGGTTCAGTTTCTCTAGAAACTACCAGAGCCTACCCTCTAGAGGGTCTCCTGTAGATGCTTGAGAGAGCAGTCACTGACTTCCCCCGAGTCAGGCATGAGGATCCCAGGTTGTCTTAATTGTTCCTTATATAGACTTTAAATTAGTCCCTTTGTTTTCATCCTTGTGGACCACACTCCAAAGTAATAGAGCCTACATTACTTGAAGCTCTCCTGGATTTTACAGTGTGAATTGCTTCTGATCAGTATCAGGCACTTAGGATTCCGTGTCCTCTAATCTGTTAAAGTGGTTACCACTCCTTCATCTTCTTGTGTCTTCTGACAGTTTGTTCACATATGTCTTATCTAGAGTTATTTCCTCTTCCATTTTCTTTTTAGTTAGTGGGGTTTTGAAGGGGCGCCTTCACTTTGCTATAGATAACTAAATGTCAGATTTTTAGTATCTTAAGTTTATTTCTCAAAATTGGGCTCCCACTCCCTATGGGACTCCGATAATTATTTTTCCTTTTAAAGGGGGATCTGTATATCACACCAATTTGAGAAACAATGGATTTGGATGTCTTCCATTGGTAAATAGTGATCGAGCTGGTTCATCTCTTCTTTCTCTTTGCAGTGAGTGCTAGGAAAGAAGACCTATCTATTACTGACTGAGGCTACGTTAAATTCTTCAGGCAGCTTGCTTCTAGCTTAGTCCTGAATGGTATACTCATGAGCTATGTCCATGAACTTCTAAGCATCTCCAGTGGGTAGGTGGTAGATGTCAACCATCACATGGATAAACTTGGTTCCCTGTTCTTCTATAAGTTGTTAAACAAACAACTGGAATATAATTGCCATAGATGGAGGCTCTTGATTAGTTCTTATTATGTATTGTTTCAGAATAATTACTCTAGAGATTATTGAACGAGAGTATGGATTCCTTCACTAAAAGTCGTGAAATTTGAGTGAAACCACCTGATCAAGTTGTTAGGAAGGAAGGAAACTTGCTGAGTGTGGCACTGGGCTGGGCATTTCCAAGGGAAGAGAGCTATGTGCTGGAGAACCTGGGTCCTACCTGGTTTCTCTTCCTGGGGTATTTCTATTTTTTGGCTGGGAGAGAAGTAGGCCTTAGGGTAATTTTTATGTTCAACAGAAAGCTCTCATCAGAGGAGCTGGAGCGAAAAAGGCAAGAGATGATGGAAAACGCCAAGTGGCGGGAGGAAGAGAGGCTGAACATCCTCAAGAGGCACGCCAAGGATGACGAGCGGGAGCAGAGGCTGGAGAAGCTAGACTCCCGGGATGGGAAGTTTATCCAGTGAGTGCATCTTTTCCCTGCCTAACAGCGTTCATGGCAATGGTCCCAAGGAGGCAGTCAGAAAAACTGGTTCATTCACTGTGTTCCCAGTGTTTCTGTGTCTGTGCGGAGCTCAGCCCCCAGACACCTCTGTTGCTCTTCTCAACTTCTGGCCAGACAGTGGGGTGTTTTTGATTTGAGGGGAGGAGAAATGAATTGTTATTTTACTCAATCTTCTTGTCCTTCTAAGAATTCATGGCTCAGGAAGCCTTTTTCAAATGAGGCTTGGACTTATTTTCCAGAACAGATCAATTTTCCCTTACAAATTTGTAAAAAATTGAGTTCCAGATGGAGTTACTCAAAACTTATCTTTGTGGACTTAAAGAGAGCTTGTGTTTCTACAGCCGCTTTATGGCTAACAACATGTTTCTTTTAACTCTGCCAGGTAGTTGGCCAGTTGGCAAATGTTGCTGCTTGACTTTGCCCTGTCTTCTCTTTCCAGCCGCATGAAGCTAGAGAGTGCCTCTGCCTCCTCTCTGGAAGACCGGGTGAAGCGGAACATTTACTCTCTCCAGAGAACCTCAGTAGCTCTGGAGAAGAGCTTTATGAAAAGATGAAAGCCATCCCCTGTCTTGCTGGTTTTCCTGAAATTTCCAGGGAGGCTGCTGATCCCTTAAAAATTCTCTTTATAAGAGTTCAAATGGCTTCTTTCACAGATGTCATACCACCACTGTTCAAAGTGACTTTCCTTCATGGATTCCAGAAACAGCTCAGTTCTTTTGAGAACCAGTGTGACTTGCTCTACGGGACTCTCGGTAACTTTTGCTGGATGCAGAGCGGTTTTTTCAGTGGGTAGGCACTGGAACATCTAGGTGTGAGCACTCATCTTGCTCTGGAGGGAGCCTCCCTATGCCTCTTCCCTCCACCTATGTGAACAGACTTAACTCACTCTACCACCTCAGAATAGACTGGACCTTTCGGAAACCTCTCCCCTCTGAATCACCCAGAAAGATTGTTCTTACCAAGGTAAATGAATACTTAACTTGATTTAGTAGATGATGTGACAGAATAATGTCAGATTAGGGCAGAGCCAAGGCAGTGACAAAGAATCTGGAAGGGAAAACAATGCAAAAAACCCCCACAAAAACCCCCTAAATGAACTGTTTAACTATTTGAACTATCAAACTGTAAAATATAGTGTGTGTATATGTATAAATTATAATTTTTACATGCTTTTGGAGAAAAAGTTAGCTTTGTGAGAATATCTTGTTTGGTAAGTGACTTTACTATGTAATAGAACCTCATTGTATCTTGTTATCCAGTAACACAGCAAGGCAGGTCAGCTTTTCTTTCCTCTGCAAATCTGGCAGATTTTGGAGGGGCCCAAGGTTTATTGATAGGGTATCTGTCCTTTTTACACAGCTTATAGTTTCTGATGTGTGGGCAGTGCAGAAATGAAGTCAAATCATTTTAGGAGTCAGGACCAAACTATCAATATGCACCCTGGCTCTTAAAGTATAGTGGAAGCTGTTTATTTCATGCCTTCCCTTTTATCATGTAGTAATCTTATTACGAGTCTAGGTTTTCAGGAGTTGTTTGGTATTATTTTTTAGTCAGGTATTAAAAAAAAAAAAAATCCAAACTCATAGGATCAATCTGTCTTCATCCTTTCCTGTCTCCTACCAGAAGTTCTCATTTGACTCAGGAGTCCTAGGCACTCTTGATCCCCACATTAGCTGGGCTAGTTCCTTGTTCTGCTAATTCCTAATTCTTAAACGAATTTGGATTTATATTTTTTGAGCACTTATGCTGCCAGACACTGTTATGCTTAAAACCCAATCTTTCCCCAGAGAGAAAGTAACATACACTTGTTATTCAATTTAACACCTTATTGGGCTTCCCTATACTAGGGTTAATTATGTCTTTTATTACTTGGTAATAAAAACTACATTTATTTTTGTAACTGTGTAAAGAGCCACCTGTGCTGAGTACTGAATTCCCATACAGAACAATGTTGATCCACGATTTGTGTCCAACATAAAATATAATTTCGAGAAGAATTATGAAGAAAGCGTGGGCAGTTTACTGAAAGATTTCACCGAGTGAACCAGAGAGTAAGACGATTATAATTCCCTGCTGCATGATAGGTGTCTTAAGGTGCCGGCCTGCCCCTGAACTGGACGCTTTGGCGGGAGGCCGGCCACCGGTGGGTGAGAGCGGGACTCATTCATAAAACCCGAGACTTCCAGCTGGCTCCTCTCATTGGCCCTGGGGGGAGAGGGCGTGTCCCGCGGGTGGAGCGCGCAAGTGAGCCAGAGAGTAAAACGATTATAATTCCCTGCCGTATGATAGGTATGTTAAGGTGCCAGCCTGCCCCTGAACTGGACGCTTTGGCCGGAGGCCGGCCACCGGTGGGTGAGAGCGGGACTCATTCATAAAACCTGAGGCTTCCAGCTGGCTCCTCTCATTGGCCCTGGGGGGAGAGGGCGTGTCCCGCGGGTGGAGCGCGCCCCCGGTCCCAGGGGAGTGGGAAAGATCCACGCATGGGTGGAGCGAGGGGGCGTTTCTTGCTTTTCCCGGCAGGACTTCCTTTTGCCCTCGCTGTGTTCCTCCTCTCTCCCCCGGGGTGGGGATGGTACGTCCCACCCTCCTCGCATTCTCGCCCCTCCTCCCCTCCGGCCCCGCGGTGCCGCCGCCATCTTGGCACGTCAGGTTGAGGAAAGACCCAAACCCTAGCTTTGGGGGTCCGGTCAGGGAGATGCTCCCGCAGTCGTCTGCGAGACCGACCCAGCCCTCCTCCCCTCCCTGCTAGGGCGCGGGGCTCTGAGGCGCGCGGAGGCCGGCTGGGCTCCTGTCGGGCCCGGGGAGGAGGAGCAGGCTGGGCGGCCCGCTACCTCCCCGGGACGGGCGGTACCACCCAGGCAGGGAGGAAAGGGCCTGCTGACGGCGGGGCTGCGGCGCTGCCCGGGGCGGGGTGCAGAGCGGGCCGGCCGGCTCCCTGGGGCGGGGCGGGGCGGGGCGGGAAGGGCGGAGCGTGGGGCGGACGGAACCACCGGGGCGGGGTGGGGAGGTAACGGGACGGGCGCGACCATGGCGCGGTGAGGGAGCGGGGGGTGGGGATCGGTCCGGGGGAGGCCTGGGACCGCTGGCTCGTGCGCCGTCTCGGCCGCCCCCCCTTTCGCTGCCGCCGCCGCCGCCGCCCCGGGCATGTCGTCCAACTGCACCAGCACCACGGCGGTGGCGGTGGCGCCACTCAGCGCCAGCAAGACCAAGACCAAGAAGAAGCATTTCGTGTGCCAGAAAGTGAAGCTATTCCGGGCCAGCGAGCCGATCCTCAGCGTCCTGATGTGGGGGGTGAACCACACGGTAACCAGCCCCTCCGAGCGCGGCCCCGCGCGTGCTCACGCCCCCCGCAGCCCCAGGGCCCTCGCTCGGCAGGCCCAGCCAGTGACGCCTGCAACCCCTAGCCAAGCCAGTTGCACGCCCACCCCACCCTTGCACGCTGTCCCAGCCGGGTGTGCCTCCCCGCGCGCCACGCGAGGCCTGGTGTCACCGACGGTGGCGTGCCGTCGCGTCCTGCCCTTCCCTCCAGCCCCTCAAGCTTCATGCACCTGGCTTCGGGCAGCCCCCGGAGCGCAGAGAGAAGGCCTGGGTGGGATGAAAGGGCTTTTATCCCCTCTTCCTCTCTTCTCACCTCGTTCCGTTAGTTGCGTTTGTTTTCCTCCTTGTTCCTTGTAATGGGCTGCCAGGCTCGCTGTCCAGTTGAGAGGCAAGTGGCATTAGTCTGCCTGAGTATTCCTGTTTGTGGTCGTTTGGTTGATGTGGCTGCTCAGAGTTTCCCCATCCTCCAGACCTCCTTACCACCGACTGGAAATCTTCCCTGGGTTTCCTCTTTTTCTTCTTGAAGATGTATCCACTGGAGAAGCACAGGGTTCCTTGGACCATGGAAGGACCCATGGGGTCTTCCTGGGTTAGGGGGAAGGGAGAGTGTAACCATCTGAGAGGTGGTGAGGCTTGCTCATGAGGACCATTCATAGCAGAGGACCTGAATTCTGTGGGGTTCATGTCAAAGATGTTGACTTCTCAGGTGTTGGGCTTTCTATTGTATGTAACGATGATTAGGATGAGAGGTTCCCTGGATCCTTGGGTAGCTTTGGGATTGTCCAGTAGCTCCTGTTAGGAAGTTGGAACCCAGCACAGTGTTTGAGCTGGAGGACTTTGTGTCCTGTTTGTTTGGGGTCTTTCTTCTTTCTCTTCCAACTACTTGCTCCTTGCATTCTGACCATTTCATTGAGTTCCTACACCAGAAATGAGGAGAGGAAGTATGAAGACTTGAAATGCCACTTCACCAGCTAAAAGTTTGGAATGAGGAAAATGAAGCTAATGGCTTGAGTTTCCTGTGGATATCAATCAGTTCTGTAGGCTCCCTGACTTCTCGGAACACTTGAAATTGCCCACAAGACCAAGTGATGACAAAGGGATGCAGGGCTAGCAGGACTTTTTGCTTTGCTTTACTGGAAGAGCCTCTGGTTGGAGATTGATGAACCACAGTCCCAGCCAGGGTTTTACCTCTAATATGGAAATACATGAGTATGGTGAGGTCTAATGAAGACAACAAAGTTTTCCTGGTCTTGGCCGAGTTAGTGTTTTCAGAGACCTCACTGAGGTGAAGGTCCTGGCTAGGGTGGGGAGAACCACTGGTTCTCTGTGGTCTAGCTTTATGCCTAGACCTCTGGGAGCTATTGTTCAGTCGCTAAGGTGGTGTCCAACTCTGCGATCTCACAGACTGTAAGCCTCTGCCAGGCTCTCTGTCCTCCACTATCTCCCAGAGTTTGCTCAAATTCATGTCCATTGAGTCAGTGATGTTATCTTATCACCTTATCCTCTGCTGCCCCCTTCTCCTTTTGCCTTCAACCTTTCCTAGCATCAGGGTCTTTTCCAATGAGTCAACTCTTCACATGGAGCTTCAGCTTCAGCATCAGTCCTTCCAATGAATATTCAGGGTTGATTTCCTTTAGAATTGACCTATTTGATCTTCTCTGGGAGCTGCTTTGATCCAATAGTCCAGCAGAGTTTGTTCTGTCTGCTTCCTGCTGCCTCAGGGGTCATCTGACAATATTGCAAGGGAAACTGGGTCATTAAATATGTGAACCCTATGTCCTTGCCTGGAAATCAATCCTTGATTTTGTTGTGGAGCTTGCTTCTCACTAGAAGGCATCCTGTCTCTGTGGAGAACTGGTAGTGGTCTGAAAGTCAGAAATATTACTGCTAGTTGGAAGGGACTTTGAGTCCCTTATTTTATACATGAAGAAATGAAAGCCCTGAGTGGAGAATTAGTTCACCTGTGGTCTTTTGCAGAGCAAAAAATGCAGCTCATTGTCCACACCATGGGCTGTATTGGCTGATGATGTGCTTAAATGAGAGGTCTTGTTTTATTTGCCTCCTGTTCCTTGTCCTGCCTTTCAGCCAAGTTCCAGGACAGATGGGAATTATGGTCTTGTTCATTTCAGTTCAGTTCAGTTGGTCAGTCGTGTCTGACTCTTTGCAACCCCGTGAATCACGGCATGCCAGGCCTCCCTGTCCATCACCTAGAGAACCTGAATGTATGCTCAGGTGTGTCTGCCTGTCCCTGCCAGTTCCCTTGGTGTGTGTGGTACTTGGTTTCCCATAGGCAGGCAGTGAAACTCTGCTAATGAAGAGGTATCCAAGATTCTCTTTGACTAGGCAGTCACCCTCTTTCTTTGCTAACTTTTAAGAATGTTTGTTCGAGAGCTGTCTGGGAAGACATTGACTTTAAGCAAGACCCAAGCCTCTGGATATACTGAGCAAGTGCCTCAGGGGAAATGTACTGGGCACCGCTGTCCTTGACAGGCCCAGCTTTGAAGATCAGTTAGTCAAGAGTTTTATTGCTTCCTCTTGACTTGCAATAAGGTCTAGGATTTTGTGGGTCCCCGTGTGAAATGGAGCATCTCCTCAGAAGACTATAAAATCTTGCAGTTCTCAAGGGAGTCAGGACCACTTTGTTTTGGTGGCTTGATAGCCTTTCTTGGAGGTTACCTTCCTTCAGAGCCCACTGCTGCATCTTTTTGGAATCTAAGTTTTTAGAAAACAAAATCACCTTTTGTTTATTTCTTTAGTTTCTCACCCATTTAAGCATTTAGACATTGATGGTCTCTGGCTGATGGTGTATGGTAGATGAAGGATGGATACATCTTTATCTACAGCACAAGTCAGTTACATATTCTCCCATGAGGTGGTTGATTTACTTCTGGATGGAAAAAGAGGCCTTTGAACTCAGTCTTGAAACAGGACCTCCTGTCATGGACAAGAGATGCAGCCCCTAGACTTTATGGAGAAAATAGGAAGAAAAGATCAGAAGACTTTGGATTTGTTAGAGGAGAACTAGTAAAGAGAGAGAAACTAGTGTTATAGTGGATGAAATACAGTTCAGGGGGCCTGGAGTTAGGGACAAGATGGCCTGGGAGAAGTATGTAGAGATCAGAGGAGGCAGACATGGCTTGATAACCTATTGGCCATTTTAGGAACTGGGTATGTATGAAGCCTCACCTCAGTGATCAGAGGAATAGGAGAGGTTGATGGTAATTATGTTTAACCATTTGGGAAGCTGCCAGACTGATGGTTCAAAGTGACTGTACCATTTTACATTTCTGCCAGTAGTGTATGTGGGTTCCAATTTCTCCAAATCCTGTCAACCCTTGTTATTGTCTTTTTTATTTCAGCCACCTTAGTAGATTTGAAGTGGTATCTCATTGTGATTTTGTTTTCCTTTCCTAGATAGTTAATGATGCTGAATATCTTTTCATGTGTTTATTGGCCAGTTGTATATTTTCACTGGAGACATATTAAGATCCCTTGCCAATTACTTTTTTGCCCACTTTAAAATTGGGCTATTTATTTTTTTATAATTAACTTGTAAGAGTTCTTTATATATTATAGATTCAGGTCCTTTATCAGATACATGATTTGCAAATGTTTTATCCCATGCTTCTGGTTATCTTTTTTACTTTCTTGATGGTATCTTTTGAAGCTCAAGTTTTTAATTTTGATGAAGTTCAGTTTATCTATTTTTCTTTGGTTTTGATGAAGTCCAATTTATTTTTTTTTTGGTTACTTGTACTTTTGGTGTCATATCTAAGAATGCTTTGCTTAACCCAAGATCATGAACATTTACTTCTATATTTTTTTCTGAGAAAAACTCAGAGTCTTCTAAGAAAAACTCTTTTAGATCTAACTCTTACATTTAGATCTCTAATCCATTTTAAGTTAATTTTTTGTGAATGGTGTGAGGAACAGATTTATTCTTCAGTCTGCTCAGTTCTCCCCCACATTCTTCCCCCATTCTGTCCACACATTTTCTTTGCTTAATGCAGACCCAGAACCTCCTTTCCTTGCCTTTTCCTTTTCTCCTGCTGCTTTAAAAATCTTCAGTAAATATTTCTGCTCTATGAAGCCTTTGGATGAATTTGTCCTTCAGCACACCTTCTCACCTCACAGAGAACGCTGAGACTCAAAAACAGGAGCAGAAAAACCAAGGTGTAAAAAGGAGGAATAAACCCAGGGGTGGATTTGTTGGCCCTTGTGGCTCTCTGTTCTTCTCTTTTTTTCCTGGAGTTTCGGTCTCACTTGGACCTCCTTGGTCTCGGGAATGTGTTTCCCAACTGGTCAGGTTTTCTGATGGTGGCAGGTAACAAATGATTGCCAGGTCGCCAGCCCATTGCTGAGCCACCCACACAACCCTGGCATGTGTCGGGAAGCTTCCTGGGTAGCAATTCCTATGAAGGTCACACAGGGAAGCTGGAGTTCCCTGGAATCAGAAGGTCACCAGATTAGAACTAGCGACTGAATTTTCATGTCCAATCAGATCAGCATAGAGTGAACTCACTGCTCCTAAGTTCTCATACAGCTTGTTTTAGCCTCCTCATTATTTATGCTGATGGCTCATAGAGTTGATCATGTGGATAATCCCAGAACCACTTACATGGTGTGAAATACAACAGACTTACCACCCTAATATGTTCTGTTTATCATACTCCTCAAATGTGTTGCGTTCCGCAAGCGCACTTTTGCTGAAGGTGAGGGAGGTTGGCCCAGAAGTGTGCTAGATAGTAAAGAAAGGCAGATCTTCCTGAAACATTGCTTTAGTCATAGCCTTTCACACTCCAAAGCTTTTTGTCATTCTCTTTTGTCTACCAAGTGAAGTTTATTCTTCTCTCCTGGGCTTTTAAGACTCTAGCTTAGGAGCTTCTGGTCATAGCCTCAGTAGCTATGAAGTTAGCTTCTGAGGTCATAGAATTTAGCTTCTGGTCATAGCCTCAGTAGCTAACCTTAATCTTCCTTTCCATCCTCCAGACCGTGAACCTTTGGCATGGTCACACCAGCTTTGCCATCTCTTTTTCCTAGTGTTAGTCATCTTTCAGTCCCCTTTTTTCTAGCCATCTGCCCTTCCATCCAGCATTTACTGTGTAACTGCTATGTGCCAGCCATTGTGCTAGGGACATAAAAATGGGTAAAACAGTCTCTTTTTTCTCAGGGCTCAGAGTCTAGTGGAGAAATCAAACGGGTAAACAAGTAATTACCCAAGCGAATGTGATAGGATATAAAGATGAACAGAGGAACAAGTGAGTAGTTCAACCTGGGAAAGACAGGGAAGCTTTCACAGAAGTGTTATTTAGCCATATCTTGGATGATTCCCTTAGCCTTATTCCTTCTTCTGTTTTTGCTGCTATCGTCTATTACCTGAACCGTTATGTGTGGGTATATATGTGCTCAGTCATGTCCAACTCTGCAACCCTATGGATTGTAGCCCACCAGGCTCCTCTGTCCGTGGGATTTTGCAGGCAAGATTACTGGAATGGGTTGCCATTTCCTATTCCAGGGGATCTTCTCTTCCCAGGGATCAAAGCTGTGTCTCTTGTGTTTCCTGCGTTTGCAGGCAGATTCACTAGTGCCACCTGGGAACTATTCTAATAGCCTTATAAATGGTCTTGCTGTCTCTTACCTTTGCCTTTTCCAAACCTTACTTGATTCCAGAATTACCTTTCTATATCACCCATCTGATGATGTGAATTCCTGGACTTAAACCTGAGAAGTCTTCACACTGCCTACACAGTCAAGTTATTATATAGTGGACAAATTAAGTTCAAATTCAGGCTGTGTGCCTTAGTGTAGCTTTGGAGTAGTAATTTTCTCTCTGAGCCTCGTTTTCCTTCTCTATAAAATGAGCATAACACTTACCTTGAAGATTATTAGGACAGAGGGAAGGAATGGAAAACACCACCTTAGTCCAGGTAGCTGCCCATAGAAAGGATTGCACGGCAGTGCCAGCAGCCCAGGTTTTGGCACCAGCAGACCTAGGAGCAAATCCTGACTCTGCACATATTGTCTTTGTGACCTTGAGCAAGGTACCTTGAATCTTTTGCAAAAGGCAAAATCAGATTAATAATATTTCATGTGACTATTAAGTATTAGAAATACAGAATAGAATATACATTTGTGAGATGTATGATACATAATATAGAGAACTGACCACTTATAGACATGCCATGAATAGAAGCAACTGTTATTTACTAATATTGATAATGTCCAAGGCTGTTCACCTGTCTTTCATGTACTATTTCCCTCCACTTCTTAGTACCTCTGTTCTATCCTGCTACTCTTCCCCTTGCCCTTCCCCCCTACCAAAAATGGGCAATATACTTTTTACCTCTGAGGCTTATAGTTCCCACAGCTGGGATTCCCTTCCTTGGGTTTTGTGTTGTGTTCTTTTTTTTTTGGCGAACTACCTCTTAGGCCTTTCTCACTTGTATTTCTCTATAGCTTCTTCTAGCAACCAGCTCTCCCTCTCCCAGGCAGACGCAGTCTTTTTTTTTTTTTTATTGGCCATGCTGCACTGCTTTCAGGATCTCAGTTCCCTGACCCGGCATGGAGCCTGGGCCATGGCAGTGAAAGCCTGGAATTCCAACCACTAGGCCACCAGGGAACTCCCAGATCAGTCTTTTCTCAGCCTGCTGTTTCGTCTCCCTTCATTCATAACTCTGTAGCACTCATCACATTTTATTTGTTATTTGTGGTCTGTCTTCCCCGCTAAACAGAGACCGTATCTTTTTGGTTTTGTATCTGCAGCTTCTGGGAGAGCAATGGCACATAGTAAGGCTGCATTGAGAGAAGTAAACTGAATGCAAGTTTAGCCGAGTCTCAGATCCGGAAGGACCTTAGATGCCAGGCTAAGGAGTCAAAACTTTACCCTGAGGCTGGTGAGGAGCCATGGAAGGTTTTAAGCAGGGTGTAACGTGACCTTGTCGTAGGTTCTTCCAGTGTCAAGTGCTCTTGGCGATCCCAGGCGGGGCCTTGGGTTCCGTTCTAGCCTGATGTATGAGCACTGGGACTGGCCGTATTTTCACCCTCCTCTGAATCTGCTGTTCTGTTTGCCGCCCCTGAGTTCCGACCTGCCTTCAAGTTTTACTGCATCATGCGTTTGTCTCATCTCCCCAATAAGAGGATAAGCCTCCCACTTTTGTGCGCAGTGCACACAACGCTCCCTTGCTGCACACACTCTTCTCCCTAACATGAAATGAAGCATGTAGTAGGTATTTCAGCAAATGCTTGTTCAACTGAAATTGAATAGAACTCTCTGGGGATATAAAATTTAGCACAACTAAAAAAAAAATAGTACAGCTAATCCCTAGAGTGAATCATTTACATGTGGCCCAATGGAAATGAGGGTGAGTCTACACAGTTCAGCTGTATGGATTATTCAGCAATATATTATCTGTTAGAAATGTCCTGCTGGTGGGTTGTATAGTTGAGAATAGAGATGAATTGAGAACTAAAAACTGACCAATTTACAACTGTTCAAACTATGCCACACTTTTGAGTTACAGAGAAAATAAATAATGAACAGCTCTTGTTAGAATAATTCATCTTGGCTAAGAGGCAGTTGACCCCTCACAAGTGGGTGTTCTAGTCTTTTCTGCTGCTGCTGCTGCTGCTGCTAAGTCGCTTCAGTCATGTCCGACTCTGTGCGACCCCATAGACGGCAGCCCACCAGGCTCCCCCGTCCCTGGGATTCTCCAGGCAAGAACACTGGAGTGGGTTGCCATGTCCTTCTCCAATGCATGAAAGTAAAAAGTGAAAGTGAAGTCGCTCAGTCGTGTCCGACTGTTCGAGACCCCATGGACTGCAGCCTACCAGGCTCCTCTGTCCATGGGATTTTCCAGGCAAGAGTACTGGAGTGGGGTGCCATCGCCTTCTCCGCTAGTCTTTCCTAGTTCTCCAGTAACAAGCCCTGACCATGGCATAGAGTCTTGATTTTAGCCTAACCCAGATTCAATCGGTAGCAGATACTGAACTTTTTAGTATAAAATCATACTCTTTGGGCCAGTGGTAAGTTCTTTCTAGGATGGAGGTATAAGCTAGAACAGGAAGAACTGCATAAGAGCCATGAACTTCTTTAAATCTCAGAGCCAGACTTAATATACCAGGAAAAAGGAAGTGGCACAGCTACCGTGAATTGTTTCTGTTGGCACGGAGACAAGAAGTGGAATGGTTTCCTCTGTAGCATACACTTAACAATCAGGTTGTCTTGTGAGCACTCCCTGGAAAGATAACTGCAGGGTGGTTTTGTGTATGTCTGTGGTGGTTTAGCCAGTGGTGGACGTCTCAGACCTGGATGCTGGAAATTTTAAGCATACAATTTGATCAATTTTGACAAATTTATATACCCATGGCATCATCACCCTAAACAACCCATAGAACATTTCTAACACCCTAGAATTTGCACCTCATATGTCCCTTTACAGTCAACCACACGACTGCCCAACCCAGGCTGTGTCTTACTGGATTCTCTCAGTATAGATTCTAGAATTTCATATAAATGGAATCATAAAAGATGTAATTTTATATCTGTGCCAGTCCGTTTTGCCAGCAGTTTATTGAGGCTCTTGCACCACTGCCAACTTAACACTACTACCCTACGGCCCCTCCTCATACACATATCCTTCGTTTCCCCAGGAGTAAATTGGGTTTTTCACCAGCTCTAGGAAGGAATGGTTTCCCCCGCCCAGTTACTGCATTAATGTGAACTTCCTCCATCCTCTGACATTTCTAAATAAAAAAGCTTTGGAACATGAAAGGGGCAGCAAATTAAATGGTATTTCCCCCCATTTATGCTCCTGGAGGAGTCCTAATGACTAGGTTATTCCCTCACTGCCGCATGGGGCCTCATTGAGATAATAGGATTTGCAAGGAAAGTATCCGGGAGACCAAGACTGTACACCCCCTGCCCCCTATCCATTAAGTCAGGACTAAGGTTTCCTCTCTAAATCCTGAATGCATTAGTGGCAACTGGGTTGAGGGTCAAATGTCAAATACTCTGCTGTGATGGAAGAGGACATCTGTGGCTAATTAGGCCACTAATTGGCTAAACTGGGATGGGGAAGGGCAGGAGCTGCCTTCTCAGCTCTGCATCAGTGGGAGGCCAGTTCCTTGTGCAGCCTCCAGCTCCCTGAAGGGGATGAAAGACAATGAGAAGGTTTGTTTGCAGTGGGGGCAAGGCACCCCTCCCACGTCTCCCCCAGTTCAGCCCAAGGCAGGCCATGGCTTTAGGAACTGGCCTGATGAGAGCAGTTAATCAGGAGTGAGAGAGAGCCAGTAGCCAGATGTCTGCCTCTTCTGCTCACTGAAATTTAGTTCTTTACTTTGGAGGTAAGAATTATACACCCACATAAACCCACTCAGCTTTTTTCTTGCCCCAGGCTGCTTTCTGGAGTGATCTTTAATTTGTATGAAGATGTTCAAAGGCCTCAGTGAATACTCAACGTATATTGGGTGATATTTATTCACTGATCCATTTATTTTTGCATTTGATAAATACACTTACATAGTATCCACCGTATGCAAATCATGGTGCCAAGTAGCTTGTGTGGAACCTCCAAGAGTCAGGTGGATGATCTTTGCTTAAAAGGGTCAGTGATATGATCTTGCCTACTTATAGTCAAGCAGGCTTGTGAGGTTTATGAGCATTAAATACAGTGTGAGGGAGGTTGTGAGATGGCCAGAAGAGGGATACAAACAAAGCTTCAGGAATTCCGAGATGGGAAAGAACATTTATAGTCTGGAGAATCATGAAAAGCCTCATAGAGGAGGTGGGCCTTATCAGGTGGGGAGAGTTACAATAGGTAGAGATGAAGTTGGGAATATATTAAATATTTGAATAGAAGAACAGAAATAAAGACAAGAAGGGAATCCGCGGACATGTCTTTGGTGAGATGGTGGCATCTATGGTGTAGCATGTTATCTCTCTGAGGCAGGAGGCCTGGCTGAGAACCTCATTTTCCCCTTGCTTTGCAGATCAATGAGCTGAGCAATGTCCCTGTCCCTGTCATGCTAATGCCAGATGACTTCAAAGCCTACAGCAAGATCAAGGTGGACAATCATCTCTTCAATAAGTAAGTGGCCTGCTGAGTGGGTCTTGTAGGCAGTTCTTTCCCTCAGGGCAGTGAGCCTCCCAGAACCTCAACCATCATGGGACAGGCAAGTGCCTAGCCTGGTGTGAAAGCAACACTTGGATCACAGAGCTGGAAAACTGGCTGGGAAAACGTGTTCATTGTGCGCCTCTCCCCCTCGTGCTGTCCTGTCATCTCGGTCCTCCATCAGCCTCCCTTCCGTGTCCCTCAGGACTGTGGCTCGGCGCAGGGTGATTCATCTAGGGCCAGTTTAGGTAACAGTGAGCTGCCCAGGAGCTGAGGTGTCTAGTCGTGGCCCTATCTTGGTCTTAGTCTGAGGCAAGAACTGCCAGGCATGTTCCTGACCTGGGATGCAGCCAAGCTCCTTTCTTTCCAATTAGTGTGTGAACAACAGGCTGAGCATGGTGCTCAGGGGTGCTATCTAAAATCGTTTTTCCCAGTTTTGCTCATTGTGGCTTCTTGGATTAAAACTGGTGTCTCAGACTTTGACGGAGCAGCCATTTCCCTTGGCACAGTTTGGGACCTCCTCTAAGCCTTGTTAGAGGCTCTTTCATCCTTCTGTGGGTCACCCAAGAAATATATGTTGTTCACACTCTCTTCCTTTCTGCATTTGAATCTTGGTTCCACTCTCCATTGTCCCACAGTCCCCACCACCTCACCAGCTGAATTCTGTCACCCCACCATTCCCAGACTGTTAGCCCGGAGGAGAAGCTTGATTTGAAAACATCTATTAGTGGCCTCTCTCTGCCATAGTAAGTAATAACATCATATTCTGGAAGCTGTCTGTCTTCATAGCTGTTACTTGCTAAGTGGCCACCTGTATAGAAGAAAAAACTATGTTTCTCCTCTATTCGCACACCACTGCTTATTTCTCACACCAGATATGTGGGTTTCCCCCGACATCAAGCAGTTCTGTAGGACACTAACAAGGTGTCCCGCAGTTCAGTTCACTTCTGACTCTTAGCGACCTGAAGTTAGCATCAGGTCTCAAAGGTTAAGGACTGAGTCCTGCAAACTACCCCCCGACCCCCCTTCAGATGCCAGTCTCAAGTCCAGGTTGTCACTTGTGCTCTGACCTATTTGCTGTATAGGTTGGAAGTTCCCACGACCCTCCCCATTGGGTTGGATTACTTTGCTTGAGTGGCTCACAGAACTCGAGAAAACAGTTTACATGCTAGGTTACTGGCATATTATAAAAGGATGCAACTCTGGAACAGTCGGGGGAAGAGAGGCATGGGGCAATGTATGTGGGAAGGGTCAGGGAGCTTCTAGGCCCTCTCCAGGCGCACCACCTGCCCCAAACCTCGATACGTTCACCAACCCGGAAGCTCCCCAACCCTGTCCTTTTGAATATTTATAACAGCATGATTGAGGAAGTCATTGGCCATTGGCAGTTGATTCTGCCTGCAGCGTCTCCCCTTCCTAGAAGGCAGGGGTCTGGGAAAGTTCCAACCCTCTAGTCCTGGTTGGTTCCCCTGGCCATGAGCACCCATCCTTAGAGGTGTAACAGAAGTCACCTCATCAACATAAATTCAGGTGTGATTGAAGGGGGTTTGTTACAAAGAACAAAATATACCTTTATTGCTTACCACTTAGCAAATTCCAAAGATTGTAGGAACTCTGTGCCAGAAACAGGGACAAAGACTAAATATGTATTTGTTATTATATTCAATATCACAGCACGTAAGGAAGGAAAGGCAGCCCTAACCTCTGAGGCAGGAAAAGGGGTTGTTCTATGCCAGAGGTCAGGGCTCAGATGTCGACTGTGTACCACATTGTACCAGGGGTCCATGGTGTCCACCACTGCATTGACATTTTGGCCTAAAGTGAACTTCCAATATCTTTGTTTTTTTCTTTTTTTTGTTTCTTTTCACTGATTCCTTTTGTCTTTTCAACAACTGTTATGTGCTAGTTATTAGACTGCAGTGCTGTTTACTATGAGACAAGGACCCGCCTTCATGAGAAGCCACTACTTTTTATTTCCTTGAAGTCTCCTATCCTGGAGTAATCAGAGGGACATATTTCTTTTTTTTTTCCCCACCTTAGTTTTACTGAAATAATTTGATATACAGCACTGTCTTAAGTTTGAGGCGTCCAGCATGATAATTTGACTTACATAATTCATGAAGTGATTGTCACAATAAATTTAGTGAATATCCATCATCTCATATAGATATAGAATTAAAGAAAAAGAAAAAAATTTTTTTCCTTGTGATGAGAATAGAGGGACACATTTCTGAAAGGGTGTTCCCAAGCAGGGTGGCTATTGTCAAGATGGAGGGTTTGGAGGAGGCATCACTTCAGGTAATTCTCTTCCCTCCTGAAAGTCTATGGATTGACTGAGGAGTGGGGAGGACGTAGACTGGTGCCAGCAGCCAGCAAACAAGGCTTCATAAAAAGATAGGGTCCCAGTCAGTCGACTTAGGAAAGCACCCACCCCTTCCATCCCAGTGGAAGCCAAGAGCAGGACCTCCTGGGTGTAACTGTTTTCAGGATGTGTTGGTAAGAGCCTCCCCAGAGGAGCGGGGTCCTCTGATGAGAAAAGCCTTTCCCGTTAGCAGTCAAACTGGCATTCACCTCACAGCAGCTGTTCACAGGCAGCCACCTTTCTGAGGCAAGTTCAGCGCTTACGCTTACGAAGGAGGGCCCACACTCGGTCTCACTTCCCTGCAGGTGAGGTTTTTTTTCCGCTTCAATCTAAGTTTTATGGAAAGATATCATAGACTCAGAAAAAGTACACAAGTCATAAATATACAGCTAGATTAATTTTTTACAAGGAATTAAAGAATGTGAAGTTTTTGAACTTTCACATGCTCAGAATCACCTGGAGTGTGTATTAAAAATACAGCTTTCCAGACTTAGCTCCAGAATGTTGAGGGCTACGTTTTAAGCACTGCAGATTGTTCCGATCCATGTGACGTGTGGATCACAGCTTGAGAAGCCCTGATGTATGAATTAGAGGAGCAAGGAGTTCACAGAAACATGTCTCTGCTTTTCCCCAGAGAGAACCTCCCCAGCCGCTTCAAGTTTAAGGAGTACTGCCCCATGGTATTCCGAAATCTCCGGGAGAGGTTTGGCATTGACGATCAGGATTACCAGGTATGGAGTGTCTTTGCAAAATCAGGAGGGTTAGGGAGTGGGGGGCCGGGGGGTGGTCAGGAAGCCACAGGACAAGTGGAGGAAAAAAATGTGTCTACTGTTCTTGTACTGTGTCTTCCTGTCAGGTCTCATTCCACCCCGGCAGTCTTTGTCCAGCACTGGTGGGCTCTTGGAGGAGTGAGGGCCTTAGAAATACTTCTGATGATGCCTCCTAGGTTCAGGCTCCTCTCCCTCAGAGGGAGCGCAGCGGGAGGGAGAAGGGTCTGTGGAAGCTGCTTCATTTTAGTCTGACATTCCCAGTCTAGGCTGAAGAACCCTTCTCCTCCGTAGTTTGACTTAAAAGAGAGAGAATTGTTGCCAGTAGGAGATGAGGCCTCTTAAAGCAGATAAGACAGATTAGAAAAGGAAGACTTCAAGGGTGGTATAACTTCTTGCCAGGTATGAGTGCCACCTCCTAAACTTGTCCCCTGTCCTGACTTTGGGAGGGGGCTAGGCATGCAGGAAGCTGCCCCTTTTAGGGGGTGATCATGTCACAGGGGCCTTTGATCTATTGGGAGGAGTCAGTCCCAATATCAGGGACTTTCTAGTGTGACTCACCATCTGGGGCTTCTGTTACTTCTCCACCTAGCACCTTCCTTGGACTTCTTCCCCTGGCAGACAGCCTGGTGAGGAAGGTGCGAGAATTTTCCACTTCACTTGTGTAGCAGTAAAAAATATAGCTGATTTTTAGTTGTCTGTTGGGGGGAAAGAGGAATGTACAGCCTAGTGCAATATAAAATGGATGCCCGCATCTTGGACAATACTGTCATTCCTCCCACCCCGCTCCTCAGAAGTTTTTCACAGATCACAAGAAGCAGAGTCTCCTCCCCTCTCCACCAGCTCCAGGGGGCCTCCTGAGGAGGAGGGATGCCAGGGCCTTGAGCAATCAGGAACGAATGGATGCCCGCATCTTGGACAATACTGTCATTCCTCCCACCCCGCTCCTCAGAAGTTTTTCACAGATCACAAGAAGCAGAGTCTCCTCCCCTCTCCACCAGCTCCAGGGGGCCTCCTGAGGAGGAGGGATGCCAGGGCCTTGAGCAATCAGGAACGGTCATGTCCAAGAGGTGGTGGGCCACCCTCCAGCCCCTCCCGTTGGGTCCAAACCCTGAACTGCCATGCCCTGATCAGAGCACAAGGTTTTTTGAAAACTTCTTGCCATTAGTGCAACCCTAGGTTGTTGGGGTATCTCCTTCCACGGTGGCTCTTTCCCTTCCCTTTGGCCATCTAACCGCATCTTCTTTATTTCTCTAATAGTCTTGTGGGCAAATAATTGTGCTCAAGACTGGAAGAGGGGCAGGGAGGATGGTGTTCAGGGAGGGGACTCTTCGCTGAGACTACCAATGACTGAGAGAGACAGGAGTTGCCACCTGGAAATGAGGCAGGGGTGGAACTGCTCTTGTCCATCCACTGTCTTCTGACCAACCAGAGGTCTTTCCCAGGCATCTGGTTGGTGAACACATTCCTTTGGTTGACTCACACCTTTCCCTACTCCCTCCCTGCTTGAGGGTTCTCCTGCTTCGGATTCTGATAGGAGTGGGGCCCTGGAGGGAACGGACAAAGCCAGAAAAGCTCCCCAGACCTGCCTCCCAGCTCTGCGCAGACAAGCAGGAGTTTGAGGCGAGGGGCGAGGTGTTGGGCAGTGCAGTGAGGACCAGCTCTCTGCCTTAGGAAGAGATTTCCAGCATGAGGGTGCATAACAGGAAATAAAGACACTCTATCCACTCCTTCTTTATGCTTGACTTCTTGAATATTTCCTAAGCTTTGTCTTCATCAAACCCCCAAGAGACCAGGAAAACCATCTCAGTCTGCTTCCTTGTGTTCAGGTGAGGAAACTCAGGAGTGGAGAAGTGCAGTGGCTCACCCACGGTCACGTTACATGTGAGCGTCAGGATTAGAGCCCAGGCCCCTAACATCCGAGGCTGAGTTTTAGGTTCTAGAGCAGCTCTCTAAGATCAGAATGAAAAGAAGTGTTTCTCAGTCGGTCCTCTTCTCATCACAGTCAAGGATGAGGAGCAGGTGGCGAGGAACAACTCACGTCTCTCTTAAGGAAGACTTGGGAGAGATGTGAATTTCCCAAGAGAAAGGGGGCAGGTGAGGTCTCATCTACCGCAGTGCTGTTGGCTTCAGAGCAGTCTGGTCCATAAGAGAAGACTCCGAGTAAAAGTCAGAGTCCTTGTTTCCCCTCCCAAGACCAGCTTTTGTCTCGGTCCATCAGAATTCAGTGACACGCAGCGCCCCCATCAACAGTGACAGCCAGGGCCGGTGTGGCACACGTTTCCTCACTACCTACGACCGGCGCTTTGTGATCAAGACTGTCTCAAGTGAGGATGTGGCTGAGATGCACAACATCTTAAAGAAGTACCACCAGGTACGGTGAGTCGCGAACCTCAGCAGCAGAGGATGGGCTGGAAGAGGGGGAGGAGCCTCCGGTAGAGCTTCCTGGGGAGGGCTGGGTCCTCTCCCGTAACCAGGCAGTTACCTCCCCTGGGGCTGTGTTTCTGTGAGGTAAAATGCCTCCTTGAGAAGAAGAAAAAAGAAATGAAGGTGTGTTATGGACGCAGTCCCGGTTGAGCAGCTGTTTCTCGTCAGAGTTGGGGAGTTTTCACACTCTGGCACCTGCCTCATTTCTTCTGAGAGGTCCTGTCGGCTCAGCAGGGCCGCTGCTTTCCCCGTTCCCTCTCGCCTCTCTTCTGGAACCTGCCCTTGGGGAAAGCAGGGGTGCCTGTCTGAAGCCTGCCTGGGTCTTCAGGGAAAACTGGCTTCTCTGTGGGCACCTGAGAGGTGGTGCAGGGGCCCTCTGGCATTTGGGGAGTTAGAGCAGAAAACCCTGGGGTCTGGCGCGAGTGAGAGTGGTGAGTGCGAAGCCAGTCTGTCTCCCCAGACACCGTGTCACAGCCCTGCCTCTGCTCCCTCTCTCCCTCCTCCCTCCAGCTTTCCATATCAGGCTGGCAGAGAGGATGCAAGGCCGAGGTCAGTGATTTTCCTGCAGAATCCAAACCGTATGAAACCAAAGAGGCTCTGCACGGCCTGCTCAGCCCCTCAGTCTGCCTTGCTAATTAGGGGCAGGGGTGGCCTTGCCTTTTGCAGGTCTGAGGAACCCCATGACTTCACAGAATCTGGTTTGGAAGCCACTAGTCTAGAGACGGGACTTCCCTTGTAGCTCAGTCGGTAAAGAGTCTGCCTGCGATGCAGGAGACCTGGGTTTGAGAAGGAAATGGCAACCCACTCCAGTATTCTTGCCTGGAGAATCCCATGGACAGAGGAGCCTGGCGGGCTACAGTCCATGGGGTCGCAAGAGTCGGACACGACTGAGCAGCTAAACCACCACCAGTGTAGAGGCTAGACGCCCAGGGGGCCTGTGAGCCTGGGAAGAGCCCTGTCCTGGCACCTTCACCTGTTCCTCTCCTCCCTTCCTTTCTAGTTCATAGTGGAGTGTCACGGCAATACCCTTTTGCCACAGTTCCTGGGCATGTACCGACTGACTGTGGATGGTGTGGAAACCTACATGGTGGTCACCAGGAACGTTTTCAGCCATCGGCTCACTGTACATCGCAAGTACGACCTCAAGGTAAGAGCTCTGTGTTTCCCAGCTCTGTGGCCCTCTCTCCCTGAGGCTTGGAGGGGCTGCAACTCCAACTTCCACATGTTGGGAAAGCCGGGGCATAGGTTTTGGTGTGGACAAGTGGCTCTAGAGTTGATACTCCTAACTCACTTGAACGGAAGGCTGTCTCATGTCCTGGTGACAGTGACAGGAAGTTATTCAAGCCCCAGATGTCCCCTATTTATGTGCAGTGGATGTTCTTCAATTCCCGTCGGGGGATGTGCACCCCGAGGGCAGCAGGGCTGGTCAGGCTGTGCTGCACACACACCCTGGCAGCTGTCCAGGCCTCGTGGACTGTGCACAGGCACGTTTCTAGACACAGCGAAAAACACACTTGTGCCTGTGAACTGCAGTGCTCCGCTGTTCCCGAACCTGGCTTCCTGACCCGGGTCCCTCAGACCCCTCTCCCTCTCTCTGCTACCTGCCCTGGCCTCTTTTCTGCTCCCACGGTGCCCACGCTCTCCATACACCCAGCACCTCGTAGAGGCTGCCTGCCATTGTTTCCCTCCCTGCCCTCTTCTCCACCTCCACCTTCCCCCACCTAATCACTTCCTACTTAGCCTTTCAAGCTCAGCTCAAATATCACTAATGCCAGGAGGCAGGCTTTGGCCAAACCCCTATCTAGTCTAGACCCTGGTCCTCTACTGCATGCTCTCAGAGAGTCCTGCCTTCTCACCTGTACCGCTTTGCACTATTGTAATTAATGGATTAATTAACTGTATAACTCCTGCTTACTGCCGGTCTCCCTGTTAGAAGGAGAGCTCCTTAAGGGCAGGGACTGAGTCTCCCAGTCCAGCCCTGTTTCCCAAGCACGGGTCTGGTTATAGTCAGAGCCCTGTACCCAGTCTGTGACAGAGGAAGTGAACAAGTTGCTGCCTCCTGGCCCCTTAGGAGTCTAACCAGTCTACTCGAGTTCACCGCTGCCTCGCCCTAAAGACTGGTCCATGTTTTTTTCGCTCAGCGGAATTTGCCTCAGCTCGGACTTCTCCTGACAGCTCTTATCCTTTCAGGGTTCTACTGTTGCCAGAGAAGCGAGTGACAAGGAGAAGGTATGCTGGGGTCTGTGTTCATCACTTGTGGAATGGGTCACTTGGAATCAGAAACACCTTCTCCCACCCCGCGGTCCCTTCCTCCGCTGCCGTCCAGCCTAGTTCCTAGACATGCAGTCTGTGGATGTGAAGTACTGTGTCACTAAGCTCCTGCCTGTCCTCATCCTTGGCCTAGGCTTTGGTCACCAGCCTTTCACCTTTGCCCTTGCTGGGCTCTTCATAGTCCTAGAGGGCTGGCAGCTTCCATCTCAGCCCAGCCTGAATCAGTGAGTGGCTGCTTAAGCCCTGAGCTCAAGGTAGCTCAAGCCTGGTAGTCCAGGCCCAGAAGGAAGTCCTTTGATCAGTCCTCATTGTCTGACTCCTGCCACATACTTGCCATCTCTGCCTGTCCGAAGCTGGGACTGTAGACTCCTGGACAGAGCTGTTGATCAGCAGGTTGGCCGTCTTTGTGCCAAGGACCCTTTCCTCTCCTGTATCATTACCCACAGCCTTGGAGGTGAACAAAGCAGGCCACCAGCCTAACACTGCTATTGCTCTCTCAGGCCAAGGACTTGCCAACCTTCAAAGACAATGACTTCCTCAACGAAGGGCAGAAGCTGCATGTAGGAGAAGAGAGTAAAAAGAACTTCCTGGAAAAACTGAAACGGGACGTAGAGGTAAGTACTTACCCATGATTTTATTTCGGTTGAGCTCTTGTCCCCAGAACAGAAGCCTCCTTAACCTTAAGGAAAATTGAATTCACCACTTGCAGGAGTGTGGACAAGAGGAAGGTGGTGATTTGAGCCATGTGGGTAGTTACTTGCCTCTAAAGCTCGCGCAAGTATACATTCTACTTGGGAGGACACAGTTTGTGCTGGCTGAACCTGTGTAACTCAGTTTGAAGTGCTTTCCCTCATTTCTTCTCTTGTCTGTTACAACCTCCTTTTCAAACTCCGCTTCAAGCTTCCTTTCTGGTGTTACCCCATAGTGGAGGAGGCATCCAGGTGTCAGAGTGACAGGAAACCAACTATTAAGACCCATCAACCGTGCCTTTCTCTGGCTCAAATTCTCCACTTGCCTTGCAACTTTATGGTTGGCAGGGGACTTCCTGTGGAGAAGTTCTTTGGAGAGGACACGTGCTAAATAATGAATGTGATATCTACACCACTTGATAACGTGGTGCCTCCTATTTTAATAAATCGGGAGCCTGTTCATTACAACCAAACTGTATAAACTTTAGAAAATGTTTTTTTTTTATTGTGGTAAAATATGCATAACATAAAATTTGTTCTCTTAAACTGTTTTTGAGTGGCATTCAGTACATTCACATGGTTGTGCAACCATCGCCACCATCCATCTCCAGAACTTTTTCATCTTCCCAAGTGAAAATTCCGTACCCATTGCCTCTTCTTCCTTGCCCCTGGCAGCCCCCATTCTACTTTGTGTTTATGAAGTCGACTACTCTAGGAATCTCTTATAAGTGGATCATACAGTGTTTGTCCTTTGTGTCTGGCTTATTTCACTCGTCATAATATCTTCAAAGATCATCCATTTTGTGCTTTTTGTCTGAATGTCCTTCCTTTTTTCTGAGGCTGAATAATATTCTGTTGAATGTATGTACCACATTTTGTTTACCCATTCATCCACTGATGGACACTTGGTCTCTAGTTAAGATTAACTAGTTAATCTAGTTAGACGTTTCCACAGAAGCAGAGGAGGATGTAGATAGATAGATATTTACTGTAAGAAATTGGCTCACAGGATTATGGAGGCTGAGAAAAGTCCCAAAATCTGTCTGCAGTTGGCCAGCTGGAGACCCAAGAGAGCTGCTGGTGTAGTTTTAGTCCAGAGGCCAACAGGCTCGAGACGCAGGAAGAACTGACGCTCCTTCAGTCTGTGTCTGAAGGCAGGAAAAAGACTGATGGCCCAGCTCGGAGGCAGTTAGGCAGGAGGAGTTCCCTTTTACTCATAGGAGAGTCAGCCTTTTTGTTCTTTTCAACCTTCAACTGACTGATTGAGGCCCACCTACTGTAGGGAGAGCAATCTGCTTTATCAGTTTACCAATTCAGATGTTAATCTCATCCCTGAGCACCATCCTAGACACACCCAGAATAACATTTGACCACGTTGCTGGGCACCCAGTAGTCAAGTTAACACATAAAATTAACCTTCACTCATCATTGTGAATAATGCTGCTGTGAACATGGGTTTTACAAACTTCTTTTTGTTGGGAAGCTTTATCTCAACCACCCCCTATTGTGTTTGTACCTTTATTCTGATGGTGTTTGTCTAGAGTCTTTCTCCTCCTTTTCCTACTTTTCTCCCAGCTCTGCCTCCAAAGAGGATTTAAGACAGTTGACACCTTCGTTTGTCTTCACTGGCTTGTTGCTTTGTAAATGTTTGCAGGCGGATAGGAGAGGGTGCGGCTCACACAGTCGGGACCCTGGCCACTCCTCCCTTGGCCCTGAGAGGGCTTTGTGTGGAAGTTCTTGCAGTGGTGCGCTTCACCTTTCTCAGAGGTCTCTGCTGATCTACCGTCGGGGCTGCTTGTGCTTTAGTTACTTCGCGGGCCTCTAGAGAGAGCCGCTCTGGTGCTGCTGTGATTCTCCAACTAGTCCTCTCGGTCATTTGGACAGTTTGCGGCTGTGTGACCCCAGCAGAAGGCCGGGCATATGGCTGACGGTGGCCGCTGGCTAGTGCACAGAGGATTTGGAGCAGTGAGTGGCCTCACACTAGTTAAACTGGAATGCCGGCTGACATTCCATCCTCATCGTCCCACATTCTTTGTTCTTCTCCAGGTCATGGAGTCCTAGCTCGGGAGACTTGAGCACAGTGCTGCTCCCAGCGCTGGCAGGGGCGAGGAGCGCGCGGCGCAGCATCGCGTCCTTTCCTCCAGCTCACCGTGGCCGCTCAGCGCCGGGTGGAATTGACTCTCCCTCTGTGCAGGGCTCCTGCTCTCACTCCCGAGCCTCTACCCGCCTGGCTTGTCCTCATTCACTAGGATCAGCCTCGACTCCTTTCCTCAGGGAGGCCCTCTTCCCACTGCTGGGCTCACACAGCTCCTCGCCCTGGAGGAGTGACTGTCTTCACCATTAGACATCGAACTTGTCCAGGGCAGAGACTCTGATGTCTTGTTCTCTGCTGT
Organism: Cephalophus harveyi; assembly: GCA_006410635.1. Taxonomy (NCBI): domain Eukaryota; kingdom Metazoa; phylum Chordata; class Mammalia; order Artiodactyla; family Bovidae; genus Cephalophus; species Cephalophus harveyi. The sequence goes on from SJYT01059064.1 coordinate 139,528, forward strand.
GTTTCAGAGTGGGAGAATTAAGTTGAAGGAGTTTCTTTTCTCCCCTTTCCGGATGCCAATCTGCCATGCCAGATGTCCCATGTTAACCTCTGCCTTCTGCCTTTCCTTCCCCCACCTCCCTAGTTCCTGGCCCAGCTGAAGATCATGGACTACAGCCTGCTGGTGGGCATCCACGATGTGGACCGGGCAGAGCAGGAGGAGATGGAGGTGGAGGAGCGGGCCGAGGATGAGGAGTGTGAGAACGACGGGATGGGTGGCAGCCTGCTCTGCTCCTACGGGACGCCTCCAGACAGCCCAGGCAACCTCCTCAGCTTTCCCCGGTTCTTTGGACCTGGGGAATTTGACCCCTCTGTTGACGTCTATGCCATGAAGAGCCATGAAAGTAAGTAGCCTGTGCCTGCCAAGCCCCTCCAGCCCTCATCCCACGCCCTGCTTCAGGCCTGTTGTTTAAATGCCCTGTGGGTGCCTGGGCCTCCACCTTATTAACCGCTGACTCTGGCCTCGTTTTGCCTTCGGCTGCCATCCAGGGTTACCACCAATAACTCTGTCTTCTGGGGGCCCTGGGGTCCTTCTCTGTCAGGCCTTTCTTCACCTCTTTGCGTGTCCTGGATAGCTAGGGGACAGGACCTCCTAAATAGTGTCATGTCAACCCCACAGGGTAGCTGTGAAGATCAAATAAGATGAGAGCTATGAAAGCTTCTAAGAAGGACTCCATGGGTCATTTCTTTTCTCAGATTCAAAGTGACAGGGATGAATCTGGATGTCGCATCTGAAGGGTTAAGGACACAGCTGCTTTCTGCCCTTGTCCCTGCTTCTTCCTCCTTTCCTGCTTCCTCTCCCCCTTCAGGTGCCCCCAAGAAGGAGGTGTACTTCATGGCCATCATCGACATCCTCACGCCGTATGACGCGAAGAAGAAAGCTGCACACGCTGCCAAAACAGTGAAGCATGGGGTGAGTTCCCCCTGTCGCCATCGAGGCCCGGGAGGCGGGCCCTCGGGCCCTGGGGGCTCCTGCTCGAAGGAGATACTCTCCTGCCTCTTGTCGCTGCCCAGTTGCCCTGTGTCCTCTCTTTGCCATCTACATCCCATCCCCACGCTGCAGCTGGCTGAAACGCCCGACTTGTTTTTCCCCAAGTTCTCTGGCTCCTTTCCCCCAGGCTGCTGGGCATGTCCTGCATCTTGCTGACTGCCAGTAATAGCTTTGTTTACATGCCGTGCTGCTTCCCAGAGGCCTGTTTGCCCGTGGGCTTCCAGCTACTGTTCTCCATACGGGCCCCCACAGAGCTCCGGAGCCTCTCTGCCACCTACCCACTGCCTTGTTCTTACCTCAGTGGGTGCAGCCCTGGGATTGTGAATCAGCGAAGAAGGGCCAAGGCATTTCTGAGACATGGGAATGATTTCTCCAGGTGGCCCGCCCAGCTGGGGGCGGGGCAGTGCCACCTCCTGATTCAGGCCTCTTGTATTACAGGCGGGGGCCGAGATCTCGACTGTGAACCCTGAGCAGTACTCCAAGCGCTTCAACGAGTTCATGTCCAACATCCTGACGTAGTTATCTTCTGCCTTCAGCCAGAGCCAGAGTGCTGGACGTGGGGTCGGGGATTGGAAGAGAGAGAAGGTGTTATCTGGGCTAGATGGGAGGGCGGGGAGCAGAGTGGGGGTCGGGGAGGGCTTTAGCAACGTAACTTCAGCCTGTGACACAGAGAGACTCTAGCAGGAGGGCAGGGGATGTGCCACGCGTGCGTGTGCTCACAGGGTGTAGCCTCATCTGCTTACCCTTGATTTCCCCGCCTTTGACCTAGGTTAAAAAGCTATTTTCCTTTTTGTTACCTTGTAACGTTGTAAGATACCTTGGGGCTAGAGATGATTTTCTGGGTTCATTTGGGTTTTGTTTCTGAAATTTCATTGCTCCAGATTTGCTATTTATAATGATTTATGTCATCACCCTATCCACCATCCCCATCCCTGCTCTGCTCTCCGTTCCCTCAATTAAAGAAGCACCCACAGACCCAGCGAAGGGTCCTCTCAGAGTGAAATGCTCTGGTGCCGGAGGAGAGGAGGTTAGACACCTCGGCCCTGCTGCATTTGCTCTTGTCTGGTTAACTTTTAATTTCATGGAGTATTGTGCACAGCTTCCTCTACCTTTTTGGCCTCGGCTCCAAGTGAAATGTTACATAGTTCCTCCATCTAAATGCTGTCCCTCCCAAAGGCATGCTCCAGGTCAACATCAGGCATCTTGGAGCAGAATCAAAGATCTCAGAGGGGAATGAGTTCATCCTCACGGGATGGTCAGGGGTGGGGGACCACTGGTTCTCCGCGAACCCCATGATCATCACCCAAGCCCCGGGCTCTTTGCGGCCCCTGGAGTGCAGACATCATCTGTGAATGAAGCCTGTCTCCCACTGAGTCAAGAGGAACTAGAAAGCACCTCTGGATATAACAGGACCCTCATGCTTACATGGTTATTTCCCCTTGAGAAAACTCCAGAAAAGCTGATGAGTATCAAATGAGGTCTTGTGCCCTCCATCCATTTACTTCCTTCAGATCTTCTCCCAGGCATTCTCATTTGTAGGTGAGCTTTTAGCTGGGACCTGGGGCGCTCCTTACAGAGATACCTCTTCAAGTCCCAAGGCTTCCATGCAGTAATGTGTCACCTGGATGGCTGTGGCCAGCAGGAATGGTGTACCCCGCCCTCCCCTTTGGAGTGTGCCACCCAAGCCTGAGATTGCTTCTGAGTCACTTGAAGATCTGACCTGGGAAATACAATTTGGAGGCCTGATGTGCAATTCAACCTGGCCCAACCTTGGAGCTGTGTTTCCTTGATGCATAGACTTTTTGCATATCTGCTACCACAGGCGGCCTCAGGAGTGGCATTTGGCTGCTTCCTTCAGGATCTCTACCATCTTCTGAGCCTGCTACTGAGGCCTCAGAACTGTGTCCTTTTGTGAGGCCATCAGAGCAGTCTGGCCTGGTCAGGAGAGAAAACAGCCCTGTGCTGGGGGAGGTACATTCCTGCGTCTTCTCACCTCCTCACCAGGAACTGGGGACTTGGGATGAGATGTGGTGAAACTTGTAGATAACTCTGCAAACGGAAGGAAATTTTGTGGAACCATTTTGAATGAATGGATTGGTTTCTTTGGCTTTGTTCAACCTGGCCAAGCTCAGCTTCTGAAGCAGGAACCAGCAACATCTCTGTGCCTGATGCACAGCATTTAGGTCAGGGAGTAATGGAAACCATGTTCTTGGACTCTGCTGGGCTGTCAGAACCTTTCCGGAGAGGCAAACGGGCCGGACAACTGCCCTGGCCCCCGAAAGGGGCTGTAGGTATCTCTGGATGTCAGCAGCAAGACCGCGAAGTGACTTGGGGAAGAACTTGTACCAAGTGGCTCATGGAGAAAACATATTTCACTTAGGGAGGGGTTAGTAGGAATAATGTTTGGACTTGATTTCCCCATCTTCTAATCAAGAATGAAAATTTGAATCTGCTCCTGGTCGGGCCCAGCAACTCCCGATCTTGGCAGGCTGTCCTCGGGGCCTCCACAGCCCTGGGCTCTCTCCAGCTTCCTGCCATTTGGTCTGCTGATCATGTCCCTCATAATGTGTATGAAAAGTGTAACCAGTTGTTCCCAGTTAAAGGTGAGCTACCAGATATCTAACTTCTTTAACATTGAGTTTTTGTGGGGTGTGTGTGTTTTTTTTTTTTTTTTGTATATTGTTTACATTTTGAGAGGTAGCATTCTGTTTTAAATGCTCTTTTTGTTTTTCTGACAGTATTGTTGACCGGGTCAAAACATTTAAGCTGTGGTTTGGTGGATTTTAAATTTTTTTTAAAGGTCATTCTCCGTGCTATCTTCAAAACCTTGGGTTTGGTCCTTTAATTCTTTTGGCATTCAAATATTTGAAAGCTATTTATCTTGGTTTATACAAGGTTTTTCTCTTCTTTTTGAAGGATGAAGATGTTAAATTTGGTGTGCATTTTGAATGTAGAGAAAGTGAAGTGATCCCCAAATTTTTGTCTGTCCCTGCTTTTTTCCCAGTCCTCCCATGCCTTGTCTGGGCAGTAGAAGGCATCGAGGGGCAAGTGACTACCCTCACCATCACTCTGGAGCCAAGAAAAAAAAGCTGGTTTTATGGCATCCCAGAATAATTTGGTGTCTCCTAAGAACAAAGGCAGAAGAATAGGACCTGGCTGCCTGGATGAGGCCTGGCTGGGGATAAGGGAAGATTAGTCTCCATTCTCTCCCTCTACCACTTGACCAATCACAGCTCTTCCCATGCTGCCCCTCTTCTTCTGAAAGTCTGTGCTGAGAAAACTCTCATCTCCCAGGTCTCCCCACCAAAGCGAAGAGTTCCCCTTAAATCTGCACCTCAACCACTAGAAGGCGGCCTCTGGCCCTTGTTCCTATTAATGAACCACTGAGTCTTCATCCCCCAGTACGAGCTCCTTCCCTGTGCCTTCCAGCGTGGGGGCTCCGGGGCAGGCTAGAAAGCCAGCAGTTCCAGGGGCACAGCCCGAGGCAGCGCTCGATGTCTCCTTATTTAGCTCAGGGGTTACTGGTCTGTGGCACGTGCTGCAAGTCGCCCCTGTGGCCGAGTGGCACTCCCTCGGTCCCCACTACAGGCAGCTTATCCTCCCTGCCCCCTCTTCCTCCTTGTGTTCCTCTTGCCTGTGTTTAGGCCTCGCACAGGTTCCTGGTAGTGCTCAGGGCTTGGGACTACATGCTCCTGCCCTGCTTTCTCCCCTTCACAGTCTGCCAGGGTCTGCCCAGAGAGGTGGATCAAAGACCCAGGACTTTTCTCAGTAGCCAATCCCACCCTCCTCTAATTGTCTTTTTATCAAGTTGAAGAGAAAATTTCAGCAATCCTCAGCATTTGAGCTACTCAAATGTTAGGGGCCAGAAGGGACGGTGTGTTTAAAACCACCCTTAAAAGGCTCTGACCTTAGACCTGTGGCTCCCCCAGTTCCAGGGACCCCACTTCTTTCTGGCAGAAATGTGGGGAGGGGGGTCCAACCTGAGCACAGGAATCAAAGGGAAAACACATTCAAACTGCCCCCAAATCTACCAGCCACCGGCAGGGGCTCTGTGACACAGCCCTGGCCTTCTGAAATGTGACACTTAGGAAAAGTGTCTCCAAAGGGAAGAGGAGACCTGGCTGTCCCTGGCGATCCTTTGGAGGCTGGGGGAGGAAACTTCCAGAGTCCTTCTCCTTGCTCAGAGCCATTTTGGGAGGAAGTGGGAACCAACAGCCTTTGGGGGTAAGGCCTGGTGCCACTCAGCACACCCAAGCATCATGTCAGGTCATTGTAGTAAAAAACAATGTGAAGTTTAGATTCAGCTTTTGGAGGAGCAGGATGAACTACCACCCTACCACATGTGTGTGACTTCTCAATTTCCCATTGCAATTTCCATTTTTTTAAATAGGAATTTTCAAACCCCTGTGCTTGTCTAATGTCTGCTCGGAACAATTCGAGACCCTGTTACTGTTTTAAGATGCATGCATGTTAGAAGATGAATCTCCAACCCGAGGAAAAAAATAAAACTCAAAAAAGCTTTGTGTACACACCTGTTATATGTGAGTCCTTTGGAAATAATCCTTTTATCTTTTTCCTAATGAGAAGGTTTGGGTCTCAGTTTCAGGGGCTGCTTGGGCTAAATCTGGGCTTGAGTTTGAGTAAGAGTCAGGACCTTTGGTCACTCATTTTCAGATGCTGTTAATAAGCAGTGACTAAGGTGGTGCTTAAGAGACGTGGGTTCAGTCGGTGGGTTTGAAAGCTCCCCAGAAGTGGCAATGGCAACCACTTCAGTATCCTTGCCTGGAGAATCCCATGGACAGAGCTTCCAGGCGGGCTGCAGTCCATAGGGTCACAAAGAGTCAGACATGACCGAAGTGACTTAGCATGTACACCTGCAGGGGCACAGACCCCGGAGGGTCCACCTGTCAACCACCTTTCCCCTCACCCCTGCCCTCTCAGAGGAATGGACACACTGCCCACACTTCCCCAGTGCGGAGAACCAGCACTTGGTGGAAGCCACACATCTGTCCCAGCTCTCCCTTGACTAGCTATGTTGTTTACTTTTAACAAGTCACTTCTACATGCCTCCAGTTCTCCACCTCGACTTTTAGCTTAAAATCTAGTGGTTCTCAAGAGTGTGGTCCAGGACCACACCTAGGAACTTAAAAATCCTCAGGGTCCACTGCAGCTGGGGACTAGAAATGGCTTTATCAAGTCCTCCTGATGATGATTATGGAGGCTAGAGTTTAGGAACTACTTGCTTATTAGGGGATCTGCAACAGGTTGGAAGCTGGAATCATTTGGGGAACTTTTGGGAAAAACAGGTGTCCAGGCCCCTTTAAAAGGCCAAATAAATCAGGGATCAAAATACCTGTTTTGGAAGCACCCTAGGTGACTAACATGTAGCCAAGATTAAGAAACACTACTGTGTAAGGATATTACTTATGGATACGTGCCCAAATTTCTACCTGAAACAAAGAATATTTAACGGTTTTCCAAGAATTTTTGAGTATAAAGGATTCTAGGCTTTGGAGTCAAATGGAACATGGGCTTACACCTTTGCTCTACCACAAAGTAGCCTTGGACAAGTTACTTAACTGTCATTAAACAGGAAAAAAACGTATATTACCTTGAATCAATACGATGATTAAATTCTAGAAGCTCTGTGACACAGCCCTGGCCTTCTGAAATGTGACACTTAGGAAAAGTGTCTCCAAAGGGAAGAGGAGACCTGGCTGTCCCTGGCGATCCTTTGGAGGCTGGGGGAGGAAACTTCCAGAGTCCTTCTCCTTGCTCAGAGCCATTTTGGGAGGAAGTGGGAACCAACAGCCTTTGGGGGTAAGGCCTGGTGCCACTCAGCACACCCAAGCATCATGTCAGGTCATTGTAGTAAAAAACAATGTGAAGTTTAGATTCAGCTTTTGGAGGAGCAGGATGAACTACCACCCTACCACATGTGTGTGACTTCTCAATTTCCCATTGCAATTTCCATTTTTTTAAATAGGAATTTTCAAACCCCTGTGCTTGTCTAATGTCTGCTCGGAACAATTCGAGACCCTGTTACTGTTTTAAGATGCATGCATGTTAGAAGATGAATCTCCAACCCGAGGAAAAAAATAAAACTCAAAAAAGCTTTGTGTACACACCTGTTATATGTGAGTCCTTTGGAAATAATCCTTTTATCTTTTTCCTAATGAGAAGGTTTGGGTCTCAGTTTCAGGGGCTGCTTGGGCTAAATCTGGGCTTGAGTTTGAGTAAGAGTCAGGACCTTTGGTCACTCATTTTCAGATGCTGTTAATAAGCAGTGACTAAGGTGGTGCTTAAGAGACGTGGGTTCAGTCGGTGGGTTTGAAAGCTCCCCAGAAGTGGCAATGGCAACCACTTCAGTATCCTTGCCTGGAGAATCCCATGGACAGAGCTTCCAGGCGGGCTGCAGTCCATAGGGTCACAAAGAGTCAGACATGACCGAAGTGACTTAGCATGTACACCTGCAGGGGCACAGACCCCGGAGGGTCCACCTGTCAACCACCTTTCCCCTCACCCCTGCCCTCTCAGAGGAATGGACACACTGCCCACACTTCCCCAGTGCGGAGAACCAGCACTTGGTGGAAGCCACACATCTGTCCCAGCTCTCCCTTGACTAGCTATGTTGTTTACTTTTAACAAGTCACTTCTACATGCCTCCAGTTCTCCACCTCGACTTTTAGCTTAAAATCTAGTGGTTCTCAAGAGTGTGGTCCAGGACCACACCTAGGAACTTAAAAATCCTCAGGGTCCACTGCAGCTGGGGACTAGAAATGGCTTTATCAAGTCCTCCTGATGATGATTATGGAGGCTAGAGTTTAGGAACTACTTGCTTATTAGGGGATCTGCAACAGGTTGGAAGCTGGAATCATTTGGGGAACTTTTGGGAAAAACAGGTGTCCAGGCCCCTTTAAAAGGCCAAATAAATCAGGGATCAAAATACCTGTTTTGGAAGCACCCTAGGTGACTAACATGTAGCCAAGATTAAGAAACACTACTGTGTAAGGATATTACTTATGGATACGTGCCCAAATTTCTACCTGAAACAAAGAATATTTAACGGTTTTCCAAGAATTTTTGAGTATAAAGGATTCTAGGCTTTGGAGTCAAATGGAACATGGGCTTACACCTTTGCTCTACCACAAAGTAGCCTTGGACAAGTTACTTAACTGTCATTAAACAGGAAAAAAACGTATATTACCTTGAATCAATACGATGATTAAATTCTAGAACATATAAAGCACCTTGTGCAGGTTCCAGGACAGCAGGCACCCCACAGTGATCTGTAGAGACCATTCCCACTGGTGGACGAGAGCACCCTGTAAGTCAGAAAACCTGAGGGCTAAGCTGCACCCCAAGTAGCTATTTGTAACTGCCCAGCTGGGGACAGAGATCTGTGGTAAACACTCAAAGAAGCAGAAGTGAAAGAAAATCTTTTATTTAAAAAAAAAAAAAGTGGGCTCTGAAAACTGTTAGTCCATGCGGGCCTTCAGTGTCCTCGTGGTGATTTTGTCCTTCTCACTGCAGGGGGAGAAAGTCACAGAACAGCTAAATCCATGAGACTGCAGAACAAACTACAACAAGCAGCCGTCCTAACTCGGGTTAACTGTTTTGCCCATGCTACACTAACATCAGCTTGTTTCCCTGGCCTGTGGTGAGGAAGGGGAAAATGGAGACATTTCTGTAGGTGAAGCCATCAAGAGCTGGGATGACTCAAGGCTGGAGTGTGAAGCACTCCCAGAGCAGGGCGAGAGCTCCCCAGGCCTAGAGAACAAGGAATTGAGGAAGGAGATATGAGGTGTTTCACTTCAGTGAATATAAATTCTCAGTATCAGCCCTAATCTGTTCTTCACGGTAATTAAGCAGGTCATCCCATAACAAAAGGGTCCAAATGGGACCCTTATTCTGGGACAGTTTCCAAGGAAAGCTGTCGGGAGGGTACCTTTGACTTTAGCCAGTCAGATTCCTAGTGAAAGCCCCAAACAAGAGGGAAAGGGTGCCAGTTAGGACTCTGGCTAGGGAGCTGGAAGGTGGTCACTGAGCTCAGTACACACAGGTGTGGCTTCCGTGCTGGTGTGACCTGGGAGAGGAGAGGAGGGACCCAGGATTTATTCTGATCAATCTGCAGGAGCTCTGCACAGTCCCTGAGATTTTGGGAACACTGTTCAGGAAGGAAAGAAATGTCTACTGTGAGCAAGATGTGGCGACTCGGGGCCAGGGAGCCTCACTGGACAGAGGTTGGGGGAATCCAGGTAGGCTCCCAGCTGTCACCCTTAGGAAGCACGGATTTCTGCTATCTGGTGCCTGCTCAAGAACCTTTATTTCACACCTGATTCGGCTGGGAAGATGGGCTATTTGTGCAGGAGGGGAGAGGCACGTGTCTGCAAAGCTACCAGACTTCTCCCAACGCATACTCACATGATGTGGACAATGACTCCCATGCCTGACACTGCATCCCTGTCCACAGCATTCAGCATGGCTTGTGAGATGGTTTCAAACAGGTGTTCTGGATCCTGCCAACAGAGTAGCAGCCTTTCAATCCCCAGGACCTCAGACCTTCACTTGGTCTGGCTCCTTAATTCTCTTTTCTCTAGGCTCAAGGTGCCCAGCTCTGGCATCTCCTGTGTCTGGAGGGATAGTTCCCTGGGTGCAAGAAACCCCCCCAGCCCCTTCTCAGAAGGAAGCAGGGTTACGGAAGATAAAGCTGAGGCCCTGAACCTCCTCCATTAACCAGCAGTGTGACCTTGAGCAAGTCAGTGTCCCTCCACAAGGCCTCAATCCCTCTTCTGTAAAATGGGGAGAACAGTCCCCACCGCTCCTCTGTGCCTCACCAGCTGTCTGATTATCTCTCCTCCCACGTGGCTCAGAAGTGCTGCAGAACCTAGCCTGTCCAACCATGGAACCATTTCCCGCCAAACCTCTCCCGTCCTCTACATCCTCTATCTTGGTTGGCTTAGCTAGAAAACTCAAGTGTCCTCAGCATCTCCACCATTCTCACTTCTGTTTTAAGGGACCAAGTCCTCTAGACTCTGGCTGCCCTGCTCCCCCAATGCCACCTTCTTTGCTCAGGACCTCAGCACCTCCTGCAGGTGCCAAAAGCCAACCACACCAACCTGCAGACCTCCGGCTCCTAGGGTCTCTTACTACCTTAGACACCATGTCAAAAGAAAAAAGTGCCAGTTCCTTGGCATGCCATCCAAGGCATCTGCAAGTCTCATTCTGACCTCAGGCTCCGCCTTTCTCAAGCCCACATTCTGCCCGCACTCCAGCACCCACAGCAAGCTCTCTCCAGTCACTCAACTCCCCAGGCCCCTCCTGAACCTCTGACCTTTGCACAGGCTGTTCCTTCTGCCAACTAGGTCCTTTCTTTCCTCCTCTTCCCAGTCAACTTCATTTTAACAGCTAACTGGGTGTCTGTCTGCCTTCATTGGCTGCAATGGGCCCTTGAGGATGGACTTCCTGGTTTCCCTGGAGCCTGGCAGAACTGGCACACCAGATAACCATCCCTGTCAGGCACTGTTCCCATCTTTCCAGGCCATTTCCTCACACCACCACTTGTAAGACAGGTTCTACTATTATCCCTGCTTTGCAGCTGAGGAAGTGGAGGCATAGAGAAGTAAAGTGACTTACCCAAGAACATAACTAATTTAGATGGTAGGTGGATCTGGGTTCCCAACCCAGACAACCTGGCTCCATAGCCCATTCTGCTGAGCTGCCTCTAAATAATCCTACACCCTGTTAAATGTTTATTCAATGAATGGATGTGAGAACCCCATTTTATTTTGTTTATTTGTCGCTGTAGCAAATATCTGACTGAGGTCTCCTCCCAGAAGGTGCTCTCTAGGAGCCAAGACTCTGGCAGATGAAGTTTCTAGACACCCTTCCAAGGCCCGCGGCTGTGGCTTTCTCTGCTGCCCGCACCATTCTCTCCATTGCTGTTGTTACTCTGTGACCCCATGGACTATAGCCCGTCAGGCTGATCTGTCCATGGGATTTCAAAGGCAAGAATACTGAGGTGGGTTACCATTTCCTTCTCCAGGGATTCTCCTCATTACCAGTCAGGTAAACACATTTTCCCCTGATGGTCAAGGAGTGGGCACCTCAGAACTCAGCCCCACTCCACGCCAACAACTCACCATGTTGGGCTCCCAGAGGGACTCACACATCCCGTACATTTGTTCAGTGCAGGTACCACTGACTACAAAGTCATCGGTCACCATGGGGCAGCCAATAAGGTCTAGAGAGCAAATGAAAGGCTTAAAGGTCTTCGGGTCCAATCCGGCAATGACCGGCTCCGTGTAGTAGGGCCCAAACCTGCGGGACCAGGAGCAGAGAGAGAAAATGGCACTCAAGAACATTTCCTTTCCTGTTGAGTCTATCCAGACCAGGCCCTGGCCCAGATCCAAATCCCCCTTCCCCTCCTCTCCTGCCATCTATAAATGCTCTAAGACTTCTTTTCTCTGACTCTTCCCTGCATATTCCCTCACCACTGACCCTCTCTTGCTCTTTCTTTGGGAATTCTGTTTTTTTTTTTCTACTCTTCCCTATCCTCATCCAGGTCCTATTACCATTCAGTCTTCTATTTATGCACCTATACCTTTACTCCTTTCAAAAAAAGATTTCAAGCAGTTTGTAGAAAAACACTGAAAATAAAACTGAGCCACTAAAACATAATCCATTTGCAACAACACGGATGGACCTCAAGATGAGCATACTAAGTGAAGTAAGAAATACTACACGGCGTCACTTATGTGGAGCCTAAAACACGACACACACTTACTTGTGAAACAGAAGCAGACTCACAGACATAGAAAACAAACTTTCAGTTACCAAAGGGGAAAGGGAGTGGGGAGGGACAAACTAAGAGTTTGGGATTAGCAGATACAAACTACTATGTATGAAATAGTTAAACACGGTCCTACTCTACAGCATTATGTTCAATATCTTATAAATAAAATGGTTATTCAATATCCTGTAAAAAAAAAACAAAAACGTGAGGTGAAGTGAAAGTTGCCCAGTCATGTCTGACTCTTTGTGACCCCATGGACTACACAGTCCATGGAATTCTCCAGGCCAGGATACTGAAGTGGGCAGCCTTTCCCTTCTCCAGGGGATTTTCCCAACCCAGGGATCGAACCCAGGTCTCCTGCATTGCAGGTGGATTCTTTACCAGCTGAGCCACAAGGGAAGCCCAAGAATACTGGAGTGGGTAGCCTATCCCTTCTCCAGCATATCTTTCCAACCCAGGAATCAAACCAGGGTCTCCTGCATTGCAGACAGATTCTTTACCAACTGAGCTATCAGGGAAGCCCTCGTAAAAAAAACATAATGGAAAAGAATACGCATATATATATATAACTAAATTGCTTTGTGCTACTAGAAACTAACAAAACATTGTAAATCAGTTCATTAAAAAAAAGGTCTTCCTATGCACCACCACCAACAAAAAAAACCCTCCGAACAGAATACAAGACACTCAAACTAAACACAAAGTTTTATTCTGAGTCTCCCAGCAGGCAAAGCAAAAAAAATACTCAGTGAGGTGGATTATTGTCATTGTCTACCATCAGGAAGTAACAGCTCATCAGAAACTTGTTCTAGACCTTGAGATCTGAGAAGAATCTATCTTAAGAGATCTTCATTTATTTATTTATTTTGAGAGGAAAATACAGTTGATTAGGCAGGAGACACTGTTAGAACACCAGGCCAGCTCAAGGGAGAGCTGACCCCTTTTGTGGGCTAGTAGCCAATTTTTATAGTCTCAAAGACAAAGAAACTTCTTGCCAGAAGGGTGACATCAGGTGATTGGTTACGGTGCTATAGAGTGGGTATTTTACCTAATACGGAGTCAGGGAGCTGGATGGTTTAGGTCAGGGGGTCTCAAGGCAACAGCTGTTATGGGGCTTAGTCAGTTCCAGAGATGACGTTGGTACAGGGCTCCACAATCCCCACTCTTTTTATTTATGGGTCAAATCTTTGGCCCCTTAACACCCTGCTTGTAACTGATTATCTAGCCCCATCTCAAGCCATGAGGACTCAGGTCACTGGGGAAAGGGGTAATGACTGCTCTGACTTCTTTAGGCTGAACAGGGATATCATAGGGTCCTGGGTCATCATAGGGATCTTTAGATAGGAAATACTCAAAAAGTAATGGCCACTGTCCTCAACAGAAACAGTAAGTAAACAGACATTATTCATGTCTTATATCAGTTCTCAGTAATATCCATGGGCATGATCTTAAGGTAGAACTTTGTAAAAAATAATTCTAAAAAAAAAATAATAATTGTTAGGTAGAGGAAGAGGTCGGAGTAGTGCACTTTAATCTGGTATTTCTCAAACAGATCCCAAGATATCAAATTTCTCTAAGAAATCAATTTTGCATTTTCCTCTCAATAAACTGAAAATAAAGTTAAGTAAGAATGTCCTGTATTATCTGGGTAACAACCTTAAAACTAAATACAACACAACTCAGGGCCTGTGCTTATACTTCCAGTTATGTTGATGCCAAGGTACCACCTGAAGGTTAGTGTTTACTTTTTATTGGCAGTGTTTCACAGAGGTGCCTGAATGGATTCTCTGGGATCCATGAGAAGTTTTTTACTTTAAAAAGGGTCTGTAGGGACTTCCCTGGTGGTCCAGCGGCTAAGACTCTGTGCTCCCAGCATAAGGGGCCCAGGTTCGATCCCTGGTCAGGGATCTAGATCCCACATGCTGCAACTGAGTTTGCATACTGCAACTAAAGATCCCGCACTACAACTAAGACCTGGTACAGCCAAATAATTAAATAAAAATAAATAAAAAATAAAAAGGGTCTGTACATGGCTCAATTTTGCAAACCATTACATTTGCCTCTCCTGCTGAAAAATCAATGACTTCAGTTGATTTTTCAGTTTCAGGCTTTCTGTACAAGAAAGCCTGGTTACAGTAGCTAAGAATCTAGAATTTTCCAGGTCGGCCTCAGTGTCTTATATCTTTATTATGAATAAACATGAGCCATTAAATATATGGAACCTAAATGTGAGGTAATCTGTACAACTCTGTAAGATTTCCCCCCATATGTGAAACTAATACAATATTGTAAATCAATTACATCTCAATTAAATTTATAAAAGAAAACAAAAGAAACACCTCTCCCTGCCTACCCCCATAAAATAGTTTTAAAAAATCTTTTGTTAAGCCTTTCTCAATTTGGAATTTTTAGAAACATGTTTATTACATATGTCAGACAATTCATAGCTAAGAATATTAACATAAACCAAAAAACAGTAACTCTATTTTTCAATAGTAAAAAGGCAACAATATTGCTCCACATATAGAAATAGCAAAATTTTACTTTTAAAGCTAGAGTACTTTTGTAACTTTTCTATAAAGTCAAAAATTATTTCAAAATAAAAAGTTTAAAAATATAAATAAGGAAAGAAAAAAAGAGCTCAACTCGTCTTCTTACCACCCAGTTTTACCCAGAGATGGATGGGGAAAGTATCTGCAGGCTTCTCCCTTCAATTTCATCACAACTCCTGGACTGAATTCTACAATTAGGGGCCCCTTCTTGTCTCACCATAAAGTTCTCAAATGTCAAAAATTAACATACTTAATTCCTAAATTCCATGTATTCCAGAGAATCTAATGATCATGATAGAATGAACTCTGGGGTAAGGGTGGCTCCTGGTTGGGAGACTCCTGGGCACACTTTGGTAGCATTAATTTTGCTGCCTGGGAGCAAGTTTATTTGCTGTTTGCACTCCCTGCCTTCTTCTGATGGAGAAGGCAATGGCATCCCACTCCAGTACTCTTGCCTGGAAACTCCCATGGACAGAGGAGCCTGGTAGGCTGCAGTCCATGGGGTCGCTGAGTCAGACACGACTGAGCGACTTCACTTTCACTTTTCACTTTCATGCATTGGAGAAGGAAATGGCAACCCACTCCAGTGTTCTTGCCTGGAGAATCCCAGGGATGGCAGAGCCCAGTGGGCTGCCATCTGTGGGGTCGCACAGAGTCGGACACGACTGAAGCAACTTAGCAGCAGCAGCAGCAGCCTTCTTCTGAAGTAGCCCTTTTTCTTTCTTATTTGATTGTTAGGCCCAGAGAAAACATACCCCCCAAAATAAGGATACTGTCCTACAAATAAGACATGAGTCAGCCAGAGGGAATCTCCTTCCTAGGTATGTTCCCCAAGTCCCAGGCTACACTTTTACTCACCGTTTCTCGTACAAGAGGTTGGCCACCATGCTCATGAGGGTGTAAGGTTTGATCTGCCGGCCTTCCTTCAGCTCATACAGGTTCAGCCGGAACTTGAGGCGCTGGGCACTGTGGTAGAAGGAGAAAGTGTGTTAGCAAGTAATTGCTGAATGTCCCCTGGTGTCCACCTCATGGCGGTCAGGAGGTGCCTAAGGAGACACACAATCCCAAACCTGCCAAGAGACTCCTCCCCATCTCCCAGAGATTTTCTTACCAGAAGTCCAGCCGCATGCCCACTTTGAGGTTTTGTCCAACACTTCTACCTGTAAACATGCCACTCTGCTAACCTTTTTCCTCATACTTTTTTTGAGGTGAGAAAAGGGGAGTAAAGAAGTGGATTCCCACTGCACCCCCCCCCACACACACACTTTTTTGAGGAATAGTTTATACAGCACACTCTGGACAGAAGCCTGAATGCAGACACAGTGAGGGCAGCTTACAGGAGAAAGAGCAGTAAATGGAGAGAGCTGACTTGGGCTAAGTCTGCCTCTTACCACTTAATTTTTCCATTCCTGAGGTGGGGACAAAGTAAGTCATTTGGCAGTGAGATAATGTATGAGTGTAAATAAACAGCAGCAGCTGCACTAATGGACTGAAAGACACCCAGGAAAACAGGCTACGCCTCCTCCAGTGCCATCTCAGAGCCCAGGGAGAGGCCTTGCAGGGAGCAGACCAGTGACAAGACTGCTGGAAGCGGAGCACTGAGTCTCAGGACACCAGAAGAAAGACCCGAGCCTAAGCTTCATCATACAGTGAGAAAATGAGGCCCAGCAAAATTAGCAACGACTGCCCACAAACATGCAGACTTGGGGAGAGAAGCCTCCTGAAGAAAAGCAAATAGTGTGAGGGGAACAGCTGTGACTAGAGACAGGAAGACTAATGGGGGCCTTCACAGTGACCGGAACACTAAGCCATCATTCTCCAGTTCCACCAGCACCGGGATAAAAGGGCTGGTTGGTTCAGATCTCAGGAAGAATACCCAAGTTACATATATTCTTGAGACTTTAGGAAAGTTTAAAGGAAATGAGAGAAAAAAATCCCTGACAAGCTCCCATCCACATTTGTTGTTGTTCAGTTGCTAAGTTGTGTCCAACTCTTTGTGACCCCATGGACTGCAGCACGCCAGGCTTCCCTGTCCTTCACTGCTGCTGCTGCTGCTGCTAAGTCGCTTCAGTCGTGTCCGACTCTGTGCGACCCCATAGACAGGAGCCCAACAGGCTCCCCTGTCCCTGGGATTCTCCAGGCAAGAACACTGGAGTGGGTTGCCATTTCCTTCTCCATTGTGTGAAAGCGAAAAGTGAAAGTGAAGTCGCTCAGTCGCATCCAACTTCTAGCGACCCCATGGACTGCAGCCTACCAGGCTCCTCCATCCATGGGATTTTCTAGGCAAGAGTACTGGAGTGGCTTGCTATTGCCTTCTCCGTGTCCTTCACTAGCCCCTGGAATTTGCTCAAATTCACGTCCATAGAGTCAGTGACGCTAACTAACCATCTCATCCTCTGCTGCCCTCTTCTCCTTTTGCCTTCAATCTTTCCCAGCATCAGGGATATTTTCTAATGAGTCAGCCCTTCGCATCAGGTGGCCAAAAGTATTGGAGCTTCAGCTTTAGTATCAGTCCTTCTAATGAATATTCAGGGTTGATTTCCTTTAGGATCAACTGGTTTGATCTCCTTGAAGTCCAAGGTACTCTAAAGAGTCTTCTCTAGCACCACAATTCAAAAATATCACATCAGGAACTATCAATCTTCTAAGAACTATGTCCAAGAAGTGCTGCTTCTTAGGACACCTGTAACCCCATCTTCCCTCTTGAAACTTTGACCCTGACTCTTTCCCTCTTGTCTCTCTTCTCACCCTACTACTGAATATACAGTTCAGCTCTTGAGTTGTCACTTATTTTTTCCCTCTACACATTTTGTCTCTCTGTAATCTGTTCCCATAGATTTAACAGATCACCAATGCCTATCCAGCCCTGAGCTATAATCTCAAGACCTCAACTGCTCACAGAATGTTTCTACTTGGCTTGTCTTGTCACTTCAAAATTGGCATCAAAATCAAAGTCATCACCTTTCCCCTAAAACTAGTCTTCTCAATTTCCGTCAACATGCTCAAAACAAAAATCATCTTTGAAACATTTCTGAATTGCCTACATGTCAAGTACTAAACTAGACACTTAACAGATAAAAAAGACCACAACCCTCACACCTCACAGAATCACTTATTTCATTTCCCCAATTCTCCCTTCTCTCACAAAATCACTGTCAACTAAGCGGCTACTCTAGCAGTTAATATGCACCAGCTCATTATGGATTAGTTATCTTTCGATATGCCTGCCTTGTCTCCCAACTAGACCACTTGTAGTTCTTTAGGGACTGAGCATGAGCCTTGGCCTCAGAAATTGGGATCCTAGGAGTCATTCATTAGCTTACACCTTGAGCAGTAAGACTCTCTGATACCTTGTTTCCTCATCTGCAAAATGGGAGAGCAACATGGTGATGTTTGTCCTTAAGAGGATTAAAGTCCATGAAGATAAGGTGCTTTCCACAGTATCTGGCTCAGAGTAAATGCTAACCTGGTTAGGATCCACTCTATCGTTTACAGTGTTCGACAAAGTTTCAGATTCACTGGTGGTGTTCAGTAGAAGACTGACACCCAGGCCACTCATCCCGCTAGGCAAGGCTAGTCCTAGAAGCGTGGGAACCCCCGACACTTACACTGTCTGGACGTCGGTGGCAAGACCCGCTAGGCCGATGTACAGTCGGTCGCCCATGGGAAAGATCTTCTGGAAGTCCGTGGTCACCATCTGGGCCTGGATCCCGAAGCGCCTGTCAGCAGCGATGGCCACACAGTTCTTCCCCTTCATGGCCATGACGGCCCCTCCGTTATAGGACATAATAGACTGAAGCAAACAGAGCGGAGGGGCTCAGCTCGAGGGGCAAACAAGGCCATAGCACCCGGCGCAGCCCCTGATTCGCAGGCTCCTCTACGCACAGTCCTCCACTCTGGAGGCGCCTGGATACCCTGAACTCCAGCTCTGAGATTAGCGCTGTGAGGCTGCGAGGAGCCCCATTCCCCGCCGCGGTCCTCACCAAGGTTCGCTCCCCCTTCAAACTGAAGTGGCTTCCTTCAATCGACCACCAGGCCTCTCGACCTCCCAAACGTCCCATGACCTCCCCTCCCCATTCCTCTATCCCTACCCCAAGTCCCTCTTCTTTGCTCCCTGTCTCACCATGATTGCGGTGTGTTAGGACCTCCAATCGCCACAATTCCAGCAAACCTGCTAAGGGCCTCACTACGCAACCACCCTCGCTGCTTTCTCTCTATTGGCTGAGAGGCCGACCCTTCCGGAACATTTTGATTTTCTATTGGCTGTGCCTCTTTGTCAGTCATCAGTACAGGAGTTTGGTTGAGAAGCCAAAACCTAGGTAAGGAAAGCGCAAAGTGAAAAGTCACTGTGAGTGCGGAAGAGCTCGGCGTCGCAGTGCAAGCTGGGATAGCGGTGGACCCAGTCTCTGGAAGCCAGAGACGCCGGCCGGAACCTCTGTCCACGTGGGCTGGTGAAACCCGAAATAAGAGGCTTTGGCTCCAGTAAAGGGCTACCGGGTTGGTTAAGGGCACGCTGTGCGGTCGGGGATACAACTCATGAAGAAGCTTGTTTCATTTATTCAATCCAGAAATCCTTACATCTGTTGTATGCCAGGCACCATGCTAGGCTCTGGACATGCACTGGACTAGAACAGTGTCCGGTCTTTGGGAGGCGCCCGTAAAGTGCCTATTTACTGTTAAGAGGGAGAGGGGCGCTGGGAGGGCGTCGCAGATATTCTGCGGCTGCAGGGGTTGGGCTGCAAAGGGGGCATTTGGAAGCTGCAGGTCGACTTCACGTAGCCTCATTATCAGATCACCCTAAAGAAGAATGTTCCGGACTTCCCGGAACCCAAGTCTAAGATCCAGAGGAAGCAGGCGACAATTTCGCCAGCCCCAGCCACCCCCGAGCCAATGCAGGGGAGGCTACACGTCCCGCCTGCTCCCATCCCTAGATCGAGACCCTTCCCTTTCTCCCTTGGGTCTGACTTCTTTCGTCCCGTTATGGAATTTGTTTTGAGTCTTCCGCTGTCGCAGGCTCACGCCCATTGACTCGGCTCACCGCCACTGTAGTGGTTGTCACAGTCTCTGTGGCGCAATCGGTTAGCGCGTTCGGCTGTTAACCGAAAGGTTGGTGGTTCGAGCCCACCCAGGGACGTCTCCTTTTTCCCACCATAAAAAAGGAAAATCTAAAGGCATTATTCACTCAACCGCTGTAAAGCCAAATTTTGTATTGAAATAGCAGAGACAACGCTTTTTCTATAGGAAATCAGAGAGTCATTGTGATTGAAAATTCGTTGTTGTTCAGTTAATGACAGGATTTCTACAGCACTCCCTCCGCCACCTACCTCCAACCCCGCCCCCAAATTGGATTGCCGGAAAAGCAAAGACAGGTTTTTGTCTCACCGTGCACATACGTTTCTGGTTGCATTTTTCGTCAAGATTAAGAATCAATTTGCAGTGGAGATCGGTCAGTTTTCCACTGTCTGCCTCTATTGATGTTACAATCTTGAAATGTTACATTTGGAAAGGAAGAAAATAGCGCGAGAGACAAAGGCAGTGACAAATTGAGGGATGAAGAGAAAGGTGAGAAAGGGAGAACACAGCTGTGATATACGCAGAAAGAGGAGACATGACAAATAGGCGTAGTGGAAGGAAGACCTGGGGAAAATGGAGAAAGGGAAAAGAGACTCAATATGAGAAGCATGAGAAAAAGGAGTTGGACAACAACAAAACAGTTTCTTTTTCTAGAAATACAGACATGTGGGGAAGAAGATGGGGAAATAGAAGCAGAATCTAGGGACATTGGTTTGGGGAGAGAGGAGTTAAAGAGCACAGTAAAGATAGTCATAAAAGGTCTAGAGGAGCTGCTCTCTCCTAACACTGTCATCCTCTTCCAGATCTTATCACCACAGTATCTCTTAGTGTATGTGCTGAAAATAATTACCTAGATTCCTGAGTTCCTGCCCTCCAGAAGCTTTTGGTCTAAGACAGCGACTCTTCTGGTGAAGAGTCTGTCAGCTAGGTGACCTCCTGAGATACTACAACTAACACAATTCAGGGGAAGCTTTGGCACCTCATGTCTGCCAAAGATGCATCCCTGGGCTGGGAGTGGCAGACTCGGCTTGCTTTTAGGAGGTGCTGTCTCAAGCAGTTCTCTTCCACATTTGGTCTCTCCTCAAGGTTGGGCTCAGAGGAGGCCTCTTTTGAAAACCTTCTTCAGTGCTCATCCACCCTTACAGGGGGAGGGAAAGAATGGGAGTGGTAGGTGGTAGCAGCAAACCCGAGGGATACACAGTGCCCATAGAAGCTAACGGGACAGGCTATGTAACCCTCCAGCTTGCCCCCAGTGCTCTGTGAGTGCCCTGTGGGCATAAGCCGGGCTCATCAGCTTTATGTCCCCTGTGCTTAGTACAATATTTGACAGTGGCACGTGACAGGTGCTTTTTGGTTGGGAAACCAGAGAACTTCAGAATTGAGAAGGGTTTGGTCAGAAGGTTCCCCTGATAAGCCAGAGAGGCCAGGGATGTGGGGACTGGAAAGTGACTGAAGTGATTAAGATGAAGTTGCAGTAGTAGTGGGGGCTTCAGCATGCTCCTTCTGTCTTGTGGTTTGTTTGTGACTGATGCTTAATAACTATCTGAGGAACCAGTGAACGGATTCCCAATGAGCACAGTGGCACCCTCCGGCAGCACTCCAGGATTAAAGGACCGCAGTGAGGACTCAGAGGGACATCAGCCTACTTCCCCTTAGCTGATAGCCTCCCACCCTCATCCAGGCAGCCCGAGTGCCCCCTGTGGATCATGGGTGAGACGGAGACCTTAGCATAGCCCCTACAGGTTTCTCTCGCCCGGGATCTTCTAGCTTGAAAGGAGTCGCAGATCAGGAGTCCCAGCTGCTCTCCCCTCCGGCAGGGTGACTGGGAGACTGAAGAGGATTCCTGGGCAGAGTCCACGATGCCCGCAACACACCTGCCCCAGGGACAGTGGGCGTGTCCACGCCAAGAGCCCCCTTTCAGTGAAGGGCGGGAACTCTCGGTCTCCCAGCACAAGGAGGGAGAGGACAGCAGGTGATCGAATCCTCCCCTGGCCCTACTCCCAAGGGTTCTCAGACCACCCACCCTGGGCGGAAATCTCTCCAGCCCTTCCTCTTCCCCCCGCCCCCGCCCCCACTCGGCGGGTGTGGGCCAAAGGCTAAAGCTGGGGTCACTTGGAGGCCAGTGTCCACAGGTCTCCTGGTCACTAGCCAAAGGGTGAAAGCATTCAGTCCAGGGGCCTCAGCTTCCGATCTGCCTGGACTGCCAAAGAGGAAGGAAGGAGGAAGAGGCAGGCGGGTCCGATCCTTGCTGACGATTTCGTTTCCTAATTTCCTAACTTGAGCCACCCACCGCCAGTGCGCTTAATGGCGCTTCTGGCCGAGTAATCGAACTCTTTGGAGCGACTGACATATGACCATCCCTAATAAATCCTGAATAACGAATACGCAAATCGACCGTCCTAATGAGGCGGGCCCACCGTAGTCTCCATAATGTAATATCGATCGGCTTCCTCGGCTCCGGCCTCAGCTGCTGCTCCTAGCTCTTCCAAGCTCCCTGCTAGTTCTCTCCTCCCGGCAGGAGCCACTGGAGACGGAAGCCCGGAACGACGGTCGGAGTTGGCGGGCACCAGCGGCCTTTGCGCTCGCCGCGGCGAGCGAGGCGCACCAACAGTGCAGAGCTCAGAGCGCGATCGGCGTGCGGGTGAAAAATGCGGGAATCAGTGCCCCGCAGAGAAAAAGCGCGGGCCCACTTCTGAGCCCCGGCGCCCCGTTTTCGAATGCATTCGGGTCTCTCGCCTTCGGCCAGATTATTGTGTCCCGGGCCCGGAGCCTGAGCTGCCGTCCTCAGCTTGCCTCCCGACCCAGGTTGCGTCCCGTTCTTCGCCCAAGCACACCTAGGCGCCAGACTCCACCGCAGCAAACGAGCCCCGGCCGCGAGATGGCCCCCCAGGCCTCTGCCTCCGTCCTCCCGGCAGTTGGCGCCCTTGAAGAGGCCGGGTTGGGTCCCGGACGCAGCGTTTTAGAGCTGGTGATCGGGCGGCCGAGGGGGTCAGGGGGTCGGAAGGAGTCGCTCGTTGTCACTTATGCAGTTATTAATTTCAAGGGAGTGTCACTTAGAGTGAATGAAAATAACCCGGACGCGTGGCCAGAGGCGTCGCGTCCCCAGCCGGAGCACAGTGCCCTTTGGTCGAAGCCGAGACGTGGAGGACCGCAGAGCGAGTCACATTTCAGCCGAGTCCTCATCTCACCAGTTTCCAGGCGCCCCAACTAGGGGCGAGGACCGCAGGGTCTGGGGGAAAGGGGTGCGCACACATATTTTGGGGACAGAGGTTAGTTGAGGAGGGTAACAGAGAAGAGAATTCATCCTCCAGGGTCAGGGGCTGTTGAAAAGAGTGAGGTCGTAGTCTAGTTTTGGGGGGCCCGGAACCGCGTTGGGGGGACAGCGCGTTAGCCTCTCCCCCACCTCCTCTTCCCCGCTCCGCAAACACCCTGAAGGAATGAGGTCACGTGGGTGAGTAGTGGGCGGGACCTACTCTTGTCTGGAGGAAAAAAGCCATTTTGTTCCCCCCCTCCGAGTCCCGGTCCCTCCCCTCCCCCTCCGTCCCCTCCACGAGACCCACGGACCCCGAACCCAGGTAAGCGGACGCAGTCTCCACTCTCCTCTCCTTCTCCGACCCTGTAACCATCTGGGGACTGGGACGCGGGCCGGCACATCCTTCTTTACAAACCCCTGCCCGGGGAGGCTGAGCCCGGCCTGGTCTCGCGTCTCCGCCCCACCCCCGCCGGCCCCTCTCCTAGCTCGCCCCGTCCGCCTTTCTTTCTCCCTTTTTTCTCTCCCCTTTTCCTTTTCCTCCCTTCCAAGATGGCCGAAGTGGGTTCCCCTTTTAACGATTTGGCGTCTCCTCGACCACCGCCTCTTTGTGCTGCAGCCCCCCTAGACCCTGCTCCCGAGGTAGCGAGGGGAGGGTCCGAGGCAACCGCGGGGCTTTGGGGCTCTGCGCTGGGGCGGATCTCTGCCCCCCTAGCCCTCCCCACGAGCTAGAGCAGCCCCTGGCTCTCCCCCAGTACTCCTTTCGGTCTGGGGAGGGGTCGCTCTCGCTTTCATCCGTGGGCACTGAGGCGTCGTGGACGCGCGAGGACTCGAAGCCGGGAGGAAGGGGACGAGCCTTTCGATCGCTGCGGGGCCGGAGGAGGGCGCTCTTCCCTGCCGGGCCCCGTCCTCTCGGGCACCTCCCCCAGTCGCTCCCTTTTCCCCCCAATCCCGGGACTGGGCGCCCCGCCCCCTCCCCGAACCACCTCAGCGGAGCCTCTTTCTCCGGAACACCCCTCCTTGGGGCCCCGCCGAAAGTTTGGCTCTAGGGAAGGTAGGAGCGGCCACCCGGTAACTGGGGCCTCTGATCGTCTGACCCAGGCTCCTGGGAAAGCCGGGGTGGAGGAGGTAGAAGGAAGATGGGGAAGATTTATCGCGATATTTTCTATCGCCCACAGAGGCAGGAGGGGTCTGGCCGACTGGCCCCACTTGCGCTGGGTAGCCCGACTGCCCCTCCCTCCCTAGATCCTCTTGCTTCTAGTTCTAAGGGGGTGGGACCCCTCAACTAGCAGACAGCCCTGCCCCCCCGTCTCCACCGGGGGCCCAGCATGCCTCTCTCCCTCCCCCACTGCCCCCATCTGCCCAGAATTGCTCCGGATGGCTTGAGGTAGGGGAGGAGGCCTGGGGATGGCGAATTTTTCTGTAAATATTGTGGAGGCGTTGCCCCGCGCTTCCCCCTGGTCTTTGTCTCTCAGAGACCTCCGCATCTCCCGCCGCCCTCCTTAGTCTCCAGGGCTCCCTGAGCCTGGGGTGGGCTGGGGAGGTGGTCTCCTGGTTGTCTTTCACTCCATTCTTACGCCTCCTTCTCTGTGCCTCTTGCAGTTTGTTCCTGAAACTCTCATTTCTCTTCTTCCTCCCCCCTCTCCACTCTGTTCCAAGGTGTTAGTACTTGGAGAAGGAACATAAAGAAAGCTCTGTTATAGCTTTCTGGTGGGGAGGTTTTCCCCGGGGTTTCTTGGTTTGGAGTTGGGGGTTGAGGTCTTAGAGCTGTCTTTGGAATAATACAGGAAACAGGCCCGAGGTAAGACTCAGGACTTGGGATCCAGAGAGAGTAGCTGGGTGGGGTTCAAGTTGAAGTCTTTTGCGGGGGGTGCTCTCTGCTGCTCCTGGTCTTCCCTGGAAGATCTTGGTTGATGGAGCTGTTGCCATGGGAATGGAGAGAGCCTGAATATGAAGAGGTGACATCTTTGTGCAGGTTGGATGCCCACCCCACTCCTCCAGCCTCTGGCCCCCAGAGTGGAGGTTACGAGCCATACTGCCTTTGTTGCCGGAAGAGTTATGTTATAATTTACCCTGGGTAGACCAGGGATGCACAAAAGGTTAGTGCGTGTTTGCAGCTCTGGTTTCAGGCAGGGATGTCAGACTGTGTGCTTCTTGGGGTGGGTGGGAGTGGTTTGTACATCTGGCAAGCATGGGCCTGGCTCTGGTCTGGCTCTGTGTGTGATGGGGTGTGTCTGTGTGTGTGTCTGGCCAAGTGTCTGGCCGTGTGTGTTGTGAGTGGGAGAGAAAAATGGAGGGGGTGTGTCTGGCTGTGTGTGCATATGTGTGTGTGTGTATCTGGCAGTGTGTAACTGTGTATATTTTGGACATTTGTCTTTGTTTGATCTTAGGACGCTGAGAGGTGGAAGGGGAGGGAGGGTAGAGTGAGCCGGGCTTCAGGAGACTAGAGGACTCTTTCGATGCTTCTGGCAGGAGGAGCACTCAGGGTCAGGGATCAGGGAACACTGAGAGTTTGAGTGTCCCAGGCAGACCTCCACCCCCGGCTCTCTCTGCACACACACAAATCCACAGGCTTCCACAGCTGAACCCACACAGCTGGGAGAGGGATGGACTTCTGGGATCCAGTACATTCTGGCTCCCTGAGTTTCCATAGAGCCTGCTTCCCTATCTCTATTAGGGAAGTTGGATGAGGCCATTAGCCTCTGCCCGCTCTTCCTACTTCAAAGAGAGACTGTGTCCTCATGGTTGTGTTTTGACCCCGACGTCTCACTGAATGGTCTTCTGATGGAACCTGGAGTCCTTCAGCCTGCCTGGATGAAGTCAGACCAGGCTTGTTGATTCCTTAAATGAGTGGGAAGCCTAGCATGGGTGCCAGTCTGTAAAGGGCACTGGAATAGGAGTCAGGCTGTGTCTAGTCCTAGGACTGCCACTGGGTGACTGCTTGACCTAAGACAAGTCACCTCTTACTGAGCTTCTTCATCTGTAAAGTGAAAGGACTGGACAAGATGCTTTCTAAGATCCCTTCCACTTCTGTAATTTTAGATGTCTGGATGTGACCCCGAGTGACTCTTCCAAGACTTGGAGATTTTCTAGTAAGAGAGTTGGGTAAATTTCATGTGGGGGGGAAGCAGAGCAAAGAATTCTATAGCTGAGAATATGAAGGAGCAGAAGGCGATCTCTGGGTTATCAAAGCTTGGCTATTTCTCAGGGGGAAAAAAAAAACACAAACTGACAAAGAAGTCTGAATTAGAGGGGAGCTTCCAGAATAAGCCTGGTTAGAATGGAGATATGGGGGGTTGGTTCAGTGAGTGGGAGGCTTTGAGAAAGGGTAAAGACTCATGCCAGACTTGGATGACACGGAGGAGGTGGGGTTGAGTCCTGGGTGCTGATCAAGTTCCTTTCCTTCCACTGTGGCTGAAACCTGGGGGCCAGGAGCAAGGACTGTTCGATCATCATGGGGTCAGACGGGATTGAAGGGCTTGGCCCCCAATGGGTGGGAGACGGTGCTCAGGTTCACTGTGGGGGTGTGGGTGGAACTGGCCCCCAAAGCTCCGCAGAGCTTCCAAATGGCACGGTCTCCCTTTTCTGCTTCTCGGGACTTGTCTCTTCCTTTCTCCCTTAGGCTCTGCCCTAAGGTGTTGGGAGCTGGAGGTCCAGCCAGTTGTAGCTGGGGAGGAGCTAGGTGTCAGGTGTGGGGCCCTGAGGCTTCACGGGGCGGGGCTGGGGGGGTTGCGCAAGGAGAAAGACTAGGAGGATGAGGGAACTGAGCTCCTGTTTACAGTTGTTCTTGGCACCTGCTGGCAGGGCCCTGCAGGTAACCATGGCAATCAGGTGAGGAGCCAATCAGTGTCTCTCCCAACCCCCAGCCCCAGAGGTAACAGTCTGAGGCCCCTGGAGATGGGAGAGGGAGCAGGGAGTGTGGCAAGGGGGCTCATTTCTTGAAGTGAGAGGGAGGAACATTTCACTCAGTAAGCACCACAGCTCTTGCCTTCACCCGTGCGTCCAGAACAGAGCTCCAGGGGTAGTCTCAGTCTTAATTCTCACAAGTGCTTGCAGGAATAAGAGGGTGAGCGTCACCGAGCTCCTGCATGTTGAGGCCACAGTTGGCCTGGCAGGACCTGGACGAATGGGAGGATGGGAACTCTTTTTGTTTTGGCTGCGCCTCGCAGCATGCGAGTAGTTCCCCCCTTCAGAGATGGAGCTCACGCCCCCTGCAGCAGAAGTGCGGTCTTAACCAGTGGACCACCAGGGAAGTCCCTGGAAGGGAGTTCTTCAGAGCCAAGTGTCTGTTTTGGAAACACAGTGAATATGTGAATGAGGTGGCTAAGGCAGTGTGAAGCGCCCACATGTGTGTGTGAGAGAGAGGGAGAGAGAAGAGGGCATGAGATTTTCCAGTTGCAGTGTAGACCCTGGGGCTTCCCTGGTGGCTCAGATGGTATAGAATCCGCCTGCAATGCGGAAGACCTGGGTTTAATTCCTGGATTGGGAAGATCCCCTGGAGGAGGGCATGGCAATCCACTCTAGTATTCTTGCTTGGAGAATCCCCATGGACAGAGGAGCCTGGTGGGCTACAGTCCATGGGGTCACAAAGAGTCAGACACGACTGAGCGACTAAGTACACACAATCTGATCTGGACCCTCAGCATTAGCAAATCCCTAAAGTTTTCCTCCTGGCTGTGTACATACACACACAGATACACACACACACAAGTAGTCACACGAAGTACCTTTGGAGGCCCAGCAGCATGTACACACCGCATGGATATTATACACACTCAGGGAGTTAGCCACTTGGAGTCTGTCCTTCTCTGGATGATTGTAATAATATTTGGGCATCTTGCCAGGGGTTACTATGGGAACAACCAAACTGTATAGTAGCCAGCAAGGTTTCTACATAATTATAAAGAGGGGACCCATGCAGGGAGGGCTGGCTGAGGGGGCGGAGACCCCTTTCCTTCCTCAGGCAGGTCTGGGCTGCTGCATGCATGCTGGCTCTGGGCTTGCGTGTTCCCCTCTGTCTGCCCTGCAGCTTGGTGTCTCTCCCACATGTGGTCTTTGTGTCTCTCCCTCTCTCTTGGTCTCTGGACAGCCTCTGTTGACTGTTTGGGTCCTGGCCAAACTCATCCTGGGGTCTCTATAGTAACTGCTGATTCCCAGCTGTGAATTTCAGGTCCTAGAAAAGCCAGTGTGTTGGCTTTAGAAATTTTTCTGGAAAGGAGAGAAGGATGTATGTTGTAAAAGAGCTCTGGGGGTTTGGCTGCCCTCCCAGGCCCCACCCCATGGGCTTTTCCTCTGAGAAAGAGGAGGGCCGTACCGTGGCTGCTGGCTACAGGTTGGATTTCTCAACTAAGAAGTAAGCACATCAGCTAGTCCAGACCTGGGCTTTGCCTGTCCTCCCTGGACCCAGCCAGGGCCTGGCTGGGCGCTTGGTGGGCTGTGGACAGAACTTTCTGCCCGGCTTCGGCAGGCCTCCCTGACAGCCTATAGCCTGTCACTGGGCGGCTTGTGGCCAGGTCGTGGACGGGAGAAGATGGGTGGGTGGCGGTGCCCACATGCGGAGATTCCTGAGTGTACCTGGGAGGGGCGCCGTGCAGCAGGCCTTCATTGGGGCCTGTGGTGGCCTCCCTGTGGAAGCGGCATAGCAGTCGTTTTACCCAGACCCTTTGCAGTTACCTG
Organism: Cephalophus harveyi; assembly: GCA_006410635.1. Classification (NCBI taxonomy): domain Eukaryota; kingdom Metazoa; phylum Chordata; class Mammalia; order Artiodactyla; family Bovidae; genus Cephalophus; species Cephalophus harveyi. Next base: position 167,903 of record SJYT01059064.1, read on the forward strand.
CAGAGTCTGGGGCTGGGCCAGGGGTCAGGCTGGAGCTGTGTGTTCCCAGCTTTGGGGGCCTAAGGACCATCCTCAGCATTTCCTGCTTGAGCTCCAGGCCTGGAACCTGTGTGGTCAGCATGTGGTGTGTTTCCAAGAAGCTGCTCTGGGGCCAGGCCGGAGCCCAGGGACAGCTGGTGGGATGCCCCCTTCAGACTTAGGGTGTTCATTTCCCCAGTGTTTCCACGGAAGGAGGCTTCCTGGAGCAATGATGGGAGGAAGGAAGGTAAGATGGAGTAGAAAGACCCAATCAGAAGGCTGAGTTTCCTCATAGCTCCCAGGGAGTTCACTTGTATGTATACAGATTGGGATCGGGGAGATTTTTAAAAACTCTGTTCTCTTCCATTTTCCCGCCTCCGCACATCCTCTGGAGAGTTGAGCGGTATTTCCTGTGGTCTAACTTCAGTCTTTCTGCTGCTCCTGAGATAGAACCTGAGCTTGTTGCTCAAGGTCACAGGAATCTCCAGAGCCCTCAGTGAACACTCAGAGGGGGTCAGAAAGAACCAGCTCAGTCTGGCTTTGGAGGGAGAGGAGGGGGCCATGGGCCCAAGAAGAGATGTTGCCTGTGGGGCAGGCAGAGTACAGTGTGGGAGGAGCTCTTGGATCCCGGGGTTCCTGATTCCATGTTTTATTTCCCAGGGTGACGCCCCCCACCCCAGCATCATGCATCGGACCACACGGATCAAAATTACCGAGCTGAACCCTCACCTCATGTGCGCCCTCTGTGGGGGGTACTTCATAGATGCCACTACCATCGTGGAGTGCTTGCATTCCTGTGAGTTGGGGTCAAGGGCTGCTCCTGGGGTAGGTGGCCTCTGCCTTGAGGAGCAAACGTGTCCATGTGTCTGGTGAGGGTCCCAGGTCAAAGGGAAACTGCCTGGGAGGAGACTGCAGGGTTCAGCCCAGGAGTTCATTTGGGGGACTTTTACCTGAAATCTCCATTCCCTCCTTGAGTCTCTGTGGATAACGCTGCACCCCGTGAATACCAGGTGCCCTGGTGTGCACCACGGGCTTGTGACTAGGAGTCAGGGAACTGGGAGGTATCTAGCTGGTTGGCTGTTTTGATTTGTTCTGCAAGGGGGTTTGGAACTTGGGACTCACCTTCTGCATGGTACTTGACACTGGCTTCATGCACACACACACATCTGTCCTCCCCCAAGGATGGATAAGGGGCAGCTGCCATCTGCAGAACAGGGCTGCGTTGGGTCTTTGAAAGGGCCTGAGCTGCGGGAACATGGTGGAGAGGAGGGGATGCCTGAGCCTGGGCAGGGAGTGTGGGGGCTGATCCTGGGTTACAGAGGGGACTCTGACTCTTCCTCCTCTCTCCACACCCCCCCAAGTCTGCAAAACCTGCATCGTGCGCTACCTGGAGACCAACAAGTACTGCCCCATGTGCGATGTGCAGGTCCATAAAACCCGGCCGCTGCTGAGCATCAGGTGGGCCCGGCACTTCCTCCTGCGCCCGCCCATCCTCTGGGGCAGCTGCCCTCTGCCTCCTCCCTCCTTGCTCCCTGAAGCCAGGGTGGCAGGTGGGGGAGGAGCATCGGACATGGACTGTCCCTTGGGGATGATGTATCCAGCTGAGAAATTCTAGAGAGGTGGAGACGGGCCTATAAGGAGCCTCATGCCTGGGCCCTGGCTCTCAGAAAGAGAGGTGGGAAGAAGGGGCCTAGGCTGGAGAATCAGGGTGAGATGGTTGCCGACTGGCTCCTATGTGTTTTTTCAGATCTGACAAAACCCTTCAAGACATTGTCTACAAATTGGTCCCTGGGCTTTTTAAAGGTACCTGCACCCTTTGTCCCCCTGCCACCAGCTCTCACTGCCCAGCCTGTTGCTTCCCCTGAGCCTGCTCCCTCTCTTCCAGATGAGATGAAACGGCGGCGGGATTTCTATGCAGCCTACCCCCTGACAGAAGGTGTGTTCACATGTGTGCACACGCGCCCCTCCCCCTGGCACCAGGGCCAGAGGCATGAAAGGCCAGTGGGCACCACTGCGCTGCCTCCCAGCCCGGGGTTGGGGGGAGGGCTGGGCTCACTGCACTGAGCTCTGAGATCCCTGGGTTGATGGTGGGGTTCCTGTCCCTGCTCCTAAGCTGAGCCTTCCCAGCTTGCTCCTTCTGCAGTCCCTAACGGCTCCAACGAGGACCGTGGTGAGGTTCTGGAGCAGGAGAAGGGGGCTCTGAGCGACGACGAGATCGTCAGCCTCTCCATCGAGTTCTACGAAGGTGTCAGGCAAGTCTGGCCCACACCTGGCCCTTTCAGGGTCCTAGGCAGGTCTCTTCTCCCATGCCGTCCCCATTCCGTGGGAGGAAAGGGCACTTCTGGGAGGGCCTTCCAGATGTTTGTGTGCAGTTAGGTTCTGCCTGCTCCAGGTTTTCCCTTGCTTCATTCCTTCTCCTTCTGCAGAGACCGGGAAGAGAAGAAGGGCCCCTTGGAGAATGGGGATGGTGACAAGGAGAAGGTGAGTGCTCGGGCCTGCCCGGAGCGGAGTATGGGCTGGGAGAGAGTGCCTGGGGTGGACCCCAGCCCTTGGGTGCCTCTTCCCCAGCAGACAGGTGTGCGCTTCCTGCGATGCCCAGCAGCCATGACTGTCATGCATCTTGCCAAGTTTCTCCGCAACAAGATGGATGTGCCCAGCAAGTACAAGGTGGGTCCCTGGCCCCTTTTGTAACGTGTGTCTTGTCTGTGGATGTGTCTGACAATCTGTGCATCCTAGTCAGTGGGGCAGTCTGCTTCTGCTGAAACCAGTGTGCAGAGGTGCATGGGACCAAGATAGTGTGTGTGTGTACGTGCACGCGTGTGTGCATGTGCGTGTGTGTGTGCATGCTTGCGTGCTTAGAACTACGGCAGAGCTGTGTATGTAAAAACCTAGGGCCATTATCTAGGGCCAGATGGCTAGTCTGATATTTCCAAGGAACTTTAGGATATAGCTTCTCAAATCTGAACATATATATGATCCCCTAGAGGTCTTGTTAAAATGTAATTTTGATTGAGTAGACATTGTATTTCTAGAAAGCTCCCAGGTGCTTCTGGTGCTGCTGGTCCATGGACTATTGAGGGTCTAGGACAGTAGATCCCAAACTTTGCCACATGTCAGAATCACATGAAGAGTAACTTCTCAAGATTAAAACTCGATTCATGTCTTAGAAGTTAGAACAATCTCTGGAGTGGGATCCAGGCGCTGGTGTGATTCCACCTTGTGCCTTCTCCCTGGGGCCCTTTCTGTGCCTGTTGGCTCCTCTGGAGAACATGCCAGAGATAGAAGGGGACCCAGAGCACTGTGCGGATGGCCGGGGGTGGCTTGATGATGTGGGCATCTCTGGATCCCTCCTGCTGGTCAGGAGTTCAGTTCAGTTCAGTTGCTCAGTCGTGTCCGACTCTGCGACCTCATGAATTGCAGCACTCCAGACCTCCCTCTATCACCAACTCCCGGAGTTCACTCAGACTCACGTCCATCGTGTCAGTGATGCCATCCAGCCATCTCATCCTCTGTCGTCCCCTTCTCCTCCTGCCCCCAATTCTTCCCAGCATCAGAGTCTTTTCCAATGAGTCAACTCTTTGCATGAAGTGGCCAAAGTACTGGAGTTTCAGCTTTAGCATCATTCCTTCCAAAGAAATCCCAGGGCTGATCTCCTTTAGAATGGACTGGTTGGATCTCCTTGCTGCCCAAAGGACTCTCAAGAGTCTTCTCCAACACCACAGTTCAAAAGCATCAATTCTACAGCACTCAGCTTTCTTCACAGTCCAACTGTCACATCCATACATGACCACTGGAAAAACCATAGCCTTGACTAGATGGACCTTTGTTGGCAAAGTAATGTCTCTGCTTTTGAATATGCTATCTAGGTTGGTCATAACTTTCCTTCCAAGGAGTAAGCGTCTTTTAATTTCATGGCTGCAATCACTGTCTTCAGTGATTTTGGAGCCCCCCAAAATAAAGTCTGACACTGTTTCCACTGTTTCCCCATCCATTTCCCATGAAGTGATGGGACCAGATGCCATGATCTTCGTTTTCTGAATGTTGAGCTTTAAGCCAACTTTTTCACTCTCCTCTTTCACTTTCATCAAGAGGCTTTTTAGTTCCTCTTTACTTTCTGCCATAAGGGTGGTGTCATCTGCATATCTGAGGTTATTGATATTTCTCCCAGCAGTCTTGATTCCAGCTTGTGCTTCTTCCAGCCCAGCATTTCTCATGATGTCCTCTGCATAGAAGTTAAATAAGCAGGGTGACAATATACAGGTCAGGAGTACTCTGAGAGGAAGTCAGATGCACCGGGCGACCTCAGCGGGATGAGGGATCACCTGCCCAGAGCCTCTTTGCCAAACGGCTGGAGCCTTGAGCCATCTGCCCTTTTCTCCTCCAGGTTGAGGTTCTCTATGAGGACGAGCCGCTGAAGGAATACTACACCCTCATGGACATCGCCTACATCTACCCCTGGCGGCGGGTGAGTGGGTGGGGTGGTATGAGACAGGGGACAGGGCTGCAGGGACCCTGAGCCATTACGTGGGCCACCCTGCTCTAATCAGAGACAGTTCATCCCTCGTCTCATGGGCTGGGCATGTCCAGGGTGGCCTTCCAGACCATCTCTCACTGATGACCTTCCATACTCAGGAGGAAAAAGACCTCCTGAGGAGGCAGACCACGTGCAAATTTGGGTGCCCGCAGAGCAGTAAACTTTGCCTTCTGCTCTCTGGCCTCCGTCTTGCCTCTTTGCTCTGGTCTTACCCATGCTCTTCCTCTCCCGCCTTGCTTGGTCAGTCCCATCTGTGTGTCTCGTCCTCCCTTTCTCCCGGTTCGGGTGCTATGGGTGAAGGTGGGTGGCTGCCCCATTAGCCTCTTTCTCCTGACACCCTCCCCCCCTTCTCCCTGCAGAATGGCCCTCTCCCCCTCAAGTATCGCGTCCAGCCTGCCTGCAAGCGACTCACCTTGCCCACAGCACCCACCCCCTCCGAGGGCACCAATACCAGCGGGGCATCCGAGTGTGAGTCAGTCAGTGACAAGGCTCCCAGCCCTGCCACCCTGCCGGCCACCTCCTCTTCCCTACCCAGCCCAGCCAAGAACGGCCCCCCACCCCACCTCCCCCGCTCCCCCTGTGACAGCCGGGGGGGCCACTGCATCTGCCAACGGCGGCACCGCAAACTGCCTGCAGACACCATCCTCCACCAGCAGGGGGCGCAAGATGACTGTCAACGGAGCTCCTGTGCCCCCCTTAACTTGAGGAAAGGGACCCTCTCCCTCCTTTTCCAGCCATGCCTCTCCACCCCTCCACTTTTTCTGGGCCCCCTTTTTCCACCTCTTCTATTTTCCCCAGCTCCTCCCACCTTAGGGGTGGGGGATGGGTTTTATAAATAAATCTATATATATATGTACATAGGAAAAACCAAATATACATACTTATTTTTTATGGACCAACCAGATTAATTTAAATGCCACAGGAAACAAACTTTATGTGTGTGTGTATGTGTGGGGGGTGGGGTGCTCATTTTTAGGGGGTCTTGTGGAATTCTCTCTGCTCTTTTTGGGGGTGCCTAGAGGTGGAATTGGAGGGGCCGCTTGAGGCCCAGTATCACTCTGCCCCGTCCTCCTCCCGTTTCCCAAGACATATGGGGTGCTGAGGGGCCCCCACCAACCCCCAAAGCTTTAGGCACAACTCTAATTGGCTGTCTGTGGGGTCCACTCTGTTTCTTTCCCCCTCTTGGCTGCTGACCTACCCTTACCCTGACCAGTGCCCTCCCCCCACCATTGTTGAATGTTCAGAGAATTGCAAAGACAGTGCCTTTTACAAATGCAGCCTATCGCCTGGTTTTGAGGAGCAAGTGGGCAGTGGAGAGGGCATCTCCCTTACCTCCTCCTTGTGCAGTGGAAACTTTGTATAAAGAATAGATAGTTTTGCCTTCCCCCTCCCCTTGCCCCCAATGCCCCCATGTGTGTGGCCTTTGCATCATTTATCTTGTGGAAAAGAAGATTCAGGCCACAGGAGGCCTCAGCCCTTGAACTTCCCCTGTGGTGTTAACATTGTGAACCGTTTCACTCCTGCCCCACTGCCACCCAGAAGCCCGCACTAGCAAGGCTGGTAGGGCAGTCTCTTTGGGGGCTGGAGTGGAGAGGTGGAGGCAGGGTGAGCTCAGATAAGCACAGACCCCAGATTTGGCCAAAGGCAGTCCTCCAGTCCCCTCCCGACCCGCAGCTGAGGCCAAGTCAGGAAAGAGCAACAGAGACATCTAAAAGCACAAGAAGACAGAACCTGTAAGGTCTGACCTCAGCTCCATCCTGAGGAGTCAAGTGGTCCACCCCCAAGTGGTAGATCCCAAGAGACCCCTGCCCACCTGTTTTTCCTCCCATGTACAAAGATCGGATTGGGGAAGGGAGGAGGCAGCACTCTATCACAACTGCGTGCCTGGGGCCGGGTATCCCCCAGTGGGTTTGTCTGTGTTCGCACCTTGTCCTGTGTCTGAGGTGCTGTGGCTGTGCCCTTCTGCCCTGGGATGTTTGTATCTCTGGCTTTGTAATAAATGCTGCATACTCTCCGGAGCCTGTAGTTCTTTGGGACAGAAGGGACAGGAAGGGTGGTCGGGGTCCTCTGGCCTCTTCTAGTCTCTGGGCTCATCCTGCTTTGCTGCTGCTGCTAAGTCGCTTCAGTCGTGCCTGACTCTGTGCGACCCCATAGACGGCAGCCCACCAGGCTCCCCCGTCCCTGGGATTCTCCAGGCAAGAACACGAGTGGGTTGCCATTTCCTTCTCCAATGCATGAAAGTGAAAAGTGAAAGTGAAGTCGCTCAGTCGTGCCCAACTCTTCACGACCCCACCAGGCTCCTCTGTCCATGGGATTTTCCAGGCAAGAGTACTGGAGTGGGTCATCCTGCTTTGGGAGACCCCATATGGAATGAACCTGAATTGTTCCCTCCCTGCAGCCAGTCTGCTGTCCCCAGCCCAGGTTAAGATCCTGAAGGGGGATAGGTCTTATCCCTCACACCTGTGACCACAAGAACACCACTCTGGGCTAGCACGTCTCTTTAATACCATCTTCACCAGCAGGCATCAAAGCCAGGGCCTGTTCCCAGCTGCGCCAGATTGGAGACCTTTGGTTATCGGAGCAAGCCCTTCACAAACCAGCTCTGGGGTGCTGGGATCCCAGGGGTGAGCCACTCCTCAGAGTGGGGAGCCCAGTTCTGCCCTCTGCACCTCTTCACTCTTGTGGGTACCATCGCAGTATGGGGGCTTCTGGGTTGCCTTACAGGTACAGAGCGCCACCGTGCGGGTCTCCTGGGCCTTGAACTTCAGCGGGGATAGGCCAGTGCGTTTGAAGAAGTGGGAGCCATCGCAGAAGGGCTGGTGAGGAAGAGAAAGAAGTCAGAGCGCCCCAACCCCACCTGCTGGGGCAGGCCTCGCTGGCAGGCACACAGGCAGCTGAGTGACACTGACCAACTTGTGTCTTCTGTAATGTGACAGTAATCAGAGTAATCTCAAGAAAAGAAAATGCATAAAGGCTTATCATGCGCTCTGCCAGTAGAAAGTGTTCATTAAGTATGTCCTCACAGGAATAGTTTCTGGGGGACCCCAGAAGAGAATTTTCAAAGCGAAATGGTATCATTTTGAAATGATACCTTAGGTATCAGCAACTTTTATACTGATAATGGTTTTTTGGGTTTTTTTAGTGGCTCTGAGTCTCCATTGGTTCATGACATTCATTTCCTTTCCCATGTTCTTAAGGTGCAAACTTCTCTGAGTGGCCTTTAAAACTAGGGTATCAATTTTGTTTGGCTCCAACAAACAACTGGGCATGTTTGGAGGGAGTGGATGTCGCGGGGAGCGGGGTGAAAGAAAGGGGAGAAGGTGAGGTCCGACAGCAAACTGGCTGCCTGCTGTGAGCATTGATGCCCTTTCACCCCAGAAGGTGTTCCTACACAGCCTGGGTAGTGGAAACAGGCCCAGACAGGTGGTTTGCTACTGAGTGGCAGGGCTGGAGCCAAGGCCTCTTACCCTTGAGTGAGGGTGGGGCAGGAGGGTGGATGGGAGAAGTGTGCAGATAAAAGTCAGCCAACTGGTCCCAGAGGGCAAGACGCAGAGAGACACAAAGGGCCTGCCAGTGCCAGGGCTCACTGGCAGGCAGCAGAGAGCCATGCCCATGAGGACCTGCTCAAAGTCCACAGCAAATTGGTGGCAAAGCAGGACTTCGGGCCCTGGGCTGCTGACACCACATCATGCGGTCTGGAGGAACACAGTTCTGAGCCAGCTCAGGAAGGAAAGGGGCCCAGAGGCTAAGAATGCGCGGCAGGTTCCTAAGGGATGGAAGGCTCCTGGGACAGGAGAGAGGGGGAGCAGGCAGCCAGGATGACAAGACAGCAAGAGACCAGGGAAGTCACAGAAACTGAAAAAGGGAGCGTTTTCAGGAGCAGACGCCAGGAAGGAGCACACTCGGGACAGAGAGGCTGCTCAGAGTTCCTGATGTTGGGGTCTGAGGCCTGGGAACCCAGATGCTTCCCAGGAAGAAGGAAAGAGGGGAGAGAGGCAGGCAAGCCTTTCTGGGCAGAGCCCAGAGCCTCTGAAGAGTACAGAAGAGGACAGAACTCCGGCCCCACCCGCCTGGCCCTAGGACTCAGTTTCTATCTCTTTGTCTCCATCTTGAAGCGTGGATGCAGAGAACTGGGAGCTCACGGCTGGCTGGAGAATGTCCCCACCCCTACCTTTGTGATCCCTCAGGTATATGTGGGAAAAAGGGATGTCTTGAAGGGGAGTTCCTGGGCCACACATGGTGTCCCCAAACCACAGGTGTGACATGTCAGTGGGGAGGGGGATACAGGTCTCTCACCTGCTTTTTGCTGCGGCCACACACACACCACCTGTAGGTTTTCCCAGCCACCAAATTCACCTTGATGGGTGTTTTTAGGGCCACCACGGACTTGGCTGGGGTTTTGGGGAACCATCGGGCCTGTGGCAGGGAAGATGAAAGGTCAGCTCATGCCCTGGAAGCACTTTCTTGCCTGTGGCCATGTCCACCTTTCCCAGGGCCCTGGCTGGTGACAGGCTTTCTCTGCATGAGGCTGATCTGACTCCACCCTGCAAGGACCACCCCCCGCCCCACAACCATGAGGCCCCCGAGCTCACAATAGAGAACAGATTTCAAGGCCACGAAACCACATATGTTTTAGGCGTTCCCTTCAAGCCCTGGCTCTCACCCTGGTGCCAGGGGTGGAGGGCCAGGATCCTGCCAGCCTTGGCGAGCCAATGGCACCTGGGATTCTGTTTATCAGGTACCGGGGTTCCTCATGCAGAAGCCTGCTCCCCATCCTCTGCCCTCGGGTCGCCCCATCTCCCCTGAGCCAGGGCAAGGTGCCTATAGACAAGGGAGTCTCAGGCCGGAGTTTACAAAGGAGGGCTGACCCATTCTGGTTTCCTCCTCTGGTCTCTACCTCGGTGGTCTCTCTGGGCCTGGGGGACTCGGGGGGACGGAAGGGGAAACAGGGCGGAGTTGGGGGGGTAGGGCTTACCAGCCAAGAGGTGATGTCCCGTCTCTGGTTCAGCGTCTGCAAGGCAAGCAGGCATCCGCGGGGCGGTGATTTGGAAACAGAAAAATAAAGTCAATGGAAAGCGGAAGACTTCCAGAGGGAGGGAAGAAACCGCAGGGCTTAGGCGCGCGTTAGAAATACGAAGGTAACAAGGGTTCCCGAGAGAGGAACGGGAGTTGCTGGGGGAGGTGCTGGCACCCAACGGGCGCTCAGGGACGGCTTGCAAAGCACCGGGCGACGTAGGGGTTTGGGGGAAGCTCAGCCTAGGGACCGGCTCGGAGAGGCGGGGCGATGAGCGGAGGATGGTGGAGCGGAGGGCAGGGGAGGGGGCCCGGCCGCGCGGGTGCTCACCCAGGCCGCCGGCCGCACGAGCGTCCCCACGCCGCGCACGGAGCCCATGGCAGCCCTCTGCCACCACCGCGCCGGGCCGGCTCCGCCTCGCGCCCCGGTCACCTTCCCGCTTCCCCGCCTCCCTCCGGCCCAGCCCCGCCTCGGCCCGGAAGACGCCGCGGGGTTCGCGCGGTGCGGGCCGCGGGCCTGCGCGGGCCGTCCAGCCCCAGCTGCCGGAAGTCGGGCCGAGGAGCGGGCCCAGCAGCCCCCTCGGAGCCCCCAGGGTGTGGCGGGCTCTCCGGCGCCCCCTTTGGTGCCCGCGTGTCTGCGAAGGACCTGCGCGGAGCATCGCCGCTCGTTTCATTGCCTGCGCCTCCCGGCGCCCCCCTCCCGCCTTGTGGGCAGGGACCTGCCCGGGGACCGAGACCGTTTTCTCTTGCCAAGCCTTCAGACAGTGCTTCTAGAAGTGCGGTGTGGATATATCTCATCACTTACGGAGTTTTGGTTTTTTTTAAAATCAGATTCCGCCTGGCCCAGACCTACACATTACGTTCTTATAAGTGGAGCAAAGGTATCTGATTTTCAATACGCAACCTGGGTATTTTGTGCATTTTGGTCTGTGAAGTACTATTCCAAGTACTTAAAGAAATGTTAGGCCATCTGCCCACCCCCACCTCCATCCCCTCCCAAGCCTCCCACAGTTGGCCCTCCACTTCTCTTTCCCTTCAGTAGTAAAGCCAGACAAACCAAGGTCTCTTTGGGTTTTTTTTTTTGTAAAACATTCTTTTATTAAAAGAACAAGTGCTGTTTACGAACTGCCCTTCGTACAAATAACATCCGTTATACAAAGATACAAGATCCGGGTTATGCACAATTCCAGGCTTGGAGGTGGCAGGGGAGGGGCATTGCCTTTTGGGTTGAGGATATAAAGGAGGCTTTACAAAGAATGTAAAAGGAGCTCCTGGGTTTGCAAACTGTGGCTTCCCCTCCCTGCCCCCCTAGGAAGGGTCTGCTACATTGAGAAAGGCTGAGGTGCAAAGAGGGGGACAGGCTGGGAGCCAGGGTTTGGGTCTCCAGTCCCGCCACCGAAGTCCCAAGTTGGGCTGAAGGACGTGAACAAAGGGCTATGAAGGCACCCCTCAGTCACCAGCTTTTCAGTAGATCAAGTCAAAGGGACTGGGAGCCAGACACACTTTTAATCTTGACTGATGTGATTGGAGGAAGCCAGGGTACTGCACCCTATTTTCCTACAGATTCCCAATTGAAGTGACTGAAAGCCCTGCTAGGCATCTCTCCCCAGGAAACTGGGATAAAGGAGAACTGGGAGCAAGTTGCCTTCCCTTAACTCTGCTGACCACACACCAAGGAAGATGCTGGCAGGCAGAGCCCGGGTCTCCATTTCCAGTTTGGGAAAAGGCAGCGTGGAGGTTACCCTTTCTCAGAGCTGGCTCTCTCCCTTTCCCAGACTCTGGCTCCCCTCACTGTCGAGGCCCTTCCTAGGAGTACTTCCCTAGAATTCAGGACAGGAATGGGCAGGCGTGCTCTCATCAGCCTCAAGGTAAGGGCACCTGGAGGCAGCAATAGACCTAGGAATCCGAAGGGAAAACACACACACGTCGGAAAAACTAGACAAGAAAAGGCAACCTTTAAAGTGTCATTGTCTCTGGAGAGGCTCCGTCAGCTCTGAGCTAAGACAGTCAGTGCTTCACAGATACCCCCCACCCTGGGCACAGCCCTGCACTCACACCGCACACCACACACACAGGGACAGACGGACAGCCACACGGAGGCAGTGCAGTGGGGCAGGAGAGCCAGGACCAGGAGGCCAGGGTCCTGAGGACTGGTCGCGGCTCTGCCCCTGAGCCCCTCTCCCCGCCTCCTAGGCTTGGAGCTATCACCTGTGGGGCAAGGAGCTGGCTCGCAGGATCCTAAAGACAGGTCCCTTCCAACTCTGACATTCATGCACTCGTTGTGAGGCCAGACAGCGGCTCTGCACGCACACCGCACTCACACCTCCACACTGAAGGGGATGACGTACTGAGCTCCACTCTGCAGTTTCAAACTTCACTTCCGCCCTGCAAACCACATCCTTCCCTTCCCCTAGACAGAGCCACCTGTAAATCTGCATCCTTTCCTACTCCCCATTCAAATACATCCTAGAAAAAGGGACTGAGGCTGGGAGCAGATGGTGGGGGCTCAAAAGCCATGCCCTTTGCACTGGGACCCTGCTCTGTCCAGAAGCCCTCTAGACCTTTCTTATTATAAAGCCTGCCACCCACCCCAAAAGAGGAAACGCACCACCTCTCTCATGTCCCCCTGCCCCAAACTAAGGGACAGCACCAATCCATACGCAGCCTGGGGCCCTTCTTCAAATCTAACCTGCCTACCCGCCACTGCACCCCAGCCTGGGGAAAATCAGAAAACAGACTCTTGGAGATGAGAACCCCAGACTTTAGGGTGCTGGAGGGAAGGGGAGGTCTTGTTCCAGGACCTCTCACTCTCTGCCACGGCAGCCTTGGGGTAAATCAACTTCCTTCACTGTCCAGAACAGAAGCTGACTTTGGTTCTAAGTGGGTCGGCCTTGGGCAAGAGCGTGGGTGTGAATGAGCAACTCTTCTAAGAATCTCAGAAGGTTATTTTTCTTTCCAGTGGTTTGGGGGCAGGGAGTTAGAGAGCTTAATAGATGAAGATGAATAAAATGCTGACTTCTATTATTCCTTTCTAACTGATATTTAGCATTAATAAAAAGTGAGTATTTCTGAGGTCATCACAACTGCCTCCCCCCTCCCCCCAAGCCCTTGCAAGTGCCTAAGAAATTGCCTCTGAAGGATTCCCACCCACCCCCTCCATTATCAGCTCCCTAACATCTTACAAAGTCTTATCAACAGGAATATTAATATTATTTTCAGTATCAGAAAAAAACCAGTTGAGCAGCACAGGCAAAAATATATCTGCACTACGTTTCTGTCATTGCCAAAAATATACACATCTTTTCTTTATTAAAAAAAAAAAAAATGAAACAAACCCAACAACAACAGAAACCCAAACAGAAACACACACACGCACACGAATCCACACATGCAAAGAGACTGACTACACGTGGGCATCAGGAGGCTGGCCACGCTCCGCCCGGCTCCGGCCCCAGTGCACCGACAGACACACGCTTCAGCCTCGCCCCGCTCCTGGCTGCCCCAGCAGCCCTTAGCCTTGGCCACCAAAGGCTCTGGGCAGGTGGGGACTCTAAGGTGAGACTTGCCCACTGCACCCCGGGGAAATAGCTGGTGGGTGAAGGGACAGTTGTTAGGTCAATTTAAGCTTAAGTCTCCCCTGGCTGGTGGGGGTGAGGAGGGGTAGGGTGCAGGGGGGCAGGCTGGCTGATTTCTGAGAGACAGTTTTCACTAGAAGAAGTGGTACTTCACCCCCCTCGCCTTGTCCCCTGATCCCTGGGCACCCCCTGTGCCAGGGAACCAGGACCAGCTATCAGTGGTGGAAGGGGAGCACTGCGGGGGCACTGAGACCATGTGGAGTCTGGGGGAGGAAAGGCAGGATATCACCCTGATTTGAAGCCCCCACCCCCAGTTACTCTCCAATACTGGAGTACAGTTCTGGTTTTTGTTAACCATTGGGCCCCAGAAAGGGACCAAAGTTGGTGAGGTGAGAGGGTGCAAACAAGAGCTAGGAGCGCCCCTCTGGTACTGCCTCATCAAAGCACTGCTCCTGTCCCTGCCCTCGGCTGCCTGGGGACCAGGGGGAGACAGACAGACAGATAAACACGCACACACACAGTGCACAGGCATACCCACACACGCTCTCTGAGTCAGGCAGCTCTATCTCCCCACCCTCGGCACTCCTAAGTCCAATAGTGCAAACAAGGGGCAAGGTACCAAGGGGGCTGGGCCGCCCACCCCTGCCCTCCCCCAGCCCATCACTGGGAACCACCCTCCAGGAGGTAGGGAGGCCTGGGCCAAATTCGATGCCATCCTGCCCCTTCGTCGGCCCCCTAGTCTGTGGGCTTTTACAAGCACAGCTTGTGACCCTTGTCGGGGGCCGGGGAAGGAGCCCAGCAAGAAACAGTCCAAGGGAGCCTCTTACCATCTGCCCAAGTTGGGTAGAAAATGGTCAAGGAGGGTCACCCCTTCTTCCATAGAAGACTTCCACGCAGGGGCAGGCCCAGGGCCTAGTCCCCACTTCTCCCACTCAAGTGCTGATCCATTTTATGTGGGGGGTTTAACCAACCCCCCACTTATGCCATGGCCCACTTTGCTCTCTAGGGAACCCTGAAACATTCACTGAGAGTGGGGGCTCCTAGACGGGCTTGGAGCCTGTCCTCCTTCTGAGCCCCTCACAAAGGGGCCAGTGCAGAGGCGGGGGCAGGGGGCAGATGGAAAGGGCTCCCTTCTGGGTCTCAGTCCGCGGCACCGGGAGCACCCCCCACTCCCCAGGCCTCAGCACGTGCTCCAGGGCTCTCCAGTGTTGGGGTGCAGATGCCCGCTGCAGGCTGGGACCCCTCAGATCAGGATCTGCCCCTCCGCTTGTGGGGTCTAAAGGAGCATGGGTGGATTTAGCCTTTTTCCTGGTTGGCTGAGGCTCCTTTGTCAGCAGTCTGGAAAAAGAGGAAGGGAGACTGGGGATTGGGGAGGTATCTGGTCTGATCACCCAGTTGAGAATAGCTTCCTGGGTCAAGAAAGCTGATGTTGGGTGCAATAAGGGGCTGGGCTTTGACGGCTGCACAACAGGGTCAACTTCCGTGTATGTGTGTGTCTGTTGGGAGAGTTGCCCTGCATAGGGCGCCCAGTTAAGCAGGCATGTGCCGGCCAGGGGCCCCCCGGGCTCTGGCTCTTTGCCCTCGGAAGGAGGGATGCCTTTCTTGAAATGGTTCACCCAGAGCATCATCTTTTTCTAAATGGTCCAATCAAAGAGGAAACAGCCTTTTCTAATGGGTCTCTCCAGGAGAAGGGAGACAGCACGGTCCCTCTGCCCCATTCCCAGTCCCTCCCCTAAGCCAGACCCCCTACTCACCCCTCCTTTGGGGCCGCTGGCACTGCCGTCCGCCGCCGACAGGCTGAGGAAAGGGTTAGTCTGGGCAGTGAGGACTGGAGGCCCGCCTGCTGCTGCCACTGCCGCGGCTGCAGCTGCTGCGGCCATGAGACTTGTGTTGTTGCCGAGCGAGGGCGCCACCAGCGCTCCGGCGGGCAGCAGAGGTGGAGCAGATGCTGTGGGCAGCAGGCCAGGGGTGCCCGCGGACAACAGCGGGGTAGAGCTTCCGGCCAGCAGGCTGGCCATGGGCAGCTGGGAGCCCCCGGCCATCTGCAGCCGCTGCAGCTCCCGCTTCTGCTGGATCTGCTGGATCATCTGGTAGACAACAGTCTGGTGTTCCTGCAAGGGGGCCAGATGGCTTACTGGCCAGTGGTCCCCAGGGTCATCTTACCCTGATTGGCCTGGGCCCCATCCCATCTCACTAATACCATGAGGCAAGAGACCTGGGAGACAGTCAAGTTTCCATCTCTAACTCCCCACTCCGGGCCTCAGCCTCCCCATCTGGACAAGAAAGTGGCTGCACACAATCAGTGTTTGTCAGATGGGGTACCACCAGTCACGTGCAGGAGGTTTAACATCCCTCCCCCACCCCCACTAAATCAACCCCTCAGTCGTTATGACAAACACAGACGTCCCCAGGGGTGGTATGACCCCAAGTTGAGGAACACTGAATGAGGTTAATAGTTTTCAACTTCTTTTTTTTTTTTTCACTTAAGATTCATTTATTTTTGCTTCGAATAGACAAAGCAAAAATTCTCAAGTGTTCCAAAACCCAAAACAATTTTTCAAGGCTTAAGAAATCTTGCTATCTTATTCCTGCTACCATCTGGTCTCTGTAGGTAACCAGTTGAGCTAGTTTACTGTATATCTTTCTCATGTTTCTTTATATAAAAATGAGTGCTTTTCTATTTTTTTCAACTCTCTCCTTTTTACTTTTATGTTTTTATCTGTTGGCTGCATTGCACGGCATGTGGGATCTTAGTTCCCTGACCAGGAATTGAACCTGCACCTTCTGCATTGGCAGCAAAGTCTTAACCACTGGACCACCAGCAAAGTCCCAACAACTCTCTCCTTTCTAGAAGGAAGAATTCCTTTTCTCCCAGGAACTCTTAGTAGAACTCAACACACAAGAAAGACCTAAAAGGGCTGCTCTGGTTGAGGACCTGTCTGTCACCTGCTCAGCCACCTTTCTATGCAGACCTTGAAGTTCCCCACTGAAGAGCCTTGGGGCTGGGACCAGAAATGTTCAGTAACTGAAGGCTCACCTCCCTCCAGATCCTCTTGCTGGGATGTGATCTAGGGCCACTATAGCATTCCTTCCCCAGCACCCAGGAGCCCCCAAGAGGAACCCTTATGCCCTTTGTCCTCACATGATCCATAGGGGCCCGGCCCCTCTCGCACAGGGGCAGTCTCACCTTCCCAGCCTGGGGCTCCCTTCCCAGCCTGGGGCAGCCCTCCCTGGGCCGCCCAGCCCTCTGAGCCCTTTCGGGCAGAGCTGGGGGAGGGGCCTTACCGGGGTCAGCTGCGGGGAGGCCAGGAGCTGCTGGAGCTGCTGCAGCTGCTGCTCCTGCTGCTGCAGGAGGTGTCGCTGCTGCTCGGTGAGGCTGAGGCAGGGGGACAAACACAGACCATGGGAAGGGACAGGGAAACACTCCTCCCTGCCCCGCAAAGTTCCCACTCTCCCTCAGGCCCAGGTGGAGAGAGAAACAGACTGAGCTCAGAGAGGATGGTGGGAGGAGACACATGAGATGGGAAGCTTCCCCAGAGGGAGACCTCAGCTAGGGCACAAGGAATAAACAGACGAATTTTGTCCCTGAAGAGCTGCCTTCCGGAGGGCTCTCAGGTCTACATCTAAGGAGAAGCTGGGGCCAATAGGCGACTAGATTCTAGACCCCGTAAGACAGGAGGAGAGCTTCCTTTCTGAGGGACGTGGGTGTTTGTAGGGGGAGTCCCTCCCAGAGCCGGCCTCCCCATCCCTTTCCCCAGGCTGAGCTCTCCCTCACCTGTTGAGACAACCTGGCAGCTGCAGCGTGGGGGCCCCGCCAGCCTGGCTCAAGCCTGCAGGGTTGGGGGCGGCAGCCCCATTCAACCCCCCCAGAAGCCCATTGAGGGGCAGGGCCCCGCTGCCCGCCAGCCCCCCCAGCAGCCCCTCAGCCATGGGCATAGCCCCCAGCCCCGCTGCCCCGGGTGCCCGGCCCAGCCCATTCTGTGGCTGAGGCGGGAGCGGGGCAGGGCCCCCAGGCAGGGCCAGGGGCAGAGTAGCAGGGCTCTGCTGGAGCAGAGGCAGCGGTGGGGGCGTGCTGTGGAAGGACAGCGACGAGCTGCTGCGGCTCGGGCAGCCTGAGTGTGGGTCCTGGGGAGGGAGGGGGAAGGGAGGGGTCAGAGGGGCAGGGGGCCAGCGTGACCTTTCTGGCCCCCGGCCCAGCACCCACCAGCATTCTCACATGGTCACCCCCACTTTACTCCCAAGCAAAGCCACCCAGGAGGAAGCAATGCCCAGGGATAAAGGCTAAGAATCCAAAGTCTTCACAGGTCACTTCCTGGGGCCCCAGCACCCACCATGATGCCCGTTTAACACTGAAGAGTGAAGGTGGTACAGTGACCACCTAGTGAATCAGACCCAAGGTTCAGTGCTTGACCTGTACTAACTTGCTACTGCTGTTTATGGCTGAAACCACTGGGTCTTAGACAGGCTCAGTAACTCTGCAGGCAGTTGAACTGAAAGACGGGCTCAAATCCCACGCCCACAATTTAATGGCTTTGGTGGCTCTTCTGTTTCAGTTTCGACATTCATAACACGGGGCTAATAGGAGAACCTAGTCCATAAACTTGTGAGGACTAAACACACCGATGCTTGAAAAGTCTCAGGCCAGGACATGACAAAGGGCAAGGATGCAATTAATGTTTGTATTATTATTATTATTGCCCAAGTCACACAGTAAGTGGTAGGGAGAACAAGAACCCACTTTGTTTAATTTCAATAATAACCACAGTATAATAATAGCAACTGCTACCCCAACCACCACCAATTACACAGGGATTGTTTTCTGTGTGGCTAAAATAAATTGTAATAAACTCTTCACAAACACTTTTCAGAGCTGCCTTCCCTAACCACCTTACATCCAAAGAAAGGTGGATGTACATCCATCCATCCTCCATTCTTTCTCATACCCCTCAAATGATTTCCATCTTAGCACTTTTCTCTACTTGTAATTATTGATTTTCTTGAATTGAGCCTGTCTCCAAGAGTGTCCGATTTGCTCACTGCTTGCTTAGCCAATGACTGGACTTAAGTAGGCACCTCCTAATTATCACTTATTTAGTAAAGGAATGAATGGGTCAGTAGACCAAATTACTCAGCCAATCACTTCACTGCCCAGCCTCCAACAGCCCAGCAAGGTGGAAATGCGACTAGGAGGCCCTTGAACCTCCCCGCTCCAGCCCTCCCCCGCCCCGTTCCCCTCCCCATGGTGCCCACCTCGGAAGACGTGGACAGCGAGTTGTCCAGGCCCAGACTGTTCTTCCCCGGAGGGCTTTTGCTGGTGCTCAAGGAATCGCTGCTGCCGGCTGAGGAAGGGGGATCAGGGAAGGATCTCAGCGGCTGGAGTCCCGGCCAGTTCCGACTGCAGAGCGGAGCCCCCATTCCCGGCCTGGGTGGGGGCCCCTTACCTTGGGGAGGCAGGCCATAGGGCCCGGGGACAGGGCCGTTGGTGGCGGGCAGAGCAGCAGGCAGGGCGGCGAAGGGCACGGAGAGCTGCACGTTGAGAATCTGCAGTCGCTCCTTCTTGGCCGTCAGGCTCAGGATCTGCTCCTGAAGCCGCTGGTTTTCCTTCTGCAGCGCGTGCAGCGCCTTCAGCATCTCCACGACTGCAAACAGAGGGCGAGAGCGCCTGAGCCCCGCAGGCCTGGGAAGGCGGGGCGAAGGCTGGGGCGGGGCCAGGTGACCAGGGGCGGGGCCTGGCAAAGGAAACCGGACTGAGACCTAGCAGAGAAGGCTCCGGTTAGCCAGGGACTCAGGTGAGTCCTGGGGAGCCAGAGGTGTGAGGACCACAGGTGGGGCCTAAGGCTCGGGGTGGAAGCCCAGTGCTTGGAGGGAAGGGGCGGTCGGAAGTTGGGGCTTAGTTGGATCAGGGCCACGAGGTCGTGAGGGCCAAAAGCCGGGCGTAGAGGGGGCGGGGCCTGGAGCAGGTCCCAGCGAGGGTTAAAGGCTAGGCCTGGGGTGGGCCACCGTTAAGGCAGGAGCGGGGCCGCAGGAGGAACCTAAAAGACCTTTGGGGACCTCGGAGAGAAAGGTGACCGAGTTTGGGGGTCCTAGGACGGCCACCCAGCCCGATGTCACCCCTTCTCACTGTTGACGCCGGCCTCGCCGTCTCCCTGCTTCTCCAGCAGCTGCTCCATGTTAGTCGTTCCGGGGGCCGCTGGGTCTAACTGGCCGCCCCCGCAGGGTGCGGACGCTGTCTGGTCGAAGAGTGCCGGGAGGCTGCTGATGGGGGACCTGCGGTCACAAGGGAAAACCGGCTCAGACTCATCTCACTCCCCAACTCCAGCCTCCCTGCCTCGCGGGTTTCAGTTATCCGCTCAGGATTCCAACTCTCTCCGCGCGCCTGCCTTCCCGCACCGCACCGCCGCCCCCCTCTTCCGCCACCACCTTCGACAATCCCTCCGCCGAGCTCCCGCTCTGCCCCCCAAGCCGCCTCCCTCTCCCTCACATGGAAGACAGACTCTCCTGGGGTGAGGTCCCCCGACATCGGAAGCTGCAGTCCTCCAGGTCTGGCTCTTGGAAGGAGAAGGGAGGCAGGGATCAGTGAGAAAGAGGTGCAGTCGGCCCCAAAGTCCCCGCCTGGGAAGTGGGTACAGGATCTGGGGACCTTACCGCCGACCTCTTTCCCCAGGATCTCCCAACCCCCAGACAGGCAAGTCTAGTTCTTGGGAGCCCTGGTTTGAAAACCCAGCCCCTGGGGAGGCAAAATCATGAAATTTCTTCCTTCTCCTCTAGGCAGAAAGGCCCCTGCCTCCTTGCTACTTTCAGCTTCTCCTCCCAACTTTTTTCCTGGAAAATTTATAACTTCATAGTCATAGAAACTTGGGGCCTAGACAGTCCTGAGCTGAACTTGGATACTTGCAATGTGACAGCGGGGCTTAAAACTAACCTCTCCGAAGTGATTGTTATGAATAAGGTAATAAATGTGAAGTGTTAAGCTGAACAGTTTAGCTGCCATGTGGCAAGCCCTTAATAACTGTAGCTATTATAATTTTATATGACTTTTATATTAATACACTCACAATTAGACCGCAAAAGCCTATGTTGAGTCACAAAATTCCAATTTGGGTTTTGGAAAATACAGTCATCTACTCTGGAGGGTTAGTTTTGGAGTCAGATTCGCCCCCTTTAAGGCTTACCTGAAATGGCAAGCCCCGCCCCTCAACCAGCCAGGTGGTACCTCTGCACCAATCAGCTCTCTAGGGCTGTATTCACTGTACTTGGAGGGAGGCGTGCTTGCGATCCACCCCCTTAACTCCTGAATACCCAGAGAGCCGGTTGCCCAACTAGTGGGATCTCTATAATCGCCAATCCCAGGAAGTCACTAAGAGGCCAGCAGGGAGCTTTGCTTCAGTGGTAGGAGAACTAGTCTTGGAGCCAAGGAGCCAGAATTTCAGCTGCTGCTCCACCTTTGCCTACTTCAACAGTCTTGAGCAAGTCATTCATCTCTCTTGCCTTTTGCTTTTGTGAGATGGAGTAATTCTTCCTGGTCATGCCCCACCGCCTCAAGGGGTTTTGATGTGAAAGTGATGTACCCTGGTTTGTTATACGTGGAATGTTTTTTTGCAGGGTCAGCAATGGCCAGAGGGTGGGGGATAGCCAGAAAGTCCTCCAGTCCTTTCTGGGGCAACAAGCAGGTGATGGGTGCCCCTTTGTGAAGAAAAGGGAACAGGGTCAGAGACTCACGTACCTGTGTGGCTGCTCTCGGCTTGGGTGAGGAGGGGGTTAACGGCACCCACGGGGGTTCCAAAGATGTGGGTGGAAGGGAGGCTAAAGGTAGAGCCAGCCAGAGAAAACACCTGAGGGAAAGGGGGTAGAGTCCAGCCTGGAGGTTATTCCTGGATCTAGAGCACAACTGTGGGCACCGGGGTGGAGGGGACCAGGTGTGCTGGGGAGGAGAGAGGACCAGAAAGAGGGAGACGTTCTGGTGGTGATCAAGCCCAGTCTCTCAAATTCCCATGGAAAGCTGGGGTCCTCGGCAGGCTGTCCCCCACCTGCCCAGGGATGGAGAAGCCCAGGAGCAAGGCCTCACCTGAGTGGTGGAGATAGAAGCAGAGGAGGAAGGGAGGGTGCTGGTGAATGGGGAGCGGCTGAGGCGGGGCAGGGCCGAGGTCCCTGGGGGCCCCAGGAGGCTGGAGGAGAGGGGGGTGCTGCAGACAGCCCGCAGCATTCCACCACCGTGAGAGATGGGGTCCTTATTACTGGTGTAGATGCCTACAGGCACAAGAGGGACACAGAGGGAGGGAAGCTTAGTCACCTCTCCTCTGCCCTCTCCTCAGTCAGGTGGCTGGAGCAGCCACTCCCCAAGGCCAACAGGCCAACACTCCCCTGGATCTTGCCACACACCAGTCTCACCCTCCTGCTGCAAAGATGTCACTTCTTGCCCTAGTGACATCTACTTGCCAAGCCTGCTTACTCTACTACCCTGCTCAAGCGTGAAGAATTCCGTTTTTCTAATTCCCCAACCCAAACTCGGTTAAGTCCTGTTGGCAATCTCTCCCACCACAACCACGCAGGAGATGGGATGGGGGAGTGTCTCAAAGGTGACTGTCACCTCCATCCTTTGTCTTCTGGAGCAGTTTCTGTCACACTTCCTTCTAACTGCATGTTTATGTCTCTGTCCCCTCACTAGACTGGCTGGGCCCTAAGACACCCTTGGTCCCCAAAGGTCACTAACCTGCCCCCAGCAGGGGGGACTCCAGGCTCAGGCTGGGCAGGCTCCCCGAAGGCCCAAAGGTACGGGAGGCCAGACCACCCAGACCAGAGCTGACAAGGGAACCTCCAGAGAAGGGTGAGGCAGCAGTGGCGGTGAAGCCAGCCAGCTGGGCACCGGGCAGGGAGGGAAGGGCTGGGCCCCCAGGGCCCTCCTTGTTGCGGCTGCCCTTGGGACGGCCTGGCCCGTGTCGGCTCCTCTTGCTGGCTTTGTGCTTCTTCTCCTTCAGGCCTGTCTCAGGGGTCTCCTCAGCGGGCACAGGGGTGGCACTCAGTGTGGGCATCCGCTTGTGGGTGCCTCCAGAGCCCCCGGACCCCGAGACATGGGGAGACTTATAGTCCCCAGGGGATGGGGCCCGGGCCCGGCCTGAGCTGGAAGTGGTGGTGGAGAAGCGCATGATGGGCCCGAAGCCAGAGAAGACCACCTTCTGTTCAAAGAGGTCAGCCTTGGGGGGCTCGGGGGCTGAGGGAGAGGGAGGGGCTGAAGGCGGGGGTGCAGTGGGCTTGGAGTACTTGTCTTCTTCTGGCTGCTCCAGCTTGGGGAATGCGGAGAAGTCAGGGGAGCTCTGCAGGGACGAAACTGCAGAGAGGGATACGGAATTACAGCTGGACTCCAGAGCCCCTGCCTCCCTCCTGCTCCCAGTGTGTACTAGTGGAGAAGCTCTGGTTGGGGGTGAGGAAGCTGGGTTTCCTGTCCCAGCTCTGCCACTGTCTCTGTGTCCTGGGACCAGTGTATCTCCACCCTCCAGCTTTTCCCACCTGTGACAAAGTAGAAGAATAGCTTCCACCCTACTGACCTCACTGGATGACTAGAGAGATTACAGGAGATTAGTGTCAGTGCTTTAAAAATGGTACTCGACAGCATCAGCGCAGGGAATAGTGAATACATTACGGGGGTTGGAGAGGTGGGCCCTGAGGGAGATGGGAGGGGAGTTCCACCCTGAGAGAGGAGGGAGTGTTGAGGAGTCACTGGCTGGGGATTCGCACCCCACCAGGCAATTTAAGAAGCAAATGAGATGCAAACCAATATGCACAGGGCCTTGCTAGAAAAGCTCACGGCCAAAGACTGTCCCATTCCCACCTCCTCCCCAGCTCCCACATCCTGGGATGCCCATACTCACCTGTAGGCTGGAAGGGTCCCCCAGATGAGGAGGAAGAGGAAGAGGAAGAAGAGGAGGAGGCGGAGGTGAAGCAGCTCACACCTTTCCCACTGCTCAGCTTCTTCCCCTTGTGACTCAGGCTATGGCTGGAAGACTTTTTCCCCTTGGAGTCCCTGCTGCCTTCAGAAGTCTCTTGAGTGCTGGCCTCGTGGTGGGAGGAGGAGGAAGCCGAGGAGGAGACCTGAGGGAGGGAGGAGAGAAGAAGGCTGGAGCCAGCTCTGGGGGTCTGGGCTAACCCTGACTTGGGGGAGGAGCCCCGAAGACACAGGCCTAGGGGTCTACTGGGAGAGCTCAGAGTTAGCTTCAGGAAGGACTATGGGGCAAGGAGATGGTGGTGAGAGCTCCTAGACCAGGGAGATGGAGAGGCAGCTCTGTAACTTCTAGGGGTGAAGAGTTGGGAGCTCTGAGCCAAGAAGCTGTCTATCGTTTGCCTCATGCAAAGGAGAGAGGAAAACGGTCCCAGAGTCTGTTCAAAAGTATGCATCTGCCCAGTCATTCAGTTTAGAAACACTTAGGCCTAAGAGGGCTGGACTTGTGCTGGGAAGTGGTGCGTGCAGGAAAGAGGGACTCCAGGGAGAATGGGCCACCCTGGCCCCATTCTTGGGCCCTCCAGTCCCTGCCACTCCTTCCCTGCTCAGCCCCCAGCTGCAGCCACCTGGCTGACACTCCGCTCCCTGGCTACTCCACGCCCTTTCCAAACAACCTGAGCCTCCATGCCAAGCTCTCTGCCTAGACAGCCTAGCTTCCCTCTTCCTGGGAAACATCTCTTCCTTCAAAATCCGGCTCAAAAGCCCCCTCTTCCGTGAAGTCACCCGATAGCTACCTATGGTGGAACAAATCATTCTGTCCTCTATTTCCTGGATGCCCTGTACCCACCCACATCAGCCATGTCAATAGTTGCCACATTGTATTGAGAGACTGTCCCCCATGTCTGAGGGCGGCAGCAGTGGCTGGAAGAGAAGGGGCTCTGGGGTCTGTGAACCTGGGGTCTACCACCGTGTATGTTGTGTGGTCTCCACCTCACTGAGCTTCAGGGTCCTTCTGGGACTAATTATCCCTATTTGGAGAGTTATGAGGAACATAATGGCAGATACATTGTATGGGATTGACGATGATGGTTCTGATGGCGCAGCTGCTAGCAATACACTGCAGAGAGTCCTGCAGTGGCCGAGAACAGGCCTTCAAGGCAGACTGCCTGGTGCGAGTCTTGACTCCACCATTCCCTAACAGTGTGTTTTAGGCAAATTATTTAACTTCTCTGTGCCTCAGTGTCTTCATTTATTAAATGGGGTTAATAAAATGCCTACTTCATTGGATTATTTTGAGGATTAAATGAGCACATCCCCACACATGCCCACCATCCCCCTGTTCCAGAAGGGAGCCTGGCATGTGGTGAGTGAGTCAGGGCTTTGTAGTAACAGTCAGAGATGGCTTCTCCTCCTGGTGGAGACCAGGTATCCAGTACATGAACAAATGCCAGAGGGAGGTCGGAGAGGAGGATGAGCCACCCTGTGCTGCCCCTTCCTGGGCGGAGCCCTTGGCTCTGTCTTTTTCTTTGTTCTTTTCAACAGCTGGAGTTCTGAAGGGAGCCAGATGTGGTTCTGGGAGCAAAGCAGGAGAGGGCCCAGGGGGAGGGGTGGCTGAAATGCTGGGGTGGGTGGAGGGGGATGGGCAGAAGGCTCCAACACGTCCAAAGGGAAGTCCAACCACTGGGGTCACTCCTCGATCTCTGGCCCACTCCTTCCCCTTGCCTGCAGACCCCAGGGAGAGATCAGAGGGCAAGGACAAGCTTTTCCAGGTGAGCCCTGGGCAGCAGGGAAGGGAGAGGGTTACTGGGACAGTTGCCACAGCAACAACACCCTGGAAACCTGATACCTGAGTCTCCTGCTAAGATGCCCAGAGCCCTGGCAACCTCCTGAGGCTGGTGGAGGTGAACGGGCAATAATGGCGACAGGAGGAAGCCATGTCTCCAGGCCCCTGTTCTCCTTCCGGGGGTGAGAGGAGAACTGGCTGGAAGGAGGGGCAGGAAGGGCTGCTCTGGCTTGGATTAGCAACTCCCTGGCCTTGGGTAGGGCCTGCCAGTTGTTTATCCAGATGGTGCCCATTTCTAGAGTCAGGCCTGCCATGCCATGCCCCTACTGGGAAAGTGGGATGACTAGGGGTCTCAGGGTATGGTCCATGGGTCTGCCCTGCAAGCCACCATGGGCCACACTTTCAGTCCCTCCAACCTGCGTGGAGTGGGCTTTCGGTTAGGCGACCAGGCTCTGAGCAGCCTCCTGATATGTGTGTGGCGGGGTGGAGAGGGAGGGGGGTCCTCTGCTTCTCTCTGGAGAAATGGGCCCCAGAGACTCGGAGAACCGCCATGAGTACTGTATCTGCAGACAGGAACCCAGTGCTGAGGCCCTCTGTCTAGGCAGAGGCAGATGTGAACATCTGGCAGCCTGCAGGAAGGGTGGTGCCCCCCCACCCCCACCCCTCCTGGTTGGTTAGTGACTAGTGGGGCTGAGGAGCAGAGGCCCCTCCTGGCCTGGGACAGGAGTAGTGTGGGGTGTGGAGCAGAGTCATACGAACGAGAAATTGCAAGGGCTCCCAGGGCTGCTCGCCCCCACCCTTCACACTGTGCCCCCCTCCCGCTGCCCTGGCTGCCCCTCCTGGGTGTAAGCAGTGGTACCTTGTCAGCAGTGGGGACCACAGGTGGGGTGAGGATGCTGGGTGACTCAGGCCGCTTCTTGTGCTTCTGTTTAAGGCGTTCTTTGTCCTTTCGGCTCTGGGGAGGAAGAAGAGACCAGACACTGATGCTGGGAAACAGTCTTGGTGAGGATAAACATGGCACATGCGTGTGGGGAGTGGGGTCTCTCAGGCGCAAGGCTCTGTGGGTGCCATCGCCCCCTATGGAGGGACTGGGGGGACTTTGGCTGGACAGGAGTGGCCCCAGCAGGCTCCTCTGAGCCGACAGCCTCTCCCCGCCTTCCTCCGCTGTGTTGTGCTGTGCTAAGCTCGAGTGGTGTCTGACTCTTTGCGACCCCATGGACTGTAGCCCGCCAGGCTCCTCTGTCCATGGGGATTCTCCAGGCCAGAATACTGGAAAGGGTTGCCATGCCCTCCTCCAGAGGATCTTCCCAACCCAGCAATCGAACCCAGGTCTCCCGCGTTGCAGGCGGATGTTTTACCGTCTAAGCCACCAGGGAAGCCCATCCTCACTGCCTGCTAAAAATAACCTATCCCATTATCATGCCAGTGACACAGAACGCCTCACATGGAGGCACACACCTGTAAGGGTGTCCACTTGGAACACGGAGCTGTGCAGGGGGACAGGAGCCAGGCACACTGTGACGTGTAGCCGCTGGGGACGCAGGCATGTGCACCCCAAACTGACACATGGCTAGACATGTGCACATGTACAGGGCCATGTGTTGGAGTCTCTGGGGAGACTGTCATGTCATAGGAACAACACAGAGGAACCACACAGATACAAACAGCCCCAGGGAAGCCAGGCTTTCAGCTCACCCTCTGTGACCCTCACAGGTCACTTCCTCAGCACCCCCTTGGTCCTCAGTGGCCTCAGGCACTGTCGCCTCTGGGATACTGTGGTGGCTTCGTGCAAGAAGCAGGCGTTTGTGAATGTGGGCAGGAAGGGCAGGGGAGAAGACTCTTACCTTCTTCTGGCTCCTCTCATGGTGGGAAGGGTGCTTCTCCTGCTGGGCGGATGGGGAGGCCGACCTGCTCCTCCGGCCAGCAATAAAGCCGCTGCTGCCTGCCCCTGCGCTGCCCCCTCCTCCTCCTGCGCCTCCGCTGCCGCCCCCGCCCCCGCTGGAGTGCCTGGATGTCTTCTGCGGAGAGAATTGAGAGGAACTGCCACACCCTCCTCTCCGTAGCTTAGAGAAAGGTTCTTGAAGATCAGGTGATCCTGGGGGTCAGCACCCCCCACCCCCACCCTGCCTGTCACAAGAGGACCCTGTGTCCTTAATGATACTCTGCTCAACAGAGTGCCTTCCCTGGCCTGAAATCCTACAGTCTGCCCAGCTGGCTTATCCAGGGCACAAATTCAGCAACTGAGGCCCTGAAGAGGTGGGGAATCTCGGCCCCAGCCAGATACCAGGCATGGATGGAGGTGGGCCTCGGCCTGTGTCTCTCTCTCCACCACCTCTTTCCATGGTGCCCTCTTGGCCCCTCTCAGGCGCTCGACCTCGGCCCCTCAGCCTCCTTCCCTGGGGTGGAGGTGTGCAGTGTGGCCCTCATGGGAGCCCCTGCTCGCTATACCCCATCCTTCCCTCCAGACACTATGCTCCAGCCATCACCCCTTCTCTTCTTTTCCTGGGCCTCCACCAAACAGCAGTTCCTTTTGTCCCAAAGGATCCACTGCCCTTAAGAACAGGGCAAGGAAATATCCATAAGGAACACCTAAACAACCCCTGTGCTACCATTCCTCCCAGCCAGTGCTTTGGACTCCCCAGTGCCTGGTCTGATGGCTTCACCAGTTCTAGACTTAGAGCTGTTCTTTCTAAGATCACCCACAAACTCCCAACTATCAAATTCAAGGACTAGTTTCAGGCCTCATCTGACCCAGTGGCTCCCCAGCAGTGGGCATCACTCCTACTATACTAAGCTCTAAACTCCCCATTTCATGGTTCTTTTCATACCTGAGCCCCCAACCCCTAGCCTTATACACCTGAGGCTGCCACACCTGTGGGGGCCTGAAATCTGAACACAGCCACCAAATCTAAACACCTCCACTTGACACCTGCTATATTCCAAACCAAGCTCCCTACCTTGTCTTGGTGTCATGTTAGTCGTCCAGTCCTGTCCGACTCTTTGAGACCCCATGGACTGTAGCCCGCCAGGCTCCTCTGTCCATGGAATTCTCCAGGCAAGAATACTGGAGTGGGTTGCCATTCCCTTCTCCAGGGGATCTTCTTGACCCAGGGACCGAACTTGGATCTCCTGCGTTGCAATTGGATTCTTTACCACCTGAGCCACAAGGGAAGCCCCCAAGTTGATATCAAACCCTGAACCAAGGTGACCTTATGACGTATCCAAACCAGGACACTTTTGAAAATGAAAGGAGGAGCTATTAATAATTACATCAAGGCAACAGGCACAAAAGGGACTCTCTGGGGCAGACCAGGATGTATGCTGCAAGTCTACTCCACTGCCTGAGGAGCTCAAGCCCCATCTATCCAGCATCAAGAGCCAGGATCCTATGTGCCACCCTAAACTCCTCCTTCTCAGCCACCCCCACATGTAGGCAAGTCTATCTAGAAATAATTCTAGAATCCAGCCTCATCCCTCCATCCCACCCTGTCTTGCAGCTGTCTCCCAGTCGCCAGCCTCAGCCCTTTGGATCTGGCTTCACAGTGGCTGCCAGGGTAACCTTCCTAAAAAACAAATCTGATCATGTTACCCTCTTGCTTACAAGCAGCCTCACAAGCCTGTGGCCTGGGGGTGAGGTCCAAGCTGCTTTCCCAGTCAGGCCACAGCATACTTAGCCAGGACACTCCACTGCTTCTGAAACATGCAGGTCTCTCCACCAACATGGGTTAGCACCCCTTCTCCTACCTCTCCATGGGCCCAAAACCTGAGGCAAAAGCAAGTCCAGCTCTGGCCTTGCCTGAACTTTTTCACCTCATCTCCTGCCTTGTCCCTACCAAACATCCTGTTCTGTTGCTTATGAATGGTCTTTCTTATCTTGGGACTTTGTCCATGCCAATCCCTCTGCCTGGGATTCCTGTCTTTCTTGGCAGGCTCCTGAGGACCTTCAGACTGTTTTTTTTCTAAATCCCACATACCAACTGTGAGATAAGTCACATAACTTTAGTGGGTCTTAGCTTACTCATCCATAAAATGGGTAAATGCAGTACACCTAGTTCTTAGGAAGGACTGCAAGAACACGCACACCCATGTGCACACACACATACACACAAACACACACACGTAAAGAGATTAGTACAGAGGCTGGGGCACAGTAAGCCCCACAAATGTTGGCTCTAATTGTTGGCTCAGCTTAAATGCTGCCTCTTTCTTGAAGCCTCCTGGACTCTGATAGGCAGGGTCTGAGCTCTGTCTTCTGGGATGGACTGCTTGGCTCAACTCTGATTCACACCCCTCAGGCTGTACTTAAAATTTATTCCTCATCCAATCGTGAGTTCCTCAAGAGCAGGGACATAGTTCCTTCCTCCCCTGTCTGTCCTCCCAGCTCCAGGCACCCTCTAAACCATGGCTGACCAACCCACTCACGCCCAGATGAAACTCACCATCTTGCTGAAGTGGTATTTGCAATAGCCACAGTACTTGACATTGTCAACCTCCAGTACTTCTTCCTCACACAGCAGGCCTGCCATTTGGGCACTAATCAAGAGAGGTCAGCCTGAGAAGGATGTGGTCCCAAACCAGACCAGCCACCTCCCCTGCACCCTCCAAGACCCCTCCTGGGGCAAAGCCAACACCACTCAAGGGAAATACTGCCATAATCTCCAAAGAGACAGCAGCTAGGATGAACCCATTTGGCAGCCATCCATGGCAAATCTCAGAAGGTTGGGACAGCTGGCCAGGGATCCCAGAGAACCCTAAGGAGTGGATGCAGGGAAGGCAAGGGTCTCACCAGGTGACATGGAAAGCTTGTCGACATCCATGGCGGTTACAGGTCATGCAGGCTCCTGAAGCCGCCTTGCTCTCCCGGCCCTGCTCCTCACAGATGTAACATGTCTGCGGGACACAGGGCAATCGTCCCCTCCTCTCTTCTACTTGAGGGGTCCTTTGGCCTCCCTGCTCAATTCCATCCTCTCCCCACGATCCTACATCAGACTATCCAATAGCACTTTCTGTGATGATGGAAATGTTCTAGACTGCACGGTCCGATACAGGACCCATGAACTACATGGGTTATTGAGCCCTGGAAAAGTGGCTAGTGTGACTGAGGAATTGAATTTTAAATTGTATTTAACTAACTTACATAGCCATATGTGGCAAGTAGCTGCTACACTGGATAGGGCAGTCCTTGGATGGTGAGTCCTGTGAGGCCAGGGGCTGGGTCTGCCTTCCTCCCCAGCGAACTCAGCCCCACCTCTGGGTCTTTGCACATACTGTTTCGTCCACCTAGAACCTGGCACTCTCCCCACTTCTCAAGGCTGGCTTCTTCTCATCCCCCAGGCCTCAACCAAAACGTCTTTCCTTGACTGCTTTATCTAAAATAAACTCCCCCCCATCCCCTGCTGCCCCTGTGCCTGGTATTCTTTATTTTAGTATCTTACTGTTTTTTTCACTGCACTTACCACACCCTGCATTTACTTTGCCTGTTTACTGATATCTATAGTTGTCCCACACAGGAGTGGGGGCAGGGAACACATCTGTTTTGATCAGTACTAGACACTGTGTGTCCAGCATCTTGCCCCAGTTTTTGCACATAGTAGACCCTCATTAAAATGTGCTCAGTGAATGAATAAGTGAACTGCTCCCTAAGATCTACCCTCAGGCAGGACTGCAAAGGAGCCTGCTATTTCACTTGAGCATGGGCATGAGTCTGTCAGTGGGAGGTGCCCACCCACCTCCTGAGTTCCCTGAAAGTGCAGGTTGGAGAGAATCAAATTACACTGGATGAAGAGAGGGCTGGAGAAGGACCCAAGAATGGCTGGGGAGGAAGGGGACTGGCACGGGGCACAGCAGGGGCCGCTGACCTTGTTGAAGCGATCATGAGGCACGTACTGCAGCACGATGGGTTCCATGGTGAGCACGTTAGCAAACTGCACCTCAGGGATGTAGAGGGCACACACCACGTGGGCCCAGCCTGGGGCGGTGTGGGGCCAGCCTCAGCTGCGATGGCCAGCCAGAGACCCTGACCCCTCACAACCCCATGCTGCGGACGGTCCCCTCCTCCATGGCCTTCCCATGAGACTCTACTGCCAGCCAGGGAAGGGAAGGGAAACCCAGCCTCTGCATTCCACCCCTGCCCACGGACTGCTCCTGCCTTCCCAGACCCTGCTCAGGGGGTCTATCTGACCTCAACAGATGAGCCACAGGGCTCAGCACCCCCCTCACCTCCATTGTCGGTCCTCTTCAATGCCCCGTCTTTGTGTGGGCACAGCTCACACCTCTGCCAATACAAGGGGGCACAGGGATTTGGGGGATGGGCTTTTCCAAAAGTGGGGGGCAGTCTACTGAGCTGAGCCCTCCCTGAATACATTCAGAGGGCCCCAGGATGTAATGATTAGATGTCTAAGGGGGAACTGGTGGGGATACAGAGAAAACAGGTTGACCATGAGTGATAGTTGTCGAAGCCTCATCAACAGGAGAAGAATTATAGTATTCCCTCTACTTTTGTATAGTTTGGAAACTTTCCATGATAAAAAGCTCAAACAAACAAGAAAACAAAAACAGAAGGCCCGGTGCCTGTGGTGGGGCAGAGTGAGGGCTAAGCAGGAGATGGGGTTGGTGATAGAGGTGTGCAGGAAACAGGAAGTCCTGTGTGACACTCCCACCCCAGCCTCAGCCTCAGAGCCCCCTAGCTCATTGGGGAGGGAGGGGATGCTCAGGTGTTTATGAGAGGAGAGGGAAGTTTCAAACTCACCACCCTGGCTGCTCGCTCCTGAGATTCACATTTCCGGCAGAACCAGGGTCCTGTTGGCACCTGGACGATGCCATAGCAAGCTGGGGGTGAGGGAGGAGAATCACCAGGCAAATCTGTCATCAGTGACTTTTCCCAGAGTAACTGGGGTAGGGGGTGACTCTAACAAACCAGAGCCAGTTCCAGCCGGGGTGCTGCTCCCTGTCTGGGGGGTCACTCACAAGACAGCAGGACCACAAGGAATGCCCAACAGCACACGCCCAGCTTTCAACCACATAACCAAGCACTCCACGCAGAGGTGGGAAGTCTGAGACCTTGACTTTAAACTTCTAGAAGATCCCACCCTGCCCCAGTGCCCTTTCTGTACCCAGCTTTCTGGTTCCCAGCTCTTGCCAGGACCGGTCCTCATCCTCAGTAACGGAGAATATTAGAGGAACAACATTTAGGATAGTCAAACACGTTTTGTTGTTATGGGGGGGGGGGCATTTCTTAAAGGGCCAGTAATGGAAGAGGCGGGTAAGTCGAGGGTCTATGGGACCTCATCTTCTGCTTCTAATTATAATAGGAACAGGTCAAAAGTCAAGGCCGAGGGCAGGTGCACTGCAGGTAACCAATACAGTGGCGGGAAGAGCCGACAGCGACAGGATTCAGGGCTGTCCCAGGAAGGGGGGGCCCAGCTGGCTGTGCCAAACAGGCGGGAGATGCCAGCCTGCGCCCTCGGCAAGATTCCTCAAGGAGTTAACTCCCGAACCATGTGCTGCTGGGGGAAACTCCAAACCTCCCTCTTCTCGATTCCCGGCCCCCTGCGCAACCTCTCTCTATCCGTAGCTCTTCCCGGGAGGATTTTAGGAGTCCCCTCTCCCCTGGGACCCTTCTCTTCCCTTCCCAATTCCGCTCCTCCCAGTATCCGGAAGCAAGAGGGGAGGATGACCCCCCCTTGACCTCTCCCTCCCAGAGCCGGGACCAAAATAACCGGGCGGGAGGGGACACCTCGCAGGTAAACATTCTCCTAGCAGCCCCGACACCGGCGGTGTGGGGCGCGGAGAGTGCACTCATTACCCTCTAGACTGTCCCCAAACTCCCTCAACTTGGGGTGGGGGGCGCGGGACTGGAACAATAGGCAAGAAAACAATGCCTGACCCGGTCCTCCAGGACCGGGCGGGGGGAGCCCCCCGACGCCTCCCTTCTCTTCAGGTGGGGTGGGGGAGGGGCGCCCGAGCTCCAGGAGGTCTCGGGAGGGCGCGGCCGGGGGCGCCCTGCGCACGCCGCCCCCAGAGTCCCGCCGCCCCCCACGGCCACC